>JAQMRL010000009.1:46304339-46819339 GCA_035578175.1 Catonia carolina
GGTTACTGCAACTTTTATGGAGCTTCCTTGCTGATTTTCAAATTTAATTCTGCCATAATTGGAGTTAACACCCTTTACCTCTAGGGAACAGATATATATATATATATATATATAGGGGAGAGGAACCAAATATGTAATACCACTTTCATTTTTTGATTTTCCTGGGTTTCTATGACTTTTCTGAAATTACGAGAGTTTTATATCAATAGTAGAAATAGTTTATTTCACAACTAAAAAATACAAAATCTTAAATTTACAAAATAATATAATTTTTTTTTAAATTTTATTTTAGCGACATTCTTTTTACCATTCACAATATAGGATCTTAATATGGAATACATTGGGTTATAATTTGGAATACTGTCTTGGAATAGATAGCCTACATAATTTGCCTACATAGTTTTTAAAGCACCAAAGTATTAGTCCAATCAGTTTATTCACAGTAATCGCAGACAAAATACAACCTTTCAGCACTAGTGCATTGCTCATGATATCAATTATTACACATAGAGCATTGAATCCACTTTTCACCTTTTTTATCTTCATTGTAATCACCTTGACAAATCACTCTTTATTTGGTCTGTTTGAATCCGGTAGTTGTTTCTGTCGGTATAACCAATGGTGCTAGAAGATCAAGATATCCAACGTCCTGTCTGGAAAAACACTAGTATTCCATAATAAGACCCTATTCCATACATGGCTCCCTTCCCCTATATATTTATATAACTTCATAAAATCTTCTACACGGATTCAGATTTTGCGAGCGTCACTCACTCGCCAGCTTCCGTCCAGGAAGAAACACCAAAAGAATAGGAAGCACAGCCCAGCCAAGGGGAACAGCCCAACAGAGACAAGACCGGACACAGCCATCCATGGTCGACAGACCATGGCAGACGTCTCATTCCCGCCCCGGTCAGCCGAAGAAAGCCGGTGCGTGCCGTCAAGCACCACGGTGAAGAGTGAGTCCGGCGCAGGCCCGGATGGAACCACCTCGGCCGCGCTATCGGCCGACGGCCTACGCCGAACCGACACTGCTGGGCTCTTGGGGCCACCACTGCCACGGTGCAGTGGGGACCTAACTGCCGCTGAGGGAAGGCTAGGCCTGAACCCGGTAGCCAAGCTGTCACCTTTCGGACACTGCACCGGCTCGACGTGTCCGGCCACCATCAACACAGCAACACCATTTACGGAAGAAACGGTCCTTTTTTGGGCCAACCATCCTGCGAAGCGAGGCTTGGCCACGTGTCGTCGGTCCGGTCGGCGACACATTTTAACAGGTTGACTACCAATTTTGCAATTTTGCTTAAAACACCCACACCTATTTTACAATTCTTTTGCTTTTCTAATTAGTTTTCTTTCATGTTTAGATTACTGTAAGGCTTAAATTTTTTGGCGCAGCTTTTTAGGTGAGAGACTGATCAGGTACTCAAGAGTAAAAATATCAAATTTACTGTAAAAAACTGATGTGTGTCTCACTGAAAGTTGACTTGTATTTCTATAAAATATCATACGTATTTTATGAATTATTTAATTTAGGCAATTTTTCAATTAAACTACATAAATATCAATGATGCATCTCTATCAAGCAGTTGTTCGGCGAGTGGTAAACTTGAGTACCAGTTGTCTACATAGAGGCACCGACCAGAGTCAACTTTTACAATGCAAAAAGTATTGTAATATATAAACAAAAAAAAATAAATATAAGAAGAAATGATTTTTCATTGTATAATATTATTAAAACATGATTAATAATGCAATAATAAACTATAATAATAGTCAATAAAATAACAGAATCGACCAGATGGTTCGCGAAGGTTCCATAATTTCATTCATGAAATAGTATAGTGTGAAATAATAGCAACACACAATAGCAGCAATAAATGATAGTTTTAACCATAAAGGTACGCCTATTATAAAAGGGTATTGTGTACAGCTATTTGTATGAAGTTGTTTATGAGGTTGTTTACGTTTTCTATTTACAATAGTTGAGTTATTTACAACGGATTTTTCTAGCATTCATTAATAAAAGGTTATTTATTTTTGTACTTTATGATTTCTCTACTTTGTTCTGGAATGATATTTTATAAATAGGTATATAAGGAGACCCCCGAGTGCTGTCAGAGTAGTATTCGTGTGATCTTTGCCGAGCGATTATCGGGGTGTGTATTTACAGGTTACACATCCGAGTATTGTAGTGATTCAAGATTGTTATACTGCCTTTGTTGTGTACGTATTGTGTGAAGTCTTTTTGTGAGTGTATTGTAAAGTTAATGTGAATTCAGTTTCTGTGCTTTGTATGTTTGTGTAATCTATAAAAGTGATTGTAAGTTATTTACTGTTTATATCTATTTTAAGTGAATTACCTATTAAATCATTTATTGTATTACTTAATTATAATTAGTTTAATTATTTATTTTGTAATCTTTTAGTGTAATAAATATTTGTAATTGTAAACTCTAGTGTATTAATTATTTAATAACCTAGATCCCGAAACGGATCTTAGCAATAAGTGTCACAATATTATGTAATTAATTTTGTAATAATAAGCGGTCAAGTTTCACCGACTCATTTTTGACTCGATCGTATCAAGTTAATCACCAACCATGACTGGGGAAATGTTTTTGAACTTATTTCTAACAGCTCAGTATAGGATTCAATGCAAATGAGCATCCAAACCGTCTCACGATTCTATTAACAACACTATTACATGAGAGACGGATCAGTCTCTCAAAAGTAAATTTTACAAATCTGGTGAGGACGTATAAGTGTCTCATGGGAGTCAACCTGTTAAAATAGCTGCAATTTATAAATGAAATTCATACGTTATTATTTAACACGTTCGATGCTGACGACGCATATGTTGCGTCCTAAAGGTTTTACCTCCCGTGCTCACGACGCACGTGATGCGTCCCGGTATTCTACCTGTTGTTTAATTTTTTTGTGGAGGTTAGCACTATTGAAACTGTTGTATATTATACTAGAGCACTTAGCAAGGTCTAGAAAAAAGCGTGGATACCGCAGCCAGTGATTTTGAGTTGTGGATCGGTCCTGTGTTAGACTTTTGTGCACTGACGAAATATTTCGACAATCTTGAATGATGCTAATAAATAATCATCAGTTGTTTCAAAAATATAATCCCAATAAAACCAAATTAGATATTTATGATTATCAGAATATCATTTGCAAGCACTTCTTGCCAGAGCCTATCAGTCGCGTGGTACCTGTAAGTGGTAAAATGCAATTAGCAGAGATCGTAACGTTGGGTCCAGCTAGTAAAAACCTAAGACGATAATGCCGATGTTGCTCTGCACAAAAAGAAAGACAAGACACCAATTTTATTATTGCGTAGATTGTCCAGAAAATTCAGGACTATGTTTGACTCCATGTTTTAGATTATTTCACAAATACTAAATTACTTTTACATTACTTGGTGATAAATAATTTAGCATTTCCAGTTAATTGTTCTTCTATACAGTAGATCTATACACTGTTGATAGTTCGTTTATCTACTCATTTCATGTTTTAAAAAAAATGTATATTAGTATATTTTTTATTTTAGTATAGATATTGTTTTTTGTATCTTTATTAGTAGTGTATGTAACGTATTATTTTTGTATTGTGTACTAGTATTTTAGTGTGTTATAATTAGGTTCAATAAAAATAGGCATTATGATAAAATATTAGCGTGTTGTTATTCTCTACACGAATAACGAACTAAGAGAAAATAGAGGGCGACGCAACGTATGCGTCTTCAGCCAAGTGGCATATTTTGCACTCCCATATTACCGAGTGCTCACGACGCAACAGTTGCATCGTATAGAAAAACCACTTTTCCGAGCCGTAAACATGTTTTCAAAAAATAAATATACACCTAACCTATTTTTTATCAGTGACTAACGTAATTGTTAAAAAAAAATTAATCAGCACGGGAGGTCATTTAACGAAAAATTGTCAGCCGCGAATGTGTTAAAATTTCTTAAATGCATCTTGATGTTTTGAAACATCTATCATGAAGTACCTGAATACATTTTCAGTACCAGCTTTAGGATGTTTCATATATACTCCCGTCATATTCATGTATGAATAATGTAATAACGCCATAAAAACTAATTATATTTCAATATAACACATCGTCTAACAACACAAAAGCGGGGGTTGCAAAATAAAATTCATTGCCTATGCAAATACAGGTTGTAAACAATTACGCTACCCTCCATACAGAAGCTATATGAGATATATACAGTATAGTGTATTATTAGTACATGGACTTAGTATTATTTAGGGGTGGGATACAAGATACAGCCCCTAATATAACAACAACAAATTAAATGTCACAGAGAATGTAATGTGGTTTGAATGCAGTTATATATACATACACGTATACAAAAGAGAATGTAAGGGTTAGAAGGTAAAAGTAGTTAGGGGACCAAACTTAACTTAGGGGTTGGTTTTAAATTTACCCTACTGGGTGAACAAAATAAGTTGTATCATTGTGAACTTAGAATGTACTATGATAATTATATTCAGAGTTAAAAGTTTTGGTATTATTTTTTTTAACAGTGAAGAATTATAATAATTTTTAAAATAACGTAAAAAAATGTATGTGATACAAGTTGTAGAAAATTTAAAATCCTACAACTTGTATTTCAAACATTTGTTGTATAACGCTGAATTTAGCGGTAATTAGCGATTTTCTGTTTTTATTTTCACGAAACTGAATAAAAATCGACTTTTTTAGGATTTAATTACGACAAAGGTTTATATAATTAAATTTATAAGAAAATAAAAGATCTACAACTTTTATTTAGAGCATCTTTCTCTTCAGAGCCTAGTTTAGCGGGAACGAGTGATTTTTTGTATTTTTAAGCCAAACTGAGGTTGATTTTCATTTAGCATCTTCGCTCATGATCGGTCAACCGGAAGTAGTAGTTTATTCGTGTCATTTTTTACTTTTTTTGCGATTGTCTCAAAAACGGGTCGTAGGTTTTTTAAAAATCGTCTCATTTACTACATTTTTTTTCTACAAGATAGGGTATGTACCATGTCTACTGAAATTCTAGGAGAGGTTGTTTTTGCGTAAAAAAATTGTTTTTTAAGATTGTGACTTTAATATGCATTTTAACGCAATAATGCATGTAATAAAAGTTGTAATAAATTTTAAATCCTACAACTTTTACTTCAAATATTTTTTTGTACAATGCTTAGTTTAGCGGTAATTAGCAAATTTCTGGTTTTATCTCACAAAAACGTGTAAAAAATCGATTTTTTTAAAATTTCAGCCTTAGTATACATTTTACGACAAAATTTTATAATCAGATTTATAGGAAATAATACGATCTACAAAAGTTTATATAGAGGATCTTTCTCTACAGAGCCTAGTTTAGCGTGAACGAGTGATGTTCCGTATTTTTAAGCCAAACTGAAGTTGATTTTCATTTTGCGTCTTTCAGTCATGATAAAAATTAAGTTATGTTTATTGAGGTTATTTTTTTTTGTTTATTTCTTTTGTTTTATTACTAATGTTAGGTTACATTGTTAATTTTTCATTGGCAAGAGAAAGTTGTGTGAATGTTTCAAACCAAAATTTTTTATGTCGTAAACACCCTATTTATTATTTTTTACAAGCTATTATTATTTATATTAACACCTTTTAAATCTTGGTCGTCTCGAGAATTCTCGAACACATTTTTCCTTTAGTTATTGTCATAATATTTTTGATCCCCCAGTGAAAAGTTTTCCGCGTTAGATAGGAGTAACGGATTAAATGATAAGGGTGATAAGGGAAAAACCCCTAAAGGGACATTGATACACATAGGAGATGCAATTTCTCTCAGTAATTTTCTTCTATTGATTGCAAAATTATAAATTCCCGCTTATAGTAATCTATTTTCAGTCTCTAGATATCACATCATTGCTAATATCTTTCTACTAAGTCACCCTTCTCTCAATAACACTATTACCCTCTTTGTTTCCCCCATTTTTACTTTTCTATCATTTACTGGATCATTTGCCAGCTTGATATCATCGAAACTTCGCCTACAGTTTCCATAAATTTTTCCCTTCGCATCTTTTCTTACCTTTATAAACTTATTTCAAAATTTAAAAGGCTCTTGTCTTTTCCAATTTTCCATCTTCTTTATTAATAAAATATTATGCCATGGTCCACTTCCTTTTAACTTCTACTTCCGTAACCAGGAAAATGGTTTTTCCCAATAACCGTCACTTCTATTAATATTATAATATATTTTTAGTTAAATTTATGAGTATATAAATTTTGGAAAGTTATTGCTATAGAAAATTTTAATACACAATTTTTAAAAAAATATTAGAAAGACAATTTTACAAAATAAATTTTTAATAAATCGACTTAATGCATTCACGCAACTTTTGTTTTTTTTTAAATAAAATTGGCATCTTATCTACTTATTCCATTAGTAGATAAAACACTTCCATTTCAAATAAATAACTACAAATTTTCTAAATAGAATACATTACTGTTCTGGTAATAAATGACAATAAATATAATATTCAAACAATACTAAAATTCATATATACGAGGTGTGGCTATTAAATAACGGGACTGACGTTGTAAAAAATTTAATTTTAATTTTATACATAATCACTTATTGTCACCTTCAATATACACTCCTTCTCTATCCCTACAACTCTCCATGCAAATTTTACATTGCTGGAAACAGTGCTGGAAGTCATCTGTCAGCTCCTTCAGGACACGTGCTCTTTCTCTTTTACAGCTTTCTCTTTTCCCTTTCACTTTCTCTTTTACAGCTTCCACAGACTCAAATCTTGTCACTTTTAATGCAGATTTCACCTTTGGGAATATGTAGAAGGTAATAACATCTGAAGAAACGTGGTTTTTACTTATGATCCGGAAATGAAGCGCCATGCCTTGGAAGAGCCGAACTTCACCGAGAGCCAAAAAAGCTCGAATGAGCAAGTCAAAATTGAAAGCAATGATGATTCTTTTTTTTATATCCATGGGATTGTGTACCTTCATTAGGTTACTGAAGGTCAAACAATTAATCAATATTACTACCTTGAGGTAATTTCTAAACAACGTCAAAGAGTAAGGAAAAACGTCCCGATATGTGGAAAGACAAATCATGAGTTCTCCACCAAGACAATACGTCAGCTCATTCCGCGTTATCTGTCAAAAGGTTCCTAGCCAAGTGCAGCATCTGAGTGTTAGAACATCCACCTTATTCACCAGATCTTGCACCATGTGACTTCTACATGTTCCCTAAGGTGAAATCTGCATTAAAAGGGACAAGATTTGAGTCTGTAGAAGCTGTAAAAGAGAAAGCTGCACGTGTCCTGAAAGAGCTGACAGAAAATGACTTTCAGCACTGTTTTCAACATTGGAAAATTCGCATGGAGCGTTGTAGGGATAGAGGAGGAGTGTAATTGAAGGTGACAATAAGTGACTATGCATAGAATAAAATAAAAATTTTTACAACGTCAGTCTCGTTATTTAATAGCCACACCTCGCATATAAGAGGAATCGGCTCAACCATTTACTTCGCATGTTAACAACAGATTTCCTCTACGAGCATGAAAATGTAAACCGAGAGCGAAGCGAAGTTTGGGAAGACTTCAAAAGAGATGATGCCGTAACAGGGCATTGAGCCTATTCCTTGACAAGAAGATGATGATTATAGAAAATTCGAATTATAGCATTTCGAGTTATGGGAGTTCAACTGTACGTAATTAATAATTCACAAATAAGTATTTGTTATAAATGCAAAATAAAATATTGTTAATTTATTAATGACCCACCGGGTTGGTCTAGAGCTTAAGTCATCGCCGTGAGTCAGCTGTTTAATAGTGATTTTGGAGACGAAGGTTCCTGGTTCAAATCCTAGTAAAGGTTTTGTATTCAAATCCTAATACGGATTTGAATACTATAATATTTTTCAAGGGTGATGAGCTCTGAACGTTCGCACTGCCTCCTACCCACTTTATAGCTAGCCAATGAATAGCCATCAACGTTGTCAATACTTGCTCTTGTAGCTCTGTTAAATATTTCATCGGCCATTATTTTGGTCTTTCAATAATAATTATAATCTACTAAGATACAATCAGCTGATTATATTATAAAGTACTGCATGTTAACGCGCTCTATAATCGAAGTGTTCAGTACGAGATGCAAGACGAGGGTGAAATATTGTAGCTCTTATACACATACGCGCGTAATGTTTATTAGGTACAATCTGACAACGCTGCCAAACGTTCTGATTGGTCGAAACGTGTGGAACAGTAGAGCTCATCAACCGTGAAAAGCATATTAGACAGTGGTTACGGGTGTGCTTCGACAGTTGGGGTTCAATTAACCATACTCTCTCAGGAATGGTTGACCTGGGCCTGTACAAAAATACACCTTATTTATACGTCATACACGTTATTCTAATCTAATTGAGTCATGGGGTTGCTTATTGTTCTGAATTGAACAGATTGCAACGTACACATAGGTATTATAAATTTAAAAAAAAAAGATTATTTATCTGATTCCAAAAGAACCTGGAATATTTTTTTTTTTTTTTTTTTTTTGGTTTAACGTCCGACTGTTTTGCAATTACTGCTAATGCAGACGGTGAAGGATTAAATGATTTTTTTGTAACGTATGAAAATATGCCATGCCTGAGTAGGATTCGAACCCAAGACCGCATGATGAGAGGCGAGCACGTTACCAACTGCGCCAATGCGGCCGGCAAACCTGGAATAAACATTACAGTACTTTTTGAAACATAAATTTCACTCCAATTTACCTGTTGTACGTTTAGAATAATTTTTCTTTAAAATTTATGCAAATATTTTTATAGGTTACGAGTAGAATATAAATTTTGAATAATGAATAAAATAATTTTTATGAATATTAAAGTTGAATTTTTTTTCGTGTTGAATGTATAAAAAAATATTAGTTTACAATGGGTAATTAAAGGATATGTCAGTGTAATGCGTAAAAGAGAGTGAACGAGCATATGAGAGACGGAGGTGAAGTTTAAAAAGAGAAAAGGATAAATAAAATACAATCATCCTGGTTGTTAATACAAAAAAAGAGTTTGTTTTATCAATTTTTGTTTGAACAGCAATTATTCTAGTAGGTACATGCCTGGCATAAGTTAAATTGATATACAACAAAAGAATCAACGAGTTGCAAAAATAGTTGCCCGGATAAAAGGATTGCTTTATTAGGTAAAGCGAAGGTTTTATCGCGGACCGAAATTACAAAAAAAGCGGGAAAGCTTTCATGTCAATTGCACTTTGAATTGAGCGATTAGAGAGACTGTTGTGCGAAAAGAGAATGATGAAACGAATAATATAAATGACAAGGGAACGTTATAATGGTGACTGGGGGAAGAGGGAGGAGTTACAGGCTATGAAACAAAGGAACAGAAATTACGGGACGTTCAATGGTATAGGAAAGGGGTCAATTTATGAGGCAAAATATTGACAGTACTATTATTTCACTTTTGTATATATGTATCTATTTGTATTATATTTTCATTGGAAGAAATTTTTTCAAATTTCATAAAGCTTTTTTATGCCCAAAACGGGCAAGTGGAGTGTTATTTTAATTGCACTCTATCTGTCCAGGGCTAAAAAAAAAGTTCTGTTTCTTATCACATAGTCAGCCACTTATATGACTGAACTATTTATAAACAGAAGAGGTAGAGGTGTAAAAGACACTAGTCAGAGTTATCTCCTCTGAGAGTAACGAATTTCACTATGCAGCCAGACCCTATGGTGAATGAAGTGAAGTTGTCATTTGCAGGGTGGAAAGTGAGTGCTTTTCGGAGGGCCTGGCATGCTGATAAGCATACTCTTTCAACTCAGTGAGGAAGGCAAAGGTAAACCACCTTACTCCTCGTTTTTCCTTAGTAAAACCTCTAGAGGTTCAAACCAGCTTTCGGCTGTTGACCTAAACAACAAAAGCTTTTTTGTTCAAATTTTTTCTTTGAATATACATGGGAAAAGTGAGATAATAAATTGTAGGTTAAGTAACAAGATCAGAAGATTACGGGGAGACTATACTTCGCATCCCGCCAATGTTAAATTTGCTATTTTTAGGTACATTTTTCATAGGATCGGTGAAAGTTACGGCAATGAAATTTTACACACTTATAGTTTTAGGGTGGTTTTAGCTACTGACATCGCCCATAATAGACAGGTGGAGTGTCAAATTATTTACACTCAATCTGTTCGTTGCAGGGCTAAAATAAATAGTTCTGTTTCTTATCATATGGTCAGCCAATTTAATCGTTTTAAAACAGAAGAGGGTAGAGGTGTAAAAGACACTAATCAGAGTTATCTTCTCTGAAAGTAATGAATTTAATTATACAGCCAGACCCTGGGATGAATGAAGTGAAGGTGTCATTTGCAGAGTGGAAAATATGTGCTTTTCAGAGGGCCCGGCATACTGATAAGCGTACTTTTCCACTCAGTGAGGAAGGAAATGGTAAACCACCTCACTCCTCGTTTTACTTAGTAAAACCTCTACAGGTTCAAATCAGCCTTTCGGCTGATGACCTAAACAACAATATAGCTACTGACATTTTTTCAATTTAATCTGTTGTACCATAAAGTTTTTAAAAGAATAACGAATAACAATTTTTACAATTTTGTTCTACGTTTTTTGCATATTACTATTTTTTCGAGCACCTGAAGAAGTAAAAACAATTTCGGTGAATGTGCATGTACATGATAATTAACTGGTAAAAATTTCAGCCTGGTAGGTTAAATGGTTTCTGAGAAAAACGTACGTAAGTGTTAAAAACCTAAATTTACGGGAAAAGGCACAAATGAGAAAGAAAATGTACACGAACAAGTTTAATTTCCCATAAAAAATTGGTTAGAGAGCTGTACCAACAGCGGAGAATATTAAAAATAGGTAGTGAAGATGTTTAAAAAAAACTAAAATTCTTTTTGCACTAAAACGAGTTATATAAAAATATGAAAAATATTTGTTCTTGGCGAGATGTTAATTTTTTAGGATAAACCTGATAAAAACTTAAATTACTTTTCATTAAAATAATTTTTTGTTGTAATTTAATGGTTTTGTGGTAGGTCTAGGTCTAAGCTATTGAAAAACATAAAACACCGAAAATCAAAATTATCAGTCAAAACCATCATACAGTCTCCCCTTAACATCAATTCAGAAAATTTTTATTTTCAACAAATTTATCACAAACTAGAATGTGATCTTCCATAAGAAAACGAACCTTATCATTTTTCAAGCCAAAAGTGTGGTTATGAGTATTTCTTACAGAGAACTTAAGGCTGAAAACACTGATAATTTGACACTTATCTCCAAGGTCAGTTTCGGTATCTGGAAAAAAAAATTACCTAACTATCGTTTATGGGGTGGCCCATATGTCGGTTTCCCAATATTTACGAATATCGGAAAAAAATTAATGGAACAAGAAACTTATAGACAAAAAAAGAAAAATTTTAAAAAACAAGGTAAATAAATAAATAATAATCTGGTTACTCTGGCTACCCAGGCTCTGGGCACTCACACAACTTTTTCTTACCAATGCAAATAATGACCAATATAACCTAACATTAGTAATATAACATTAGAAATGAACATAAAACTTATCTCAAAAAACATAACCTTATTTTAATCATGAGTAAAAGACGTAAAATGAAAATCTACCTCAGTTTAGCTTAAAAATACGGAAAATCACTCTCTCACGCTAAACTAGGCTCTTTAGAGAAAAATGTTTGGATTAAAAGTTATAGATCTTTTAATTTCCTATAAATTTGATTATATGCTTTTTTGTCGTAAAATGCATACTATAGCCGAAATCTTAAAAAGTATCGATTTTTCACACGTTTCCGTGAGAAAAAAGCAGAAAATTGCTAATTACCGCTAAACTAAGCGTTATACAAAAAAATATTTGGAATAAAAGTTGTAGTATTTTAAATTTTCTACAATTTTTATTTAAACTTTAAACTTTTTAAATTTTTTTTTATTTAAACTTTTTTTAGTGTATATAGGCTATTATTGCGCTTAAATGCATATTAAAGCCGTACCGTGAAAACACCCTCACCAAGAATTTCAGCAAACATGGCGCCTACATGATAAAAAATTTAGTAAACCAGGCAATTTAAAAAAAAATCGTCGAGCCAGTTTTTGAGAAAATCGCAAAAAAGTGAAAAATGACACGAATAAACTACTACTTCCGGTTGATGAAAATTTCCGATTTCGATGAAAATATTCGTGTCGGGTCCGGTAGTAGTTTGTAACTTAAGTTTCAAGTTTCAAGTTCGTACGATGTTCCGTTCTTGAGATATTCTGTTCACAGACACACCCACAGACACACACACAGACCAATCGCTAAAACATGTTTTTTTGGGTTCAGGGGGTCTGAAAACGTGTAGATCCGGTGAAAACTCGATTTCGAAAAATCGACATGAAAACAATACTTTTTCTCCTATATATTGATATAGGCTAGAGAAAGTAAATGATGGAAGAGTATAGATTTTTATAAAATAAGGCAAGAGAAATAAAAAACAAACACTGTGTACAATTTTTAACTATCACAACTCTTTCTTCATGTGTACTACTGTAGATAAATATCGAGAAAGTAAAAATAATTTCAAAAACATACTAACCAGATTTTAAAAGGTTATTTAATTTAACTTAAATAAACGAAATTTAAAAATCTAAACTTGTTTAACGGTGAAAAATAAACGAACTCAGAGAAATATTTTTCAAGTTTATGCAAATTATACGGATAGGTTACTAAAACAAAAAAACAAAAAATCGAGCTTGATAAATAGGTTAGGTTAGGATTCTAAGCCATTTGAAAGCATTTAAATTAGTAATTAGAAGTTCTCTGTCAGTTTGATTAGATGGTTTTTTTTATTTTTACGTTTCCCTTAGTTGCTTTTTCTGGTACGTTGGATATTTGGGCTTTAAAAGTCAAATTCAGTTTAGAGATCAGACTAAATTAATTATTTAGAGAACGTTTCTGTTTGAGTTTGCTATACCTTAACACTAAAAGTAGATTCAACATTTTCACTCCCATCTGTAATTTTAAAAGAAAACACTTACACACACACACACACACACACACACACACACACACACACACACGCGTCAACAAACAAGACTTTCCGGGTAGATTTCTTTCTCAAATCTTTTAAAATAAATTCTATGCTAACAAATCTTTCCTTGAAATATACCTAAGGCATTGTGTTGTTTAACCCGGAAGCTAATCACCCTATCTGATAAGAAAACTAATTTTCTTGCTTATTTGTAAATTCTGCCCATAACAGAAAGGTGGACTTTCAAATTATTTACACTTAATCTGTTCGTTTGAGGGCTGAAATAAATAGTTCTGTTTTTATTTATTTTATTTATTTATTTATTTTCCCATTGCTTACAAGAGAACATCATTGCAATATAAATGTTAATTTCCTTAATTATACGTACTTTAAAAATCTAGAACTATTTATTTTAATTCGTGGTGGGAAAATTAATCCACCCAACTATGGTTTCCTATGTTTATCGGTTGATCAATTCAGTGCCGCTTTGTTTATTAACTACTGCGGTAATCTATTAGTGTGTTAGTAATTTACTACTATATATTAGTTACTTAAATACTAATTAAACTCCAAAGACGTTTGTATTTTAAAAAATATGCTATTATACAGGGTGATTCACGAAGATATGCAGAAACTTTGGGAGCCCATTGTACATGTAAAATAATGAAAAAAGTTTATATAAAAATGGGTCCGGAAATGCTTCGTTACCGAGTTACGGCTAGCGAAAGATTTCGCCCTGAATTCAGCTCACCAGTTGAAATGAGGTCTTCTTGAAATTCTGGTAAGGTAGATTAAAGGGCGAATTCAATTGTTTTTGACCTCATAAATTGAATACAACAGGTCCCAGAACTGTAAGTTAAATAGTTTTTGAGAAAACCAGTGTCAAATGCAAAAACTGGAGTGAAAAAGCACATATTTTTATCTTTGTTTTTCCGGTTAATTTTACTTTGTACTGTTATAAATTAAAATTCATTTAATCAAACATCTATTCGCTTTCTGTGTACTTTATTTACACCGGTTTGTTCAGAATAAAATTTTCTACATGTTTTATTCAAAAATTTTAACAGTTTCATGGTGAAATAACAAAAATATTCTTGCCCAAAGATGAAAAAATTTGTTTTTCACTGCATTTTTTGCATTTGACACTGGCTTTCTTAAAAAATATTTAACTTAAAGTTCTGGGACCTGTTTTATTAAATTTATCAGATCAAAAACCATAAGAAATGATTGAATTCGCCCCTTAATTTACCTTACCAGAATTTCAGGAAGACCTCATTTCACCTAGTGAGCAGAAATCCGGGCGAAACTTTCGCTAGCCGTAACTCGGAAACGAAGCATTTCCGGACCCATGTTTGGGTAAACTTTTTTCATTACTTTTACATGTAACAATGAGCTCCTAAAGTTTATGCATATCTTCGTGAATCACCCTGTATAATTACATGTAGCCTACCAATGGATTAGAATATCAATAGTACCAGTAATAATAATGTCTAATTACCAGATAATAATAATTTAGACATGTACCAGAATTAGACTATAAATAGAAATTAAAAAATCCGATCTGAAACTCTCACACATTTTTCTCTTCCAATGCAAAATAAATGACCAATATAACCTAACATTAGTAATTTTTTTTGTTGTAATCCCTAGTTTGTGTACGTTGCAATCTGTTCAATTGAGAACGATAAACAACCCCATGACCCAATGAGATGAGGATGATTTATGTATGACGTGTAAATGAGATGTAGTCTTGTACAGACTCAGGTCGACCATTCCTGAGAGAGAATGGTTAATTGAATCCCAACCATCAAAGTTTACCGGTTACTTTTGTCTAGCATTCAAATCCGTATAAAAGTAACTACCTTTGTTGGGATTTGAACCAGGAACCTTCGTCTCCAAAAATCAAATTAGTAATAAAACATTAGAAATAAACAAAAGACTAACCTCAATAAACATAACCTTATTTAGGTCATAAGTGAATGATACAAAATGAAAATTAACCTCAGTTTGGGTTAAAAATACTGAAAATCACTCGTTCACGCTAAACTAGGCTCTGTAGAGAAAAATGCCTTAACAAACAGTTGTAAATCTTTTAATTCTTTATGAATTTGATTATACACTTATGTCGTTTTATTGATACTACGGACGAAATCTTTAAAAAATAATTTCTTTTACAGATTTTCATAGAAAAAAAAACAGAAAATCACTAATTGAATGGCTCAACAGAAAAACGTTACAACTGACAAAATTGACAAAAGTGAGGTTACAGTGGAACACGTTCTATAAATCCTATATTTGATCATAATAGTGAATTCTAACGGGTAGAATTGTAACTAAAATCTCGGAAATTCTTGAAACAAAATCGTCATACAGTGAAAAATTGTTATACAGCTAAGAATCTGTTGGTATCTTTCACTTTCTGTAAAAATTTGTTTTTGTTACAACGTTTTTCCGTTGACCCATTCAATTACTGCTAAACTAAGCATTGTACAAAGATATGTTTGAGATTAAAGTTGTAGGTTTAAATAATTTTCTAAAACTTTTATTATTACATTTTTGCGCTAAAGTGCATGTTAAGTCCGCAATCTTAAAAAAAAAATATTTTTCAATAAGAGCACGCTTTCCTAAGAATTTTAGCAGACATGGCATCTACTCACCTTGTAGAGCATAAAAAATTTAGCGAATAAATGATTTAAAAAAATCGAAGTAGCCGTTATTAAGAAAATCGCAAAAATTTGAACTATTAAACGAATAAACTACTATTTACGGTTGACCGATTTCGATGAAAATGTTAGTGTCGGGTCATCTAGAGGTATCTAACTTAAGTTTCAAGTTAGTACGATTTTCCGTTTTTTAGATATTTTTTCACACACACACCAATCGCTAAAAACATGTATTATGGGTTCAGGGGGTCTGAAAACGTGTAGATCCGGTAAAAACTCGATTTCAAAAAATCGACAAGAAAGCAATACCTACGTTCCTTCCTACATATTCTTATTGCCAAGAGAAAAAAAAAGAGTAGTAAATGAGGTGATATTGAACAAAGTCGTAGAAGCAATTTTTGAGATAACATCACGAATAAACTACTACTAGCGGTTGACCAATTTTGATGACATTCGCAATTTTTCTGCAGTACCTAAATTAAGATTAAAATTTTAACATCATATGCTACTCCATTCTTAAGATATTAATTCAGACACACACACACACGCACACGCACGCACGCACACACACACACACACACACACACACACAAACACACACAGACCAATCGCTAAAAACATGTTTTTTTGGGTTCAGGGGGTCTGAAAACATATAGATCCGGTGAAAACTCGATTTCGAAAAATCGACATGAAAACAATGAAAACATGAAAACAATACTACGATGTTCCGTTCTTGAGATATTTTGTACACACACACACACATAAACACACACACACACACACACACACACACATACACATACACACACACACACACACACACACACATTAATTGCTAAAACATGTTTGTTTGGGTTCAGTGAGTTGGAAAACGTGTAATTCTGGTGAAAACTCATATTGGAAGAAAAATCGACATGAAAACAATACTTTCCTTCCCTATTTAATTATAATGGGCAAGGGAAAATAAAAAGAAATTGTACTCTGATAAGGAATTATAAACTAAACTATAAGTTTAAGAATTGTCATAATTATTTAAAGATTGATAAAACATATTTTATTTATATGTATGATGATAAAGCATTGTTATAAAAAGAAGATTGATCATGGACGATTAAAATTTGATTTTTAGTTCAAATTAAGACATAAAGTAAACACATATATGTGAACACTAAAATGGTAACGTAACAACAGTAGAGGCAGACATTACGGCACAGTGGAAATTTCTCGTCTACGTAGTAGTCGAGTTAAAAGTTGGGGTGAAGGGGGGTTTTGGGGAGGGTGTTAGGGTTTGAACTAAGGATGATGAGGTTAGAGTGGAGGAGTAGAATTAGTATTTGCTTGTCGAGTGAACGGGTACGAGACAGAGGAGAGAGGAGAGAGGCAGGGCCGAGAGTACACGAGAGATGTAGAGAAGCACAGGGTGTTTAATCAGTGATATTATTGAATTTACTTGCTTGTTTAGGCACAGGCCCTGTAATCAGTTTGGAAATTTACAACAGGGCGCCTCTTCCTAGTGACTAACATGGTTATACAGACCTGGCTGCTGGCTGATGCGGCTACAGCTTCGAGTACACAACTACTATACTGAAGCTACCGGTGTTTTCTGCTCCACTAAAATGTCGGAATAAATAGAAAATGAATGTGGAATAACGAGCAATAATGTTTTAGGATATCAAATCTTCTCTCCGTTTGTTTTTCCACGTATTTCAACGTTAAATCTTGTTCACAGAAACAGAATAAATTTGTTTAAATTGTACGGAAGGCTGACCAAATCAAATACCATAACATTGTGTAGAAAAATAATACTTCAGAATTCATATCAACAAACAGTAAACTTTTCAAATTTTCAAAGCTACAAAACGATCATTACAATTAATTTATATCACTAATGGGGTGGGTTGATAATGAATTTTTAAATTTTCAAAAATCATTGACATAATAAATTGTTAATCAGCAAATCGTAAGAAGCGTTTTCATACATTTTTTAAAAAAAATTCCTAATATGTGTACTTGCAATCTGATCATATGTGTGGAGTATTGCAGCTTACGGGAGTGAAGCTTGGACATTTGGTGTGAGGGAACAGAGAAGATTAGCTGCATTTGAAGCCTGGTGCTATAGAAGGATGTTGAGGGTCAGCTGGAGAGAAATGATGACGAACGAACAAGTTTTCAGTAAAACGGGGGAGGAAAGGAGCTTCCTAAAATGGATCAGACAGAGAAGAGCCCAGCTGATAGGCCACATTCTCCGACATGACGGTATGTTGAAAAGAATAATCGAAAGAGTTGTGGAGGGGAAAAATTAGCAGGGAAAACCCAGATTGGAGTACATGAAGCAGTTACTAGAGGACATGGGATGTGCTTCATATTGCGAGTTGAAGCGGAAAGCAGATGACCGAGGAGCATGTAGAGCAGCTGCCAACCAGCCTTATGGCTGTTAACTAGAGAGAGTGAGAGAGCAATCTCTTCAATTCAGAACAATAAGCAACCCCATGACCCAATGAGATGAGGATGGTATGTATGACGTGTAAATGAGGTGTAGTCTTGTTTTTTTTTTTTTTTTTTTTTTTTACGCCCTGGAGACTCCAGGAGGAGTATAGGACATGTCGTCAGATGTAACACCTGACAGTACAGACTCAGGCCGACCATTCCTGAGAGAGTATGGTTAATTGAACCCCAACCATCAAAGTACACCGGTAGCCAGTGTCTAGCATTCAAATCCGTATAAAAGTAACTACTTTTACTAGGATTTGAACCAGGAACCTTCGTCTCCGAAAATCAGCTGTTAAACAGCTGATTTTGGCGACGACTTACCTCTAGACTAACCCGGTGGGGTTCATATTGAATTGAATGGATATTGAATAATTATGGTTTTGAATTGAAATTGAATTGAATATGGTTTTCGTATTGAATTAAAAATCGGACAACCACAATAAAACTGAAAATAAATACACCAACAAGTTCATCTTTCCTTCCGATTTTATGTATGAAAAATGATGTCATGCATGTGTCCTCCTCTACTGCGCTGGCACGCATCAACTCTGTCCATGAAATTGGATATTACTGCACGACAAGTTTCGACTTCCATTTGCCCGATAACCCGTCGAATTTCCTCCTTCAAGTCATTGATGTTTCGGGGTTTATTGGCATACACCAATGACTTCAGATGACCCCAAAGAGGAAAGTCACAAGGCGTCAAGTCACACGACCTTGGTAGCCATTGATGGTCGGAATTACGAGAAATGATGCGATCCTGGAACCGTTCACGGAGCAACAACATTGTTTCTCGTGCAGCGTGACAGGTGGCACCATCCTGCTGAAACCACAACTCGTCAATGTCCATTCCATCCAAATGACGCCACAAAAACTCCCTAATCATCGTACGGTATCGGTAACAGCCACACTGTCACGAACCAACGCAACGTTCTGCTCAGTTTGGCCAGAACGACGACGTCCAGAACTTTTAAGGTCGACTGTTGAACCCGTCTCAAAAAACTTTTTCATGAGCCTGCGAACTGTTGATTCATTCGGTGCTTCATTAAGTCCTAGAGTACCGCGAAGTCGCCTGACAGTAGCCGCATAACTCTCTCCACTCTGGTAAAATTTTTTGACGATTAACACTCGTTGCGCAATAGTAAACTTCTCCATGGTTAGACACAGACTGCGAGAGTACTACACTGCGAACAAGAGAAACTACAACTGAATCGTCAATCGGAATGTTCTCCAAAATAGAAATGTGGTCAAACAATGTTGCCAACCGATAAACAAAAATTTACCAGCCGTTTAAAAACCGGCGCTCTTTTTGAATCACCTTTAGGAAACTCAACTGTTAACAATAATACAGGGGAACTTCTATAAATCGAATCCTCAAGGGATGAGGAGAATAAATTGAGTTACAGAAATTTCGAGTTATGGAAAAATAAAAACAAACCAGTTATTTTTTTTTAAATTTATTTATTTAACGTCGCATCAACTACAAAGGTCATTAGCGACGACGTTGGGGTGTAACTATTGTACAATGGAGGATGAAATGATTTTTTGTAACGTATGAAAATATGCCGTGCCTGAGTGGGATTCGAACCCAGGACCGCATGATGTGAGGCGAGCACGTTACCAACTGCGCCAATGCGGCCGGCCAAACCAGTTATTCAAAAATAACAAACACAGAACATTCCACATAGGTTTAAGGTGAGACTGTGTGATGGTTTTGACTGAAAATTTCAAATTTCGGAGCCGTTTTTGAGAAAATCGCAAAAAAGTGAAAAATGACACGAATAAACTACTACTTCCGGTTGACCGATTTTGATGAAAATGTTCGTGTCGGATCCGGTAGTAGTATGTAACTTAAAATTCAAGTTTCAAGTTCGTACTATGTTCTGTTCTTGAGATATTTTATTCAGAAACATACACATACACACACATACACACACACACACACACACACACACACACACACACACACACCAATCGCTAAAAACATGTTTCTTGGGTTCATAGGGTCTGAAAACGTGTAGATCCGGTGAAAACTCGATTTCAAAAAATCAACATGAAAACAATACTTTTCTTGCTATATATTATTCATATAGGCAAGAGAAATTAATAATAGTTTCACAATTCTGCAAAAACATTTATTATTATATATGGAAGTTTTCCAGTGATTTATCAAGACCCTATTTTCTCCTGGCGTTTTGTTGTTCCTTAGTTGTTTAATGACAGTATTAACTTCCTCTTTATAATATTCATCTCTTTCTACCGATTATATTGTACTTAAAATTTGGAATTTAATGAATAATTTTTTTTTGTTTCATTGCTAATATGTGTACGTTGCAATCTGTTCAATTCAGAACAATAAGCAACCCCATGACCCAATAAGATGAGGATGATTTGTATGAAGTGTAAATGAGGTTTAGTCTTCTACAGACCCAGGTCGACTATTTCTGAGAGAGTATCGTTAATTGAACCCCTAGCATCAAAGTACACCGGAAACCAACTGTCTAGTATTCAAATCCGTATAAAAGTAACTACCTTTCCTAGGATTTGAACCAGGAACCTTCAACTCCAAAATCAGCTGTTAAACAGCTGACTCACAGCGACTACTTTACCTCTAGACCAACCCGGTGGGTTTATGAGTAAATAAATAACTTTTTTTTTTTTTTAGCTTTTATTTGTTATTGGGAACTGTACATTGTTGACAACTACCCAATTTGATCTCTGCTTTTTGCTGTACTTTTGTTTTTTTTTGACGCGGATTAGACATGAGTTTGAACAGGGACCCCCAGTAGAGTTTGTTCATGGATGGCTGTCAGCTGGTCACCATATAAAGTCGCTTGCCCAATCGGTGTTACTTAACAAATAATAGCGACTTTCTACCAGCTGAATGACTGGGCTGGCCCGAAGGCCAAATTAATAAATTAAAATTAAAAATCTGGTGTGAAACACTCACACAACTTTCTCTTGCCAGTGCAAATAATTAACAACAAACCTAACATTAGTAATAAAACATAAGAAATAAACAAAAAACTAACCTCAATAAACATAACTAATTTTAATCATGAGTGAAAGACGCAAAATGAAAATCAACCTCAGTTTGGCTTAGAAATACGGAAAATCACTCTTTCTCTCAAAACTAGGCTCTGTAGAGAAAAATATTTTCAATAAAACTTTTAGATCTTTTCATTTTCTATAAATTTAATTATATATACTTTTGTCGTAAAATGCATTCTAAGGCCGAAATCTTAAAAAAGTCGATTTTTCACACGGTTTCGTGAGAAAAAAACAGAAAATCGCTAATTACTGCTAAACTAAGCATTATACAAAAAATTGTTTCAAATAAAAGTTGTAGAATTTTAAATTGTCTACAATTTTTATTATATAAAGTTTTGCGCTAAATTGCATATTAAAGCCGTAATCTTAAAAAAACTATGTTTTTACGTAAAAACAGCCTCACCAAGAATTTCAGCGAACATGACGCCTACCCTATCTTGTAGAGAATAAAAAATTGAGTAAACCAGGCGATTTTTTAAAAAATCGTAGGACCAGTTTTTGAGAAAATCGCAAAAAAGTGAAAAATTACACGAATAAACTACTACTTCCGGTTGACCGATTTTGATGAAAATGTTCGTGTCGGGTCCGGTAGTGGAATGTAACTTAAGTTTCAAGTTTCAAGTTCGTACATTGTTCCGTTCTTGAGATATTTTGTATACACACACACACACACACAGACCAATCGCTAAAAACATGTTTTTTGGGTTCAGGGGGTCTGAAAACGTATAGATACGGTGAAAACTCGATTTCGAAAAATCAACATGAAAACAATACTTTCCTTCCTATATATTCATATAGGCAAGAGAAAGTAAAAAGGAGATAAGGGAATTGAATTCCTTATCTAAAGGCAATCTAAATTGATAACTTAAATAAAATTATCCCATTTAAAAGTGAACAATTAAATATTAAAATTCAAATCACATATGATATTTAAGGGTACAAAAGGTTGTTGTTCGATAAATTCTTAATTCTCGTTATAGAAGAAGAGATAGCAGAATAGAAAGAGAATGCGTATCGGGATAATAAAATTGAAACACAATTGTGATATGAAATTAGAATGAGAAAGAAAGGGGCTCAGGTGATATTAGATGATTGTAGATACAGATATTATAACGTACATGTAACATTGTAACGTAAAAGATAACATCTTGCAGATGTTATCAGTAAATATGAAACAGTTTCAAGACAGCGCACGTTTACCAATTTGCACGAATGTTTTCGGCTGGTATATTTACCAGACGCTACCATTGCCATCTTTATCCTTTCCACCCGATCGACAACCTATCCCCACCTAAAATGATACTACTGCAATATTGTAAGAAATATTATTAGATGAGTTGAAACAAGAATGAGTACTAACCAAACGCAATTTCATGGTTAAGAATTGGTCCATATACAGTTGAATCATTTTTACGTCTTTTTTTATCCTTTATTTTCATATGTTTGTTTTCCTTTATCTTTGATAGAAAACATGGTATCACGTATCAATGTTTATTTTTATTGATACTGAGGTTTTATCACGTATGTGTCCTCATATTTTAAAAATTTACGTACACGATTGAAAATTGTAATATACCTTAAACTAATGTAGTGAATATTCTAAATTGATATATATAAAAAACTGGTGTGAAACACTCACACAATTTTCTCTTACCAATGCAAATAATTATTAATACACCTAACATTATTAATAAAATATTAGAAATAAACAAAACACTAACCTCAAAAACATAACCTTATTTTAATCATGAGTGAATAACGCAAAATGAAAATCGTACTCAGTTTGGCTTAAAAACCGGAAAATTACACTTTCACGCTAAACTAAGCTCTGTAAAGAAAAATTCTCTTAATAAAAGTTGTAGATATTTTAATTTCCTATAAATTTTATTATATGCTTAACTTTTGTCGTAAAATGCGTACTAAAGCCGAAATCTTAAAAAAATCGATTTTTCACACGTTTTCTTGAGAAAAAAACAGAAAAACGCTAATTACCGCTAAACTAAGCGTTATACAAAAAAGTGTTTGAAATAAAGGTTGTAGAATTTTAAATTCTCTACATTTTTTATTATATAAATTTTTGCGCTATAATACATATTAAAGCCGTAATCTTAAAAAAACACTTTTATTACGTAAAAACACCCTCACCAAGAATTTCAGCAAACACGGCGCCTACCCTATCTTGTAGAGAATGTAAAATTGAGCAAATGAGGCGATTTAAAAAAAAATCGTATGACCAGTTTTTGAGAAAATCACAAAAAAGTGAAAAATATACGAATAAACTTCTACTTCCGGTTGACCGATTTTGATGAAAATATTCGTGTCGGGTCCGGTAGTGGTATGTAACTTAAGTTTAAAGTTTCAAGTTCGTACGATGTTCCGTTCTTGAGATATTTTGTATACACACACACACACACACACACACACACACAGACCAATCGCTAAAAACATGTTTTTTGGGTTCAGGGGGTCTGAAAACGTATAGATCCGGTGAAAACTCGATTTCGAAAAATCGACATGAAAACAATGCTTTCCTTCCTAATATATTCATATAGGCAAGAGAAAGTAAAAATATGTAGGGTATGTTATATTCAAACTCAGTCAAAGAAGATATGAATCAATCATTTCAGAAAGCCAATAAGTCAAAAAACAAACTTTTGGTAAAATTAAATAACTTGTAATTTATTATGTTTCAATTAAAAAAAAATTGTTCAGAGGGCTAGCCCCTTTAATATAAAATATACTGTGACACTTATCGCTAAGGTCCGTTTCGGAATCTAGGTAATTAAATAATTAATACACTAAAGTTTAAGTATTTATTACAACTAAAAGATTTACAAAATAAATAAACTAATTACTACAATAAACACGCGTTCTTCCTTGGAAAAACCCATTGCTGACACAATATAACGAAACGACTGCTGTCACCACACTAAAATGCTTGACTGGAACATTTTAACTGTCCTAATCGTTGGCCTTGAGTATATTGTTGCCAACATACCGATTGGGGGACAGAAAATTTACCGATGTATTACTTGTATCTTCTTATAATCAGGGTTGCGTCCTTAATAAAACACCCGTTATTTATGAAAATAATTTTTATACTTGTTTGCAGTCATTACTGAGGTCAGTGTTCGTAAAAGATTTTACAGAAAGATAACCGGAAATAGTGTAAAAGCATTACATTTGTTTTTTTTTTTTTACATTAAACGTCAATTAAACGGTAACAAATTTTCATAACATAAATTTTGACAGTTTTAAAGTATCGTTGTAATTTTGGAAACACCTGTGCACAAATATCGCAAATGTTACATTAAAAAAGTAAAGTGATGTCAATTATTTAAATAAATTAATACAAAAAAAAAATTACAACACAAAACAAAAGTGGAAAATTTAAATGAATAAATCTGATGATAAATGATTGATAATCTAACGTATGAACACTGTTGAAATATTATATTGGGGTTAAAAAATAAAAGAAGGGGGTGTATATTAAAGAGAAGAGAGGGTAGTAAAAGTAAAAATAATTTGATTGATTTTTCTCTAAACTGTTAGAGCACTCATTGCCCAACCCAAAGCCCAGTTGGTGGGCCCTCGACACTGTACAGTAATGGCAGATACAACTGGTGCTACGAATGCACTGCTGCGCTCTTGTGTTTTTCTATGACATTGAGTAATAATCCAACATTAGATTTCCCGCCTTTTGCTCTACAGCGCCATTTGTCTTCTACTCCTCCTCGTTTTCCCGCTCTCTTTTCCCGCTCTCCATCCTCGATCCACGTGACAGTTCAGTTCTCGTTTTAAAATCTTTTCCATCAATTTGGAACTAACTGTGTTATTCCGTAATATGCTGCACTGCTGTCTTTCTGTAGTATTCACTATTTTGTAATGTTTAATTAATGACCAGAATGTTTAATTATTAAAAATATATACATGTTCCGAAGACTTTAATGCAAAGAAAATTAATTTACCCAATTTATTTTCATTATAATAATTGAATCAGTCATTTGAGAAAGCCCGTAAGACACAATTTTACAATTTTTCTGTACTGCATTTTAGGACTAACTGATTAGGTATGTCCTCACTCGTACGCTTTCTCGACTTCTGATTCGACGTGCAATGTAGCATGCACTTAGAGGCATGCCATTTTACCTGTCCGTACTCGTTTGAAGAGCTTTATCACAAAAAAACATAACGAATATTTTTGAACACTACACTAAATTAAAGCCTGTTCTTTCCTGCGTTGATTGGTTTGACTTAGATTATTTTAACTTGAAACTAGTCGGAGATGCAGAATTTAACGCATAAAGAGTACTCAGATTTTAGCCGGTTTTCCGTTAATGTGGTTTTTAAACGTCCGTTACTCCATCCAGGCTATTCATAAAAGAATGGCGTTGAATTACGTTGAAGATCAGAGTTTTCTCTATATGAATAGTTTAAAATAAAAGTTTTTTAATTGTCCATTTTTAATGCCGGCCATTTTTTTTAAAAAACGTGTATTTTGGCTTCACGTAAAGATAAGGAAATGATTTTTGGACTGAACCTTGCATTTTTACAGCAATATTGTGCCACATATTGTATTTTGCATTTGTAATTAGAAATAGATATGTGGTGTTGATAGAAAATTCTATTAGCCTCTAAACAATGAATGCTAGACAGTGGTTTCCGGTGTACTTTGATGGTTGGGGTTCAATTAACCATATTCTCTCAGGGATTGTCGGACTGAGTCTGTACAAGACTACACCTTATTTAAACGTCATACATAAATCATCCTCATCTCATTGCGTCATGGGGTTGTTTATCGTTCTCAATTGAACAGATTGCATTGTACACAAAGGGATTAAAAAAAAATATTCCAATTTTGATTTAATGGTTTCCGGTTTTGGGCCCTTTCTGATCAAAACCGGAAGTTCAAATGCAATACAGGTCCACTAACTTTTTGTGTAGATAATGAATCCGAAACCATTTGTTGTTATCTCTTGTAGTTTCTGTCATCTGGGTGTAACGGTCGAACGGACACAGAAAATTAATAGATGGCAATAAGTTTTTGCCAAAATAATTATGCAATAACTAATTATACTTTAAGAATTATTTTTATGACGTACAAAAAGGGTTATATGGCAGTTAAATGCTGTCCTTTGGAATGATAAAATATGGAAAGAGACAGAGATAAATATTTTATCATGCTATCATGAAAAGTGTGTGTACCTATGCTTTAGAAGTGTATTGACAAAGAGACAGAAGGATCGACTAAAAGGTGTGGAGGTGGATTTATAGAGGCTAAGCTGAGGTGTGACGCGGATCGATCGAATTCCGAAATTAGGAGAAGTATCGGCGTTCAAGGAAAAATCATTGATATCACATCCAGAAAGCAGTTAACTCTTTATAGATCTTTGGTAAGTATTCTAAACACCAGCAATAAGATATATTTTATTTCAGAATAAGCTATGCAGTTGAATCTTATTGGGATTTTATGGTGTTAAAGATGTTCTCTGATAAGTAGGCTATCCACATTTTGAAATTAGCGCGTAGCGACCATTTTCTTCGTGAGTTGCACGAATGTGGTAAGGATTCATACCAGCGTACGCTACCGTGTTGTTTTGTTGTTACTTTTGTACAGTACTTAGAAAATTCTAGTTTTTTATGGGAAAGCGAGCATTCATGCTTTTATAAAGTTAAGTTATTCTACACATCTTTTTGTTATGAAGTACTACAAGTTGCAATAACTCCTACCGCTAAACATTATGTGATTTCCATTTCAAAAAACCTTCCTTGGCAAGTATATCTACCGGGGCTAAATATAAAAAAAAGTAATATCTTACTGTTCTGGCCCCAGAAATACATTATTCAAGTCCCTGTACAGAAAAATTTAACGTTTCACCGCATATAAATATTCCCCAGAGTACTGCTCGATAAAGGGTTAAAATGGTTTGGCCATTTGCATAGGATTGAGGATTGTAGGTGGCCAAAGAGAGTATGGGAGTGGACGACAGTCGGTAGAAGAAGGAGTGGTAGGCCGGAAGTGACAGGTTGGAACGTGCAGAAGGGAATGTCTTGTCGGCGGCTCTCCGATGGACACGGCGAGACAGAGATAGGTGGTGCTTGGAAGCAAAATACGTTTAGGGCTGTAAATCCTCGCATGGATATACGAGGTGTGGCTATTAAAAAACGAGACTGACGTTGTAAAAAGTTTAATTTTTATTTTATACATAATCACTTATTGTCACCTTCAATATACACTCCTTCTCTATCCCTACAACGCTCCATGCAAATTTTCCATTGTTGGAAACAGTGCTGGAAGTCATATGCTTTCAGCTCCTTCAGGAAACGTGCCGCTTTCTCTTTTACAGCTTCGACAGACTCAAATCTTGTCCCTTTTAATGCAGATTTCACCTTAGGGAACGGGAATAAGTCACATGGTGCAAGATCTGGTGAATAAGGAGGATGTTCTAACACTGAGATGCTGTACTTGGCTAGGAACCTCTTGACAGATAACGCGGAATGAGCTGGCGCAATGTCTTGGTGGAGAACTCATGATTTGTCCTTCCGGGGCGTTTTTCCTTACTCTTTGACGTTGTTTAGAAAGTATCTCAAGGTAGTAATATTGATTAAGTTAATTGTTTGACCTTCAGAAACCCAGTAAAGGTACACAATCTCATGGATATCTAAAAAAACAATCATCATTGCTTTAAATTTTGACTTGGTCATTTTTAGCTCTCGGTAAAGTTCGGCTTTTCTAGTGCATGGATTGGCGCTTCGTTTCCGGATCATAAGTATAAAACCACATTTCTTTACATGTTATTATCTTTTACCGGTTCCGTAAGGTGAAATGTACATTTAAAGGGACAAGATTTGAGTCTGTGGAAGCTGTAAAAGAGAAAGCGGCACGTTTCCTGAAGGAGCTGAAAGCATATGACTTCCAGCACTGTTTCGAACAAAGTAAAACTCGCATGGAGCGTTGTAGGGTTAGAGAAGGAGGGTATATTGAAGGTGACAATAATTGATTATGTATAAAATTAAAATTAAATTTTTTACAGCGTCAGTCTCATTATTTAATAGCCACACATCTTATATATAGACTCTACTTATTTTATTTAAGATAAACTGGAATGCAATCAAGTATATTTCATTTTATAATTTTCCCCAACACTTGATCAACGTTACCCTAAGGTCTCCGTTAACAATTCTCATTGAATTCATTGGCAAATGGTATAACATGTAATGCTGTTAAGAACAGATGTACAATACAAGTGTATGAGCTGGCTGTATACTATCTGCATTCTCACGGAACTTCGTAAATTATTCAAGTATTTTAGAGTGGTGAATAGGGTAACCTTGTTACCATTTTCACTCAATCAATTTACCACAAACCGAAGGCATTCACTGAGTGACCCTTTCATTCATCATCGTTTTAACACAATTCAGTATTTGTTTCTACCCTACAACATTTATAAAATGTCTAAATACTAAATACTAAAAGATATTAACCCTTACAGTGTCACGAGAATATTGTAATGTCCTACCAAAAAATTCCAGCCTACTTTTGTGCGATTTGTATCATTTTATAAATCTATCCATAACATTGCTAATTTTCAAGGTATCTTGATGACTTTTTTTGTTTTGTTCAAAATGGAACACATTTCTTGCAATTTAAAAATAAAATGATACGTAGACAATTTTTGTGGAAATTGCCTTTTTAATTTTAAAAAAATTACCCTAAAAATTATGTTACTCAATTTCGCTTATATCACTTTTTACAAAAATATGACAATTTAATTATGCAAAAATTACAAAAAATCATTTATGTATTGTAAAAAATAAAAATACTGCGATAAAAGGTTTAAAAATACAATTTTTAATTTATTTAATCAATAATAATCAATTAAATCATAAAAAACTGCATGTATTTTTTCAATCTACATTTCTTACAGATTACTTTCATATGTTTTTTTTAAATTGAGTAAAAAATAAAAATTTTATGATTTTTTTTAGTCAACGTACTAATAAAAGGACGACGCCGGCATTTTTTAATCAAAATCTTGATGCCCTAATATTAGGACGCTGGCACTGTAAGGGTTAAACAATAAATACTGAAAGAAATTAAATACTTCGAATAAAATATACGTACAAACAAATCTGGTGTGAAACGCTCACACAAGTTTCCCTTTGTAGCGTGAACTTGACCCATATTCTAAGTAGTGGACAAGGTCACATAGGCAGGTTATACACTACATTTTTTTAATTAAAAAATTAACAACTCCAGTAATATTTGGTGTATATTATTATTATTATTTTTAAACAGTATAAATAAATTTATACTATATAAATACTGGCATAATATAAATAGTTATTTGTTAATTAATATTCAAAATCAGTTAATCTTCAATAGTTTTAAAAAATGTATAATAACTACGAACAACAACGAGATTAAAATGAAGTACTACGTGGTTCAAAAGTGCAACTAATCTATAAGTAATAAAAAGTGAATTAAAAATCGAAATGAAGATAAACAATTAAAATAAATACATGAATAACTGAAATAATATATATAATATCTTTTAAAACAGTGATTTGAATTTAACGAACATTTTTAAAATATGAAATCAAAATTTAAAATTTGGACTTCCGGTTTGGTGTTTGTAAACAAATTAATTACTTGTCTGCGATTATACCAATTACACTTAAGTGATAGGTAATTATTTTATTTCATTTTGTTTTATCTTTTGTTTGTTTTTTGTCGGCATTGTTGTTATTGTTGATAACCTAACCTAAGCTAGCCTAGGTTACGGAAAATATATAAAATGGCTTCTGAGTACAGAGGTTCATTGTTAAATAATAGTAGTAATTCAATGGAAAAAAACAGTAAATTAAACAGTCAACAAGCTTCTTACGCAAATAGCGTAAAAACGAATAATTTTCCAACGAAGGCTCAGGCCATAATTTTAGATGCAATCGACGGAATACCAGTAAAGGAGTACATCCAGGCAGTCGGTTTATTAGTGAAACCCGAGAACATTAAGTTTGTTTCTCGCATCTCGATGAACAGAATTTGTATGTATCTTGCTTCGTCAGATATAGTAAACAGTCTTGTAGCAGACCACACAGTCATTTCACTGAAGAACAACAAATTGCTTATTCGGCTGTTAATTACAACGTACAAAAGGATTATTTTATCAAATGTGTGTCCAGTAATTCCTCATAATATACTGGAAGATAAACTTTCTAGACTTAATATAAGGCTAGCGTCTAAAATTTCTTTCCTGAAAGCGGGGATATCTGAACCCGGCTATAGCCATATCATGAGTTTCAGACGTCAGGTGTATATCCACCCGGAAGATTTCGGAAAATTACTTGACTCTATGAAGATTGTATATGATGATACATCCTATTGGATTTATCTATCATCTGACTCTATTTCCTGTTTTGTCTGTAAACAACCGGGGCATCAGGCTAAAGATTGTACTTCAATCATAAATGACAAAGTCAGTGACCTCAATCGTGAAGATGAGAATTTAGTAAGCGATAGGGATGTTGGTCATGTTAAAAATGTTGGTAGTTTAAATGAGGTTGAGGACAATGAGGTTCCTACTGTTAACGGAAATCATAAATCCACTAACAATTTTCAATCCGATGGTAATTTTGATACCAGTGTTACCGGTACACAAAAATCAAACGACACTAGTAATCAACATACTAAGTTTGATGTTGAATTTCCTGGGCTTCCTGCTCCTGGTAAATCTAGTATGACTGAAGCCAAAATACATAAAAGGCCGTTGTCGTCTGAGGGCTCTACTGCCATTAATAATGACGAGTGTTTAGATAACTCGTCGAATATCGATTCATCGACAGAAGAAGGGTATACCCTAACTAGACCGATGAAAAAGAAGATTAAAAAGGAGAAGGGTGATAACTTTTCTAAAGTAATAGAAGACCAGTTAAGTCCTCTGAAGGACATTCTCAGTAGCAAAGACAACCCCTACGTTCTTGACTACATGCAACTAAAGAGCCTCCTTGAAAGGACTTACGGTTCCTCCAATCCTGTAGGCATTATAAAGGAATATACCTCTGACGTATCTAAAGTTTTGATTCTTCTTAATGATACGTATCCTTCTTTAAACGGAAGATCCCTTAAAACTAAATTTACTAAATTACAAAAGGCACTAAAATCAGCGGTAGATGGATCTAATGACTCAAGTATGGAAATTCCAGTAAAAAGTGCCGACTTAGAAGGTGACAGTAATGTACTATCTTTGCTAGACTGTGATTCGTCGTAATTGTTGGAATATATATTTCTCGATTTTCAAAATTGTTTTTATTTAATCACTTAAGTTTTTATGTTCTAAAATGACAGGAAGTTATAATTCTACATATTCCATCCTTCAATGGAATATCAATGGTTTTTACCAGCAAAAAGAGTTTCTCCAACTGCTTATTAATAAACATAATCCGATTGCAATCTGTCTGCAAGAGACAAATTTTAAAGACGATCTATTTTCACCTATTTCTAATAATTATTCTATCTTTTATAGAAATAGAGTAAATGTTCTACACGCTAGTGGAGGTGTGGCCATGTATATTTATAAAAAATTCAAAACTTCTGAAATTAAATTAAATTCTAACATCGAAGCCGTCGCTGTATCCGTTCTTCTCCTAATAGGTTCCATTACAAATTGTAACATCTACTTACCTAACCAGTACAAGCTCTCATCCACCGAGTTGTATAATTTAATCCATCAACTACCAAAACCGTTTTTAATCGCCGGAGATTTTAACTCTCACAACTATGATTGGGGTTCTCATAAAAATGACGCCAGAGGTAATATTATTGAACAATTATTAGAAGATACTGACGTGGTTCTTTTAAATAAGAAGAAACCTACTCATTTCAACAGCAGTTATAAAGTTTTTAGTGCAATAGATCTTACTCTTTGTAGTGCGTCAGTTGCTCATCAGCTTGAATGGAGAACTGAGTCCGAATTGTATGGTAGTGACCACTTTCCGATCATTATTGACATTGGATCTAGAGATACATTTGATACGATTAATCAGAAATGGATTTTTGGTAAGGCCGATTGGGAAAAATTCCGACATGACATATCATTAACAATTGAGGAAATATTTAAGCCCACCTCTCATACACAAGAAGAAAGAACAATAGATGATGAAATTAGTTGTTTTACTAGTATAATTTTAGAAGCAGCAGTTAAAAATATACCGAAAACTTCAGGCAAAATCCATAAAAGGCAAGTCCCATGGTGGGATGATGAATGCAAGGAGTCTCTACAAAAATTCAAGAAATCGTTCAATAAATATAAACGCCACCCAACTCAGATAAGTTTTACTGAGTATAAAAAGTGTAGGTCGTATACGAGAACATTGTTTAAATTAAAGAAACGTAAGTCATGGAGTGATTTTATCTCCTCAATGACCAGCTCAAACTCCGTTGAATCGTGGAATAAAATAAAACAAATAAGAGGTATTAAATGTTCTACTAATATTTCATGTCTTGTAAATAGTAACCGTAAAATAATCACACATCCAGATGAGATTGCCAATTTATTAGCCAACACCTTTGCTCAAAGTTCCAGTGATGCTAAATATAATGCGAAATTTTTAGAAATTAAAAATAATACTGAACTCAATATTAACGAAGTCACTGACGATGGAGCCAACACCTTAAATCATCCTCTTAATTCTACTATTCTTTACAGCGAGATCCAAAATGTCATTTCAAAATTACGTAATTCAAGTCCTGGACCTGACGGTATTTTTAATATATTTTTGAAGAATTTATCTAATAATGCCATACTATTTCTATTAGACATTTACAACAGAATCTTATCACACGGTCTCTTTCCGGCCATTTGGAGGGAAGCTATTGTAGTTCCAGTTCCTAAACCAAATAAAGATCATAGTAAAGCAGAAAGTTATCGACCGATTGCATTAACTTCCACATTATGTAAACTTCTAGAAAGGATATTAAATAATCGGCTAGTTTGGTACTTAGACAACATTAGCTTTCTGTCTAAATTTCAAAGTGGATTCAGAAAAAATAGATCTACTTTAGATCATCTTGTTAATCTACAAACCGACATATGTAATGCTTTTGAATCTGGTGAACACCTAATTGCAGTTGCATTGGATATGGAAAATGCATACGGTATGGTTTGGAAGTACAGAATTGTAAAGATATTAAGTGAAATTGGTGTTAATGGACCGATCCTAAACTTCATTTCAAATTTTTTACAAAATAGGGTCATAATGGTCAAGGCAAATGGAAGTCTGTCGAGAAAATTTGTTGTAGAAAATGGTGTTCCTCAAGGATCCGTTTTGAGTGTAACTTTATTTCTTGTTGCTATAAATGATATAACTAAATTAATATCACCGCCAGTAAAATTCTACATATTTGCAGATGATGTGACTGTTACTATTAGAGGCAAAATCGTCCAAACAACTCAACACTGTTTACAGAAAACGCTGAGTGATATACAGAAATGGGCGTTGAATAACGGATTCAATATTTCACTGACTAAATCAGATTATATTATTTTCTCCCGAAAACACTCATCGGATGAACATACACAGCTTTTTATAGGTAACCATGAAATTAAACAGAAAAATGAAATTAGAATACTAGGTATGGTATTTGACGAGAAACTTACGTGGGTTTCTCACATTAAAAAACTTAAAGCCGACTGTTTACAACGAATGAATGTAATTAAATTACTTTCGTCATGCAGTTGGGGAGCTGATAATCGTATAATTTTAAATACTTACAGGGCTTTAATTAGAAACAAATTAGATTATGGTTCGATTGTTTATGACTCTGCACAAAAATCAGTAAAAAATTCTTTAAACTCTATTCATACAACAAGTTTGCGTATGGCTCTGGGTGCGTTCAGGACCAGCCCGGTGGAAAGTATCATTGCCGAAAGCAATGACATACCGTTGTCATATCGCAGAAAATACTTATGTATCAAATTTGCAGTTAAAATATCTACAACACCGATGAACCCAGTATATAGTGCAATATCCATAGGAAACCAAACATCTACCAGAAAAGAGTAAGATACCCGAAAGCTTTAGGTGATCGCGTGGACATCTACCTCAAGGAGTTAAATATACGTCTTCCAAATGTTTTTGAAGTTTGTCAACCCGATGAACCACCATGGCTCCTAAAACTTCCAACACCTGATTTAAGTTTTAGTGTTCTTGGAAAACAAAACTGCCACTCTGCTGTCTTCAGGCCTCTGTTTCAAAAAATAACTGCCAGATTCAAAGGCTACATGAGTGTTTACACAGACGGTTCACTTACAACTGAAGGTTGTGGCTGTGGAATCGTGTTTCCTGATTCAGAGATTCTTTACAAAATTAATAACGTATCTTCTATATTCTTTTGTGAAGCCTATGCTATTTATAAAACTCTGGAAATTGCATCTCAATCTCGAAATTCCAAATTTGTAATTTTTACCGATTCTAAAAGTGTTCTAGAAAGCATTTCTAATTCAAATACTAAAGAACCGATAATTCAAGAAATAGTTAGGCTTTTAGTGTCAAATACAAAAATTAATAACACAATTGAATTTGTATGGACCCCAGCACATGTTGGTATATCAGGAAACGAGAAGGCAGACAATGCCACCAAAAAAGCCATAAAAGAAGTGTTTCATGATCATGCTGTTTCACATGTTGATTTGTCAAAATTTGTTCTCAAGACGACACAAGGAGTGTGGAACGATGAATGGAAAGGACATCGCAGTAAACTACACGACTTCAGGGAAAACACACATGACGTATTAATACCACAAAGTAGCAGACAAAATCAAGTACTTATAACACGCCTACGAATTGGGCATTCTAGTCTCACAAACAAATACCTTCTTCAAAAGACTGATGCACCGACCTGTTATTTTTGCAACGATACTACATTGACGATAATACACTTACTGATAAAATGTCCGGGATTACGTAATCTACGAGAAAAGTATAACTTAACACAAAATACGAAAATCATGCTGACTGACATCAAGAGTATACAGAATGTGGTTTTATACCTTACGGACTTACAGTTACACAATGTGTTTTAATCCAGATTTTGTTTACACAAGTGATTTTTAGTTAAAATTTTGTTCACTCAAGACATTTGAAATCAAATTTTGTTATGTAAATTTTGTTAATTTACGATTGTTATGTAATAATTGCGGTCGCTAATGACTTTATTATTGATGCGACCTTAAACAAACAAATAAAAAAAATAAATAAAATAAAAAAAAAATTAAAATTAAAATTTAATATGGTAACTTGAACCATTGATTCGTTGAGCTTTAGGCCAGAGACAAGCTTGGTGTGAACATCATATATGAAAGTGCTTCAGTTAAATATTAAAATTAATAAGTAAAAACCGATGGAAGTATAACAAAATATGTATCGGTAAGAAGATAAACACGTAAGCAACATTTTCCATATAATTAACAAACATTAATTATCAATATATCAAGAAAAAATTCATATATAAATTCAAGATTATTAAGCTATCTATAGACGCCATCTAAAATGAACAAAGCTTCGCTTCAGTAATTCATAATTTTATTTAATTCAACCGGCAAATAAAAATAACATTTCAAGTAAATAATTAACTGATATTTGTTTTTTTAACTTATTCAAAATTATCTAGATAATATTCTAAATTTAATTTTAAAAGTCCAGTATTACGATAAAATTATTAAAAATTCCGATTGTCATTTGTTTAATATTAAAATTTTTCATTGTTGTATAATTTAAGATGTATTAATAAAGAACAATAAACAATTATAGTATTTAAAAACCCTGAGAATATTTAAAATTAGAGTCATCATTTTGTAAAATCATCAATTATCTATTTATTTATTCAATTAAAAGTATTAAAATTTAAATCTTGTGTCTATTTATTTTATTTTAAATTTGTACAACCGTAGTGTTGTTACACCTTACCAATACAAATATTAAACAATATAACCTAACATTAGTAATAAACCATTAGAAATAACAAAAAATTAACATCAATAAACATAAATTAATTTTAATCATGAGTGAAAGATGCAAAATGAAAATAAACCTCAGTTTGGTTTAAAAATGCGGAAAATCACTCTTTCACGCTAAATTAGGCTCTGTAGAGACAAAATGCTATAAATAAAAGTTGCAGATCTTTTAATTTCCTATAAATTTGATTATACGTTTTTGACGTAAAATGTTAATAAGGCTGAAATCTTAAAAGAATGATTTTTTACACGTTATCGTGAGATAGAAAACAGAAAGTTTCTTATTACCGCTAAACTAAGCGTTATACAAAAAATATAAGAAATGTATGTTGTAACTATGATTCTAAATTTTCTACAACTTTTATTACAAACATTTTTGCGCTAAAATGCATATTAAAGCCGCAATCTTAAAAACAAACAATTTTTTGACGAGAAAACCACCTCTCTCAGAATTTCAGCAGAAATGGCGCTTACCCTATCATAGAGCATAAAAAATTTAGTAGATGAGGCGATTTTTAAAAAAATTTTAGGAGCCATTTATGAGAAAATCGCAAAATGTGAAAAATGACATGAATAAACTACTTCCGATTGACCGATTTTGATGAAAATGTTCATGTCGGTCCTCTAGTTGTATGTAACTTAAGTTTCAAGTTCGTACGACGTTCCATTCTTGAGATATTCTGTTATCACACACACACACACACACACACACACACACATACACACACCAATCGCTAAAAACATGTTTTTGGGGTTTAGGGGGTCTGAAAACGTGTAGATCCAGTGAAAACTCGATTTCGAAAAATCGACATAAAACCAATAATTTCCTTTTCGAAATATTTATATAGGCAAAAGAAAGTAAAAATTATTTATCATAAATTGTAAACAATGATGTTTACAATGTAACATAAATAACATTTCAATATTGTGGTATGTCTTTAAATAGAGAATAGAACAGATTCCATTCAGAATAGAAAATAGTTGGTAGATATTTTGGGACAATAATAGTTGGACATATTGGAAACATGAAAATTTAGAGCAGCGGGATGGACAGATAGGACGCTGATAGATTATAACCATCCCACCACACAACAGAACTGAATTTACCCTTAATTAGAAGCCACTAGGGGATGTTTCAATTATTTATTAATGCAACACCACGCCGTCACAATCTAGTCTCTGTAACACTCTACCTGTCATCCGGCTAACATATCAGGACAATAAACTAGACAAATTTAGCCTACTCTCTGTCACTATTTACAACGATAATGGTTACTTAAATGTTAATCGACTATAGTTTACTAATATTAATAAGCGCATTACTTATGAGTTAAATAAATCCGTTGGTTTAATGGTTACTAAAATTGACTTCTATGGTAGAGGTCCTGGGATCGATCTCAGATCAGGTTTAATACAATCATCGATCATTTTCTATGGAAAAAGAATATGATTCTTTCGTACATAAAAGTTGTATGAGGTGACCTAAAAATAACCGGACTGGGAAACCTTTGCTATTCGTAGACATTTAAAACTAAACAATAACGAAATAACTAATATAATATAATTTAATATAATGTAATGTAATTTAATATATTACAATATAATTTAATTTATTTTAATGTAATGTAACGTAATGTACGTAAGGTAACGTAACGTGACGTGACATGCCATGCCATGCCATGCCATGCAACACAACACCACACGACACGACACGACACGCCATGCCATGCCATACCATGACAAGACATGACACGACACGACACGACACTAATCGACAAGACACGACACGACATGAAACGACACGACAAGACACGACACGCCATGCCATGCCATACCATGACAAGACAATGACACGACACGACACGACACTAATCGACAAGACACGACACGACACGACACGACACAACAGTGGCAACATCAGTGGTATTTTATGGTGTACCTGTGTGGAGCAGAGCTCTAAGATTTAATAGTTACAGCGGTAGACTTTAAGGGCGCAGCGGAAATTGGCTGTGAAAATATATGTAGTGCTTATAGAACTGTATCTACGGAGGCAGCCCTGGTAATTTCGGGGATGTCTCCATGGGATCTAGTGGCGTGCGGGAGGGAAGAACAGCGTGCTGGTGCTGATAAAAAGGAATGTTGGAGTCGATTACTCTTCCGTATTTATTAAGCCAAACTGAGGTTGATTTTCATTTCGCGTCTTTCACTCATGATTGAAATAAGGTTATGTTTTTTGAGGTTAATTTTTTTGTTTATTTCTAATGTTTTATTACTAATGTTTTTAGGTTATAATGGTAATTATTTGCATTGGGAAGAGAAAGTTGTGTGATTATTTTACACTTTATTTTTTTATGGAAAAAAGAATACGATTCTTACATTAATTTCATCATTTTTGTTTATTTATAACGTTTTTTTTACTAATGTTTAGTATTATTGTTTATTATTTTAATTGGTAAGAGAAAGTCATGTGAGTGTTTTACACCGGATTTTTATAGATTAATATTAGCTATTTATAGTAACATTACAATGGCTTTAAAAATGTAATAAAACTTTACAACAAAACAGATTTCATTTTTGATTTTTAATAAATTACAGGATTATATGGGTACAAAGGAATCGTTGGAGGAATTTTACAATAACTAAGTACATACATTTATTCGCTCTTTATGAATATAATTTTCCTCTCTCTCAATCTATAAGATACTTCATATATTCCTCTCAGTTTCTCTCTTCAGTGTATTTCTTCTTATAAAAGTGAAGAACTTCCATTAGCGAGAAAAAAGGGATATAAAAGTGATTGTGTTTTTATCTTTCCTAATAACAAGGTATCTTAGACCAGCCTGATGTCGTATGTAGGCCAGATTAAGTGGCTTTCAGTTCTGCCAACTGCATTTTCTTGGGAAAAATTACTTCCCTTTTTTTTTAGAAAAAATTCAACGAACCGTGTATATATATATGAGTAATAATTTAATTTACTTTAAACTTCATATTATCTTATTGCATTTATAGTGACTGTACTTATTTGATCTTAAAGTCCTTTTATCTTTTACTTTTGATATTAGTTTTCTCATTTTTTTTCTTTTGTCTACTAAAGCAACTTGCTACTGTTCCCCTTTTTATTGTCTTTTACACCTTACACATACTAAAGTAATAGCGTTAGTTATTTCAAATTGCTTTTTCCGTAACTAAGTATCTACTCTTATAAGACAAAGTAAAAAATAATAATACAAAAGCATTGTTCATTTTGTACGTTATTAGAAATTTGATTAATGTTATTATAAAATTAGATGGTTTTTGTGACCATAGTATTTTTACTGAATGGTTATTTTCATACACACCAGATTGGTACACAAACCGATGGCGTAGCTCGCGGGGACATTTTTGGTAGATCGTTTGATGAATTCCAGGATATTTTTTCTCCTCCTCCTCCTCCTCCTCCTCCTCCCCCTCCTCCTCCTTCCCCTCCTCCTCCTCCTCCTTCCCCTCCTCCTCCTCCTTCCCCTCCTCCTCCTTCTTCTCCTTCTGCGGCTTCTTCTTCCCCTCCTCCAACTCCTCCGTGTTCTCCTCCTTATTCTTCTTCCTGCTCCTTCTCCTTCCTTCTCCTCCTTTGTCTCCTCCTCCTCCTTCTTTCTTCTTCCTTCCTCTCCTTCTTCTGCCTCCTTCTCCTCCTTGTTCTTTTCTCCTCCTCTTTATTCTGCTTCTCCTTCTCCTCCCTTTTCTTCTTCCGTCTTCCTCCTCCTCCTTCTTCTTCTTTTTCACCTCCTTCTCCTCCTTTTTCTTCTTCCTCCTCCTTCTTCTTCTTTTTCACCTCCTTCTCCTCCTTCTACTCCTGCTGCTGCTGCTTCTTCTTCTTCTCCTCCTTCCCCTCCACCTTTTCTTCGTTCTTGCTTGTTCTTCTTCCTTCTCCTATTTCTTCTTCTCCTCCTCCTTCTTTTTCTTATTCTCCTCTTTCTTCTTCTCCTTTATCTTCTTCTTCTTCATGGATTAGGTCTTCCGACTGTTCCTAATTATCTGCTTTTTTTCGCTCGTCTTTTTCGCTGCCTACCTAGATCTCTTCGTCATAAAATACAAATTCTATTAGGAAGCCAACTTTAAACCAACACAAAATAATTATATTGTATTCGTAGGTGAATCCGTTGGTATTTTAATCTGTCATTCTTGTAAATAATTTAAAATTTGGTTGATCATTTAAACAATTAACCCGTCATATCTTAAAATTTGTGAATGAAAAATAAAAATTTATTAATACAAATTCTTTTACTAAAGTGTAAGATAGTAAAACTTTAATATAAGTTTTTTTTCTTATTTTACTAATATGATAAGGCTTCCAGAGGATTTTTCTTTTCATTCAAGGCAAATATAAAAATCTTAGTTTAACTAATTTTCTTGTGAAAATTGGTATGATATACCTTAGACACAAGTATACTCTTTTATATCTTTATATATATATATATATATATATATATATATATAGAAAGTAGGAGGCTACCCCCTACATATAAAGTTTATTGTAAGCTCCTACGATAAAAGGGGCATCAAGCTTTTATTACACGGGCCGTTCTTGTCCTCCTTCCTTAATCCTCTCATTTTCCTCAAAGTATACACATTTTTATATTTATGGTGATTACAACTTATCCGTAATTATGGGTATCTTTCTCCCTAAAATAACCTACATTATCTCTCCCCGTTATTTCTTTCTTAATATTATAAAATATCTTATTAAAAAGAAAGATAGTTCATTTATGGCTGAAATAAAATTTTGGTGTGAAAAACTCATACGAATTTTCTCATGCCAATGTAAATATTAGAAATTTTAATAAAAAAAACCTGGTGTGAAACACTCACACGACACTTTCTTTTGCAAATAATTAAAAATATAAGGTACATTAATAATAAAAAATTAAAAATAAATACTCACCGGGTTGGTCTAGAGGTAAAGTCGTCGCCAAAATCAGGTGTTTAACAGCTGATTTTCGGAGACGAAGGTTCCTGGTTCAAATCCTAGTAAAGGTAGTTACTTTTATACGGATTTGAATACTAGACAGTGGTTACCGGTGTACTTTGATGGTTCGGGTTTAATTAACCATTATCTCTCAGTAATGGTTGGCCTGGGTCTGTACAATACTACACCTCATTTACACGTCATACACATCATCCTCATCTCATTGGGTCATGGGGTTGCTTATTGTTCTCAATTGAACAGATTGCAACGTACACAAATTAGGAATAAAAAAAAAATTAGAAATAAACAAACAACTAACCTCAAAAAACATAACCTTATTATAATTATGCGTGAAAGACGCAATATGATAATCAACCTGTTTGGTTAAAAAAATACGGAAAATCACCGTATTCTTGGTTCACTAGGCCAACTCTTTCACTAGGCTCGTTCACTATGCTCTGTAGAGAAAAATTCTGTAATTAAAATTTCTAAATCTTTTAATTTACTAAAATTGTTATTATATACACTTTTGTCGTAAAATGCATACAAGGCTAAAATGTAAAAAAAAAATCGGAATTCTAAGCAAATTTTTCAAAAGCTTCATCGAAGTTCGCGAGTATAGTTACTTGAGTCACGAGTTTGCCATTGTTTATAACGAGGGGTAAAGGGGAACAGCATTAGTGCGCATGCCCGACTAATTTAATTTCAGTACGACAAACATAACAACTTATATTATACCCAGAGCGTATACAGTATATCGCGGAACCTTTTGTAGGTTATGTGTTTGTTACAGAAATGTAGGTTTCTCAAAAACGTCGAACTATTCACAGTGTTGAACGAAATTTAATATGCATCGTAATAAAATGTTATGAAGTTGAAGCTAAACAAAAATGCCTATCCGTGCCTCTTAACAAAAGCCGTGAGTGAGCGGCTAACTTCTGTGATGTTTCTCTTTCCACAATTCGAAAAATAAAGAAGGAAATTAAGGATGTGAAAAAGCTATTCTTTAACAGTTTTGTTGACACCTGGTAAAAAAAGAAAACGGTTAGGTAGATACTAGAAAGACTGCTAATGAAAACACTGATGACAGCAATAGTAAAGAAGGCGATTCATTCGTAATTATGGTAAATCAAACATTTCTAGTCATGTAATTAAGCTATTACTTTTCCAAAGATGCAGAGATGTAAGTTGCAATGTTTTTGCATGCCTTATCGACTATCAAAAGGCGTTTGACCGTGTCAGACATGATCAAATGATGGAGATCCTCAAACAAACTGGACTGGATGGGAAGGATTTGAAGCTGATCGCCAACTTGTATTGGAATCAGTCGGCAGTGCTGAGAGTGGAAGAAGACCATACAGAACAGGTCGAAATACGACGTGGGGTTAGACAGGGCTGTATTCTTTCGCCAATACTTTTCAACGTCTACTCAGAGCACATCTTCAAGGAGGCCATGCAGGATGTGGAAGAGGGTATCTCAGTGAACGGTGTCAAACTGAATAATCTACGATATGCAGATGACACGATTGTATTCGCTGATACAATAGAGGGACTGCAAAGACTGATGAACAGGATAACAGAAGTGAGCGAGAAGTATGGCCTGGACATCAACATCGTGAAAACCAAATTAATGGTAATTAGCAGGGGACCGATAACTGGTGTAGACCTATATATAAAACATGCAAGAATTGAGCGTGTAGCATGGTATCCGTATTTGGGCACTATTATCAATGAAGCCTGGGAAAACTCACAAGAGATCAAGTGCCGTATTGGTAAGGCAAGGAGTGTTTTCAACGCAATGAGTTCGGCGTTTAAGAGTCATGATCTCACTATGGGCACTAAGTTGCGACTCTTGCGGTGTTACGTGTTTTCCGTTCTTCTGTACGGAGTAGAGTCTTGGACGTTGACGAGGGCGACCACTACTAAACTTGAAGCCTTCGAACTTTGGGTGTACAGAAGAATGCTGAGGATACCATGGACAGATAGGGTGACCAACATTGAGGTACTGCGTCGGATGAACAAGGAACCAGAGGTAATAAACACCATTAAGTGTCGCAAGTTGCAATACCTCGGTCATATTATGAGGAACCACGGTAGATACGAACTGTTGCAGCGCATCCTGCAGGGAAGATTGGATGGTAGAAGACAGCCAGGCCGAAGAAGAATATCCTGGCTTGCTAACCTGAGAGACTGGTATGGGAAAAGCTCGGCCCAACTGTTCCGCATTGCAGATGACAAGACCAAGATAGCCATGATGACAGCCAGTGTTCGAACCGGACAGGCACGCTAAGAAGAAGAATTAAGCTATAGGCAATATTACAGGTCATATTTATTTCTTATTAGGTTTATGAAGAAAATATTTTCTCGGAATAAACCACAGCTTACAAAAGTATCTAGAAACTGCACGGTAGTGAAATGTACGAGTAGTGTCTCACTGTTGAGGTTGGTAGCACTGTAAATATCTCACTTCCCTTCCTCACAGCCGATACATACGCAAAAGGCAATCTCGTGACTTCGCTATCTATACCCTATACAGAGCTATATTCAATTACAAATGTAATAACAATTCTGACACATAATATATATTTCAGATAATAACGTAAAGATTTTTAATCTTAAAAGTAATTGTTTCAATATCATACGTATAATCTAGTGTACAGAAAGATAAACTTTTATTTTTATATCGTGATTCAATGTTTTTAACACAGTACTTAACAGCGCTCCGGGCATAAGAGCAATGGTATCTTTTAACTGTTGGACAAAGTATACAGGCTTTACTAAGTAAAACAAGGAGCAAGATGGTTAACTTTTGCCTTCCTCACCGAGTGGTAAATTATGCTTATCAGCATGCCCGGCCCATACGAAAGCATCTACTTTCCACCCTTCGAATGACACCTTCACTGCATTCCCCACAAGATCTATCTAATACATTTGTGTTTAGGTCAACGGCCGAAAGGCTGTTTTGAACCTGCAGAGGTTTTACTAAGTAAAACGAGGAGTGAGGTGGTTTACCATTGCCTTCCTCACTGAGTGGAAAAGTACGCTTATCAGCATGCCGGGCCCTATGAAAAGCACATATTTTCCACTCTGCAAATGACACCTTCACTTCATTCACCACAGGGTCTGGCAGTATAATAAAATTCATTACTTTCAGAGGAGATAACTCTGATTAGTGTCTTTTACACCTCTACCTCTTCTGTCCTTAAATGATTCAGTCATTTAATTGGCTGACCATGTGATAAGAAACAGAACTATTTATTTTAGCCCTGTAACGAACAGATTGGGTGTATATAATTTGACACTCCACCTGTCTGCTCTGGGCAGCTAATACATTTATAATAAAATAAAATTCATTACTCTTAGAGGAGATAACTGTGATTAGTGTCTTTTACACATCTACCTCTTCTTTTCTTAAATGCTTCAATCATATAGTTGGCTGACCATGTGATAAGAACAGAACAATTGTTTGCAGCCATGGAACTAGCAGATCGAGTGCAAATAATTTACCACTCCACCTGTCTGTAATGGACAAGGAAGTAAAATTATATGCAACATTAGTTAATGTGTGTTGAACGAGCTACTGGAAAAACTAAAGTCCAGATAAATTTAATATAAGTAAAACTATTACCGATTTCCCAAAAACGTTTTTTTAAGTAAACTCATTAAAATTTTTTATTTAAACAAACTACCTATAAATAGTATCTTAAAAATACAATTAAAGCAACCGTAATAAATGTTTACATCTTAAATAATAAAAAAAGGAATAACAACATTTTAACTAAGGATTACTTTTTTCATAACGTATTCAGTGTAATAAAATTTTAGTATTTTATTACATAACGCCCAGTCTAAACCGCAGATGAAATGAACTTTTTTACCACCCAACACAAACTTTAATTTAATGCTCGGTAAAATTTATCTAGCTAAATACTAAAGATAAAAATCTTAAAGATGAATAGCTACTATCAATTTAAAAAACATTTATCCTGCATTTTAGTTATATACAGTGAAACCTCTCTAATTCAAATTTTCATAATCCGAAATACTTCCTGAATCAAATGTTTATTTTATTCCCTTGAAAAATCCTCCTTAATATGAATTAAATTAAAAAGTGAATTTTATTCGTTTTAGCCTTGTTAAGTTTTCGTTATAATCAAATAAATTAAGTGCCATAGAATTCGAGTAATACGAGGTGTGGCTGTTAAATAACGAGACTGACTTTGTAAAACATTTTATTTATCACTTATACATAATCACTTATTATCAACTTCAATACACAATCCTTTTCTATCCCTACAGCGCTTTATGCGAATTTTCCATTGTTGGAAACAGTGCTGGAAGTCATCTTTTGTCAGCTTCTTCAGGACACGTACCGCTCAAAAATGTTTGAAATGAAGCTCGCAAAAATGTTAGTACTGACACTTTGTACACGATTGAAAATGACCAAAATTTTGGAAAACTATAATACCATGTAATGAAACGTAGTTTTTTACTTATGATCCGGAAAAGAATCACCAATCTATGCACTGGAAGAGCGGAACTTCACCGAGATCCAAAAAAGCTCGAATGAGCAAGTCAAAATTTAAAGCAATGATGATTGTTTTTTTTTATTTCCATGGGATTGTGTACCTTCTCTGGATTCCTGAAGGTCAAACAATTAATCAATATTACTACCGTAAGGTACTTTCTAAACTACGTCAAAGAGTAAGGAAAAAACGCCCCGAAATGTGGAAAGACAAATCATGGGTTCTCCACCAAGACAATGCGCTAGCTCATTCCGCGTTATCTGTCAAGAGATTCCTAGCCAAGTACAGCATCTCAGTATTAGAAAGTCCACCTTATTCACCAGATCTTCCTCAATGTGACTTCTACCTGTTCCCTAAGGTAAAATCTGCAATAAAAGGGACAAGATTTGAGTCTGTGGAAGCTGTAAAAGAAAAAGCGGTACGTGTCCTGAAGGAGCTGACAGAAGAAGACTTCCAGCACTGTTTCCAACAATGGAAAATTCGCATGGAGCGTTGTAGGGATAGAGAAGGAGTGTATATAGAAGGTGGCCATAAGTAATTATGTATAAAAATAAAAATTAATTTTTTTACAACGTCAGTCTCATTATTTAATAGCCACACCTCGTACTCCCTAAATCGAATGTTTATTTTATTCCCATGAAAAATCCTCTTTAATTCGAATTAAATGAAAAAGTGAAGTTATTTTATTTGTTTTAGCCTCGTTAAGTTTTCGTTATTATCAAATAAATTAAGTGCCATAGAATTCGAGTAATATTTTAATTTTTACTTTCTCTTGCCTATATGAATATATAGGAAGGAAAGTATTGTTTTCATGTCGATTTTTCGAAATCGAGTTTTCACCGGATCTATACGTTTTCAGACCCCCTGAACCCAAAAAACATGTTTTTAGCGATTGGTCTGTGTGTGTGTGTGTGTGTGTGAACAGAATATCTCAAGAACGGAACATCGTACGAACTTGAAACATAAGTTAAATATCACTACCGGACCCGACACGAACATTTTCATCAAAATCGGTCAACCGGAAGTAGTAGTTTATTCGTATAATTTTTCACTTTTTTGCGATTTTCTCAAAAACTAGTCCTACGATTTTTTTTTAAATCGCCTGGTTTACTACATTTTTTATGCTCTACAATATAGGGTAGGCGCCATGTTTGCTGAAATTCTGCTTGAGGCTGTTTTTATGTAAAAACATTTTCTTTTTAAGATTGCGGCTTTAATATGCATTTTAGCGCAAAACGTTATATAATAGAAGTTGTAGAGAATGTAAAATTCTACAACTTTTATTTCAAACAATTTTTTGTATAACGCTTAGTTTAGCGGTAATTAGCGATTTTCTGTTTTTTTCTCACGAAAACGTGAGAAAAATTGATTTTTTTAACATTTCGGTCTTAGTATGAATTTTACGACAAAAGTGTATATAATTAAATTTATAGAAAATTAAAAGATCTACAACTTTTGTTTAGAGCATTTTTCTCTACAGAGCCTAGTTTAGCGTGAAAGCCTGATTTTCCGTATTTTTAAGCCAAACTGAGTTCGATTGTCATTTTGCGTCATTCACTCATGATTAAAATAAGGTTATGTTTTTGAGGTTAGTTTTTGTTTATTTCTAATATTTTATTAATAATGTTAGGTTTATTATTAATTATTTGCATTGGCAAGAGAAAGTTGTGTGAGTGTTTCACACCAGATTTTTCTTGATATTTGAATTTTTACCCATAACAGGTAGATGGAGTGTTAAATTATATTTGGACTGAATCTGTTACTTCCATGGCTACAAAAAATTGTCCTCTTTCTTATCACATGGTCAGTAAGTTCTAAATGGTTCTTGGTCAGTACAGATCTACTGAGAACGCGTTGTGTTATCAGGCGTACGGAAAACATCAGGCACAACCAATAAAATAACTCTCCACAGCCGACACTATCCAAAGATCACAGATAAAAATATTTACAGTTTCGCTTACCACGCTCTAACAAGCTCATTTCTAATCAAAACATTTTTTTTGACACTTTTAATTGAAATTTAGTATCTGTTATTAAATTAATATAACAATTTCTAAATTTGCAGCTAATGTTTCAAAACTTGATTTACTTGAAGGAGCGTGCAGTCATCACCACAGTCCTACAGTTGGCCAAGAAGATCTCTTGGCCTGAGGCGCTTCAAACGTCTGCGCTGAGCACCCGGTATCGCCCTAGTGTACATGTTTTGTATGAGAGGGTTGTCATGTAGTTCAAATTTGTCATGCATCGTCTTGTATAGTTGTTTAGCGACATCAATTACGTATGGCATTTGTAAGTCTTTGTGCAACATTAAGTTTGTGATGTAAAAGGGGCATTGCGTTATCGTTCGTAGAATCTTGTTCTGAATCGCTTGCATACGTTTCGTGTGTGAAGGTTTAGCAGATCCCCAAAGTTGAAGTTCAAAATATTTTGAAAAAAATACTTTCGCTTCCTAATGAATTTTATTTTATTACGCTGTAAATGTTATTATTATACTCTGATATTTACGTAAACATCGCCCGTACAAAGTTAGACGGTTAAATCTCGACACAAATTTTTGCGTCCCACATTAAATAACTCTTTTCTTTCCATGACGAAATAAAGTGTTTTATTATTCTATTATAAAATATAGAATTTTATCTGTAATTTTATGTATGACAAGTCAGATGTTGGACGGGAACAGAAATAATAAACTAGTTTGAAATAATTAATTTTTTTCATAACAAAGGGCCATCCAAAAGTAATAATCATTGTGTTATTCCAGAAAAATAATCTTGTATGTAAATAATGTCTTTTTTTCTTTTTTTCACCAGCTAAAACTTTGATTATCCGTTATGTAAACCTATAAAACTATATGAGGCGTTCCGGACCAGAAGGGCGAACTCAACATAGGGTCATTTTTGTTTTGTTTTATTTGGCATCTTTGGGTTACAAACTTCAATGTTATAGGTATATTTTGTTGAGTTCGCCTTTTAAATTATATGAAAAGAGAAGTAGAAAAAAATCAGGGAGTTTACTTTGAACGAAGTTGTGCGGACCAAAAGGGCGAACTCAACAGGAAGGCGTGAGTCTTGTCACCTCTACGCTACTGATCCCTTCCCACTTCTACCCTTTCCCCTTCCTATCGCTATGCATCATACGCTCTGCAATTTCTGTTGAATTCGCCCTTGGATCAAAAAGTTTAATTTGCGTTTTTCTCAAAACTACCCTTTGTTGAGTTCGCCCTTCTGGTCCGCAACGCCTCATATATAACAATAATTACGACATTCTTGTCGTTATAGTCCTATGAAAAGATATTGTGACAATATCGAAGACGAATATGGTTCAAGAAGTTTCTAGTTCTTCATGCATAAAATGGTAAAGAGTAGATAATAGAGTGAAAAAGTCACAATAGGGCTGGTTATTTAAAAAGGACCGCGCTATTGTATATGAGAAGGTAGGGTTATTGTTGTACAACTATTTATGAAAGGGCCGGTTGAGTACCTGTAACACTTTCTATTTACAATAGATCTACCTATTTACTTGTTTACAATAGTTAAGACTTCTCTAGAAAGGACTTTTATATCGAATTTCTATGTCTTTCGAGAAACCTCTTTCATCTAACCTATACAAAGGGAGCCCCGGGTGCGGTCGAGAGTTAGTATCCGTTTGATCTCTGACGAGTTTTTATTGAATTGCTAACGGTGCATGTTACAGGTTACGTATCCGAGCGTTGTGCGGTTAACTTTTGTTAAATTATTTTGTGAATGTTCATTATATTCAGTCTTATTGTATATGTGTATTGTGTATTCAGTTCCATTATGTATTTGTATTCTATATAATTATTGTAAGTAGTACTAAGTAAATTATTAAAGTTATTTATTGTATTACTCCATTATAATTAGTTTATTATTTATTTTAAGTAAATTATTAAGTTATTTATTGTATTACTTCATTATAATTAGTTTATTATTTATTTTGTGAATCTTTTAGTGTAATAAATATTTGTAATTGTTGTATTTGTAATTGTAAACTTTAGTGTATTAATTATTTAATTACCTGGATCCCGAAACGGACCTTAGCGATAAGTGTCACAATATTTATTATGTCCCTTACAGAAATACAGTAGAGTACCGATTTTCCGTGGATCGTTTAACCGGGGTTTGGATTAACCGTGCGATCACTAGAATTTTTTTTTTTTTTTTTGGTTTAACGTCCGACTGTTTTGCAAATTGCTGCTAATGCAGACGGTGAAGGTTGAAATTAATTTTTTGTAACGTATGAAAAAATGCCATGCCCGAGTTGGATTCGAACCCAAGACCGCGTGATGAGAGGCGAGCACGTTACCAACAACGCCAACACGGCCGGCTAGAAAAATTAATTATGTATGTACTGTATAACTTTTACAAATTAAAACTTTTCAACTCCCGACATTTTCGTCATTGTTATTATCACAATTATTGTGATTTACTACGATAATATTGTTCGATTACGACAACAATGAGCAGGTACATTAACGTAGACATAAACTAATTTCGTATCGTAGTATCTTTGTTTCGTATCGAAACTAAGTAAAATAACAGATTTTTTGTGATTTTTTTTGTTACGTAGTTTAAGGTAAGATTTATATAAATTTATGTAGTAAATATTTTCATTTCAATACCATTTGTTTATATATTTCCGATATCCGATAGTATTAACATCTATTAATCAGTAGAATAAAACATACGCGTAACTGGTGGTTTTGTTGATGACGTAGGTGGTCTTGACCGATTGGGTTGTATTAACCGTGTTTTCCGGTTATCCGGTATAGTTATCCCCCCAATTACCACGGATAATCGGTATTATACTGTACTGACAATTGAAATGAATGTGTCACTTTTATTTGGCGAACAGTATATTTTATTACCAATAACTATTGATATCAGCTTAAACAATAACAATTTTTTACTTTAAAATAATTTAAAAAGACAATAAAATTGGTAAACATTCCATTACTGTAATACTTGTCTGTACCTGATCTTTAAAACGATACAAATATTAAGTATGTTTCGTATTACGTTATTCAATAGGAGTTTGTAAATGAGAAGGTTATGTGACGTGGAGTCGATGTTTTTAATTAACGTAGTAGCGCTCAAACTCCCATATGAAATACATTGCTAATGGACTTTGCGTACTGCATTCTGAACGTAAAATCGACTATAGGCAATGCCTGTTTGGAGGTTCCATCAGTAATATTATTAGCCTGCGGCTGACAAAAAGAAACAATCATACGCATAATACAAATAACCAAAAAAATAATAAATACAGGATGATTATAAATAAAATAGACAGTTTCGATAGCTTATAGAAAATTTATTTTTTAAAAGTTAAGGTAATTACTTACATGATTTTATAAAAGAATTCATTAAGTTTTTATTGAAAATATTTACAGATGTTCAATGTGTGCACCATTTGTAACACGACAAATATCAACACGGTAGTCGAATTCTTCCCACACACGATTAAGCATATGACGGTCAACTGTGGCAAGAGCATTATTGTGATACGTTGTTTTAGATCATCGATATCTACAGGAAGCGGTGGTACAAAAATTTTGTCTTTTACGTAACCCCATAAGAAAAAGTCGAGAGGGCGTTAAGTCTGGACTACGAGGTGGCCACGGCGTAAACACAATGTTTTCCTCACTTGCACAGCCGATCCATCATCTAGGAAGACGTTCCTCAAGATAATTTCTGACCTGTAAGTGCCAGTGAGGCGGAGCACCATCTTGTTCAAAAATTAAGTTATCTCTATCTTCCTGGAGGTGAGGCATTAACCATTCGTTTAACAAGTCCAGATAAATTACTCCGGTTACTGACACTTCGTGAAAGAAGAACGGCCCGTAAACGTTTTCACGAGATAGTACGCAAAAGACGTTTACTTAAGGGGAATCGCGTGTATGCTGTAAAGTTATTTTTGGGTTTTCTGTGCTCCATATTCTAACATTATGTTTATTAGCTTTTCCACTAATGTGAAAATTACATTCATCACTGAAAATTAGGAGATTTAAGATTGCGTCGTCATTTTTAACACAATGTTGCATCTCCAGACAAACATTTTTACGTACGGCTTTATCACTGGTATTTAAACTTTGTACTAACTGCAATTTATAAGATGTCATTTTCAAACGTTACCGCAGAATTTTCCACACAGTCGGTTGAGGAATTTGAAATTCTAAACTTGCTGATCTAGTTGATTTTCCTGGACTTGGTACATAATCATCACGTACACTATCAATTTGTTCTGTAACAGAAGGTCTTCCAGTACTCTTCCTTTTACACAGATATCCACTGTTTTCAAAATGTTTAAATATTGCCTTGTTGGTAGTGGTTTACCGTATCTTGTTCTGAAATGACGTTGCACAACCGTAACCGAGTTTGTTTTGGCTAATTCAAGAACACAATAAGCTTTCTCCACTTGAGTAGCGGCCACTTTGCCAGACTGGTCGTTGTAACAGCAGCCAATAACAAAATGTTAGCAACAGTTGTACCAACATAAACTTTAAAAACTTCCCTACAAACCTAAGCCTATATCATTTACTTTATTCAAATATACAGTTCGATGTTTAAGAAGTTGTCGAAAGTGTCTATTTCATTTATAATCACCCTTTACAAAGAATACAAGAAAATAAATAAAAAATACAATAAAAAATATTGAAAGCTGTACGATATTTACAACTAATGAATGGGATGTATAAAAGGGGAAAAGGGAAACAATGACTACATGGCATGGAGGACAATATCATTCAAAAGCTGGGGACTCTGACGGGACTTTTTCATAAATAAGTAATTAATTTGTTAATAAACACTTGTTATAAATTCAAAAAGAAGTTTGTTATTTACAAACAACCAGATCTTTAAAGAACCTGGAAAAAGTCACATATCATTATTATTAAATCGCTTACTTTTTCCGGTCGGAATATAAAAAGTTCCAAGTAAAACTTTAAGCAAAAACTTTTCCACATACGGTATTAACCATATTATAAAGTTCTTTGAAAAATAAATAAAACACAATAGCCTTTAGTTATTTGACTGAAAATCAAACGTTGGTTGACATGGACAAATTGCGTTTATTCCTAACAGTCATTTGTATTTATGAGTTGGGGAGACAACTCGTGGGGAGGTCGAAGGTAAGGGGAGGTACTTTTACTCATATTGTGGTTTGATATAGTACATTTTTGATTCACGATTCAGTGACATATCTTTCTTTCACCTTATTATTATTATTATTATTCCATCTTTTTCCAATATTCTCCACTTCAATTTCTTATTTTTAACCTACCTAGAGAAACTGGGTGACCCTAAACTATTGAAATATCTCAATAACTTTATTTTAATCGTTTCAGATAAAATCTTTAAAGTGAGACTGTATGACGATTTTACTGAAAAACTACGATTTTTTTAATCGCCTCATTTACTAAACTTTTTACGTTCTATAAACTAAAATAGGGGCCATGTCTGCTGAAATTCTTGGGGAGGCTGCAAAAAAAATTTTTTTTTAAGATTGCGGCTTTAATATGCATTTTAGCGCAAACATGTATATGATAAAAGTTGTAGAGAATTTAAAACCACACAACTATCATTTCAAACATTTTTTTAGCTTAGTAATTAGAGCGGTAATTAGTGATTTTCTGTTCTTTTTTTCACGAAAATATGTAAAAAATATTTTTTTAAGATTTCAACCTTAGTATGCATTTTACTACAAAAGTAAAAAATAAAATTTATAGGAAATTTAAAGATCTACAACTTTTATTTTAAGCATTTTTCTCTACAGAGCCTAGTTTAGCGTGAAAGAGTGATTTTCCATATTTTTAAGCTAAACTGAGGTTGATTTTCATTTTGCATCATTCACTCACGATTAAAATTAAGTTTGGTTTGTTGAGGTTAGTTTTTGTTTATTTTTAATGTTTTATTATTAATATTAGTTTATATTGTTCATTATTTGCATTGGCAAGAGCAAGTTGTGTGAGTGTTTCACATCAGATTATTACTATACCGGATCAAACTGTTTGTAAATGGAACAACCCTTTAAAATATTCTCGTTGTGACACAAACCTTATAAATAGTGTACATAATTTTTAGCAATTAATAAACGATTTGTCAAAAATATTGCAAAATAAAAATATATTTAAATCAACAATTTATACGGGATACCTTTTATAATTTAAAGTTCATTTATCATTACGTCAAGAATAATTTTTCATAAATATTGAAAAAGTTTTTAACGTATCAGGAAGTTAGAAAGACAATAAATTAACCTCATACTTTCCACGTTAATAAATTTAAAGGGATTTTTGTACGTTTATCGATACCCACCCGCTGTCCGAAAATTACAGAAACCCCTCAATAATTTTTCTAACGTTACAGATAAAAGCTTGGAACTTTTACGATATGATTTTAGTAATTTAAATTTCGTATCTATTATGACGTTGATTTTTTTCACAATTTCAGGTAAAATATAATAAAATTAAAAATAATAAACGAATCCTAAGAACCTGCATAGGAAAGAAAAGCTAAAGAGACACTCTGCATAAATTCAACTATACTTAAACGGAAACCAAGTGGAACTAGTTAAATCGTTTAAATATCTAGGCAAACACATAACACACAATAATAAAGAAAACATAGTGTGACATGAGAGACGGAAAATTATCTAAATCACAACAAATAACCAAAACCGTATACAAGAAAAATACTTATCTATACAAAAACAGTCAAATGAAACAATACAGTCAAACAGTTTATAACAAAACAGTCATACAACCACAAGTAAAGCCGGGTACACACCTACAGGTCTACCCGTCACAGGCAAACTGTCATGTCAAACTTAAATGCAGGGGCATCCATACGTACAGTCTACCGTCCATCAGTTGGTTCAAAAATGTCGAGAGATAACACTATTGCTGTGTTTGCGGGAGTAACTTCTTAGTGTGTTGATTATTTTAACACTGTTTCTCTGGTGGCACTCGGTTCAATTCCTTTCAGAGTTTCTAATAGTTTTGCGTAAGCAGCTTCTTTTCGGGGGCGATTACTATATTCTGCGATCTTTACGTTCCATATACATGGCTCACTACGATAAATTTCGATGAAATCTTCCATGACTTCTTTCTTCCTAGATTCCATTATCTGACTATCGAAAAACCGGACAACCGCAATATAAAACACAAAAACTACTAAAATTAAAATAATGAACTATATAATATAAAAACTACGCGATATAAAACTACACAAAACAAATCAAATCGCAAAACAAAATTAAAACAAAGCAAATCACAAGCAGTAAAAAATGTATTTACGCCGCAAGAGAGCACTATTCGTTCAGCACGAGCATGGACAACTGACAGTTAGCATGAAATGCCTACACAATAGCAGGTCGACCGGCGGGTGAACCGAGCGCCTGCCGAATTTTCAGAAGGGTGACAGGCGACCTGACAGTTGCAAAAACTGACAGTTATTGTTCATCTACATTGCACGTTTGACATGACAGTTTGCCTGCGACGGGTAGACCTGTCAGTTATACCTGTAGGTGTGTACCCGGCTTAACATATGACAGCGAAACATTAGCAATAGTGTTCAAGACAAAAGCAATAGACAATGTCCTAAAACTCGAAAGTCGCATCCTAAAAAACCTGCATAGGAAAAAAAGTAGATGGACAAAGGAGAATTCTTACAAATGAACAAGTCTATAAAGAAAACGAAACTATAAAGATACTATAAGAAAGAAAAGGATTTCTTTTTTCGACATCTTATCAGAACACCTAAAGACAGAATTTTAAACAAAATGATTAGAAAACTCTATCTAATGGTAACATCAGGAGCATGTATACGAAATGTCAAAGAAGACATGATCGGATTCGGATTAACTTTCGATGATTTAGAAAACAAAACTAAAATATTAAAAATCTTAAGAAATAAGGAAAGTAGATTTGAAACAAAATCAGATGGAAGAACAAACCCAAGAAGAAAGAAACCGGTCGTTTTAGAGGAAGTTCGGCAAGCGAGATCAGCCCGAATGAGGATAAACTGGCAGAACATCAAGCTAAAGAATATGAAAAGGAAGTAGCTTTCTAAATTTGACTAAAGTGATCCATTGTGGTCATATAAGACAAAAAACCCCAATCCTGTAAGCTGTTTTATGATTTATTTTTAAATCTTATTTTTGTTTAATAATAGCAAAACCAATTATTATTAAAATGGAAAGAACAATATGAAGGGCATGGATAGGTAAACAGCATCAGAAAACGGTATACGAGGTGTGACCAATAAATTACGAGACTGACGTTATAAATAATTTTATTTTTATTTTATACATAAACACTTATTGTCACTTTCAATATACACTCCTTCTCTATCCCTATAACACTCCATACGAATTTTCCATTGTTGGAAACAGTGCTGGAAGTTATCTTATGTCAGCTCCTTCAGGACACGTGTTGCTTTCTCTTTTACAGCTTCCACAGACTCAAATCTTGTCCCTTTTAATGCAGATTTCACCTTAGGGAACAGGTAGAAGTTACATTGAGGAAGATCTGGTGAATAAGGTAAACGTTCTAACACTGAGATGCTGTACTTGGCTAGGAACCTCTTGACAGATAACGCGGAATGAGCTAGCGCATTGTCTTTGTGGAGAATCCATGATTTGTCTTTCCAGATTTCGGAGCGTTTTTTTTTTACTCTTTGACGTAGTTTAGAAAGTACCTCAAGGTAGTAATATTGATTAATTGTTTGACCTTCAGAAACCCAGAGAAAGTACACAATCCCATAGATATAAAAAAAGCAATCATCATTGCTTTAAATTTTAACTTGCTCATTCGAGCTTCTTTGGCTCTCGTTAAAGTTCAGCTCTTCCAGTGCATGGATTGGCGCTTCGTTACCGGATCATAAGTAAAAAACCACGTTTCATTACATGTTATTATCGTTTCCATGTTATTAAATCGCGTACAAAAATGTTTACGAGCTTCATTTCAAACATTTTTGAGCGGCACGTGTCGTGAAGAAGCTGACAGAAGATGACTTCCAGCACTGTTTCCAACAATGGGAAATTTGCATGGAGCGTTTTAGGGGTAGAGAAGGAGTGTATATTGAAGGTGACAATAAGTGATTATGTATAAAATTAAAATTAAAATTTTTACAACGTCAGTCGTGTTATTGGTCACACCTCGTAAGTTTATTTTACAAAGATAAAACATTTTTTTCTGGTACAAAGATATAAGTAGATAAAAAAGGTTTGATATTTGTTTGAAATTACCGCTGCCTATGGTGTAGTACAACATAAGAATTCCCAACTGAACTACCGACCATTTTTTCTTCATTAAATGCCAATGATAACCCTCTCCAAATCACGATTTATCTACCCTCTTACACCCCTTATATTTCATCTAGAAACTGAAATATAGCTAAAAAAAACATTTTGTTATTCCGTTACCGTAAATACTATAAAAAGGTAAATAACGATTTGTTATTTCCTAAATTTTAACTAATTCAGAGTTATTTAGACCATCGAGATAGTTCAGTCATGTCATTCAAGATTGATTACTCAAAAGTTTGGGGTTCATTCTCAATTTTAGAAATGGAGTCAGATTCAAAATTATTACATCATGAAAACAGTCAGAAGCTGAAGTACAAGTCGTACTTACTTTGGTATTATCTGTGGATTTACCCGATAGATTTTAAAACAATTTTTATAATGATGACATTTACTCTTTGTCAAGAAAATTACAGTCCAGTAAGTTTAAATGAACAATTAACAATGAAGTAAGTTTATTGTAAGGTTAAATGAACAATCGGACCATTCTAAGGAAATAAAATTCAAAATTGAAAAAGCAAGGACAGCGTTCTGGCAAATGTCCACGCTGTTCAAAACGCATAATTTGAATTTGAAATTGAAAATCAGACTACTCCGATTTCCATTTCATTCTCCATTTTATTGTACGAAGTGGAATCTTGAAACGGTCACTACAACGAAAAGACTAGACGCGTTCGAGTAATAAATTTACAGAAGAATTTTTAAAATATCACGGTTATGTATAGAAAATCAAATTTTTTTATTTTTTTTATTTATAATCCCAAATGTGTGAACGTTGCAATCTGTTCAATTCAGAACAATAAGCAACCCCATGACTCAATGAGTATGAGGATGATATGTATGACGTGTTAATGAGGTGTAGTCTTGTACAGACTCAGGTCGACCATTCCTGAAAGAGTATAGTTAATTGAACCCCAACCATCAAAGTACACCGGTAACCGCCGTCTAGCATTCAAATCCGTATAAAAGTAACTACCTTTACTAGGATTTGAACCAGGAACCTTCGTTTCTGAAAATCAGCTGTTAAACAGCTGATTTTGGCGACGACTTTACCTCTAGACCAACCTGGTGGGTAGAAAATCAAATAACAGTATACTTCAAAAACTTAGTAAAGAAAAATGAATAATGTGCGCAGTAAAAAAAAAGAAAATTAGAATATCTAGGACACATCATTAGAAATGACAACAAGTACAAGTTGCTGAAATGGATTTTGCAAGGAAAGTTAAAACTGAGTAAGGCTACGCACACATGAAAGCGATTGCTACCGCGCGATTGCAGTAGCGCGTGAGCGAGGTACACAGAATTGCATGAGGCGTACACATTCAAACGCGCGATTTGGCAGACCGCGCGATCTGTCGCGCGAGTCGAAGTTCTGGCTGTTGTCGCGCGACTACCGTGCGCTTTCAAGTACGTTGTTTTAAATTGCTTTGTACATCTGGTCGCGCGTTTTGAAACTATTAGTTGTTTTCTTTGTCTCCGTGTTTATTGCGTTATTTCGATTTTGCAAATATAATCATCAAATAAGCGCTGTATAAAATACAGAATGGACACCGAACGATTTGACACAGAACGTTTCATAGACGAAATAACGAGAAGGCCAGTTCTCTACAATGTACAAAGTTCAGAACATAAAAACGAAGAAAAAAATAAAATTTTGGGAAGAAATGGTAGAACCGTATTGTGAATATGGCAATTCTATGGAAAAAATAAAGTTCTAGGTAAGTGAATATTTTTTACTGTTCATAATGGGCGAAATATCGTCTTCTATCAACTGTAATAAAGCATCAAAGGATTGGGTGGACATTCGGAATTTATCGAAGAATTTCGGTTCGCATTTCCGTAATTTTGGATACAGTGTTACAAAAAAACTATGCGTTAGTTTATCTCGTAAAACTGGATACACCCGAAATTGCCTCTCTATTAGCCTGCGATGTCGATAGCCCTATATCTATTGTAACAGAGCCACAAACACGCTACCTATTCAGCTTCCGTTTTCGTAATGACACTAACTTTCCAGCAATGAACAGTTGCCCAGGATATCGTTTTCTTTTGCAATCACACGTTTTACGCTTGAATGTGTATGCACGTCTGTTTTTGCAATCGCGTGATTAACGCGGCGTTAGTCGCCTCATGTGTACGAGCCCTAAGAGAGGCTTTGGAAGTCGACGAATATCCTGGATAAAGAACTTGAGGACTACCAGGACTCTTCAAAGTAGCAGCAAATAGAATTATTATTGCCAGAATGATTTCCAACATTTGCTAGCGGATTAGAACCGAAAGAAGAATAAGAAGAGGAAGAGAATAAGAAATGAAAGAGAAAGAGAAGGAGAAGGAGAAGGAAAAGGAAAAGGAAAAGGAAAAGGAAAAGGCAAAGGAGAATAGTATTTATTATTTGGTTAATTTAAATTATTAATTGTAAAATAAACAATGAATTGTTATAAGTTTGTTTATTATTTATTAAACCCAGATCGCGAACGAACCTAGGCGTATTTGCTACATTATTTTAGAAAGGAAACGTTTATTTAAATATAGAAATTGGTTGCACAATATTTAAATTGTGATTGGAGAGATCCGAAGAAGTTTATCGAAAGATAGTTAGCTTTAGAGTAGAAAAGGGTATTAGGTAGATCAGACTAAAGGGAAGCTCATGAAGTTAATAGCTTTATCCATCAAGAGGAAGGGATACCTCTACGTTCCCCCTTTATACGTCTAACTTTAACCACTGAGGTGTCCCCTCTGGACAAGAGAAGGCATCAGGTAGTATTGCTACATTCTACATTCTACAGTTAGTTCACTACTGGCCTCATGGTACGTAATCAAGTTGGCCATGGCTGCACTATGTACTTGGAACGTTAACGTAGATCGTACAAAACTTGGGAAAATCACGTGCAACTTCCCTGCTCCCCTATTACACCCTCCACCAAAATCCCTATACCATCCCTTCGGTAACCTTCCTTTCCTGCCAGTTAAGTCCATTTCCAAATAGCCTTCACCTAACCTCGATTATTCCCTCAGGACTTGTACACATTTAGAAGTACAAGATCGACTATCTGGTAGGTGTACACTCTTCAATCAAACCGTCTTCTCTGGAACATACCACTGCTTGTAACTAATCTGTTGTACACTTGTAATTTATCTTTTAAAAATTTTGAAAAAAATTACAAATCTACAGGAAAATATTTAATAAAATTTCATTAATTTTCTCAGAAAAATTCATGATATTAATCTTGCTTATCCTATTTCAGTGAAAATGGAAAAAGATTATTGAAAGTCTATTAAATAATTAAACTTTTATCAACACATATAATAATTGTTATACATGCAATAAATGACATGAACACAAGCACTGAGTATCTCCCCTGATAATGACGCCCCTTTTATCAAGTTCTAACTGCCTCTATATAGGAAGCATGAGCAGATTAGAAAATAGGGCACCCTCTTCCCTTGAAGTGAGAAACTACTTCTAAAGGTGGATAAACCCATCCATAGATCAACGGAAAAGAATGAAGAATAAAACGGGAAATCAGTCCATTAAAGATCTAATACAATACCCCAAGAATCAGTAGTGCTGCATAACTATGGTTTTTGTAAAAAATATTTCTGGAGGTAAAATAGTCTCCTATTCGGATCTCCGAGTGGAAACTGTAGAAACTCATAGTACAGGGACTCAAAGAGGAAAATGAAGACGGAGATCAGAATGGCATACTACTGCAAACTAACTTCAGGGTTTACAACGAAAAGAAAATATAACACGTCAAATTTTGGGATAGAGAATTTTGAAAAATATGCCACTGCACAAAACGGGAAGGAAAGTGACCAGGAATCCATTTTGGAGTAATCATGGAAAACAGTGCAAAAAAATTGACCAGATCGTATCTGTTACTAATTAATTACAACAAAATGTTAATTTTCTTTACAAATTTTTTACTTTTCACAAGTTAGCTTCCTGAACTGTTTCTTAAAAATTAATAAACAATTTAAAATCATAAAACACTGAAACAATAGCCATTTTTTTCTTAAATATTTTATTTATGACAATAAAACTTATGCAACTAGTAAATAAGAAGATAATGGTGTTAATATGACATGATAGGTATAAGAAGGTAAGGGCCTCCATTGGTGCCTACCCCGAAATTTTTATTTAAAATTATCTGAATCTGGAATAAAATTTATTTAAATTTTAGATCTTTTAATTTTATAATATGCACTTTTGTTGTAGAATGCATACTAAGACCGAAATCTTAAAAAAATCAATTTTTTAGATATTTTCATGAAAAAAAAACATAAAATCACAAATGACCGCTAAACTAAGCGTTATACAAAAAATGTTTGAAATAAAAGTTGTAGATTTTTAAATTGTCTAGAACTTTTGTTGTGTACCTCTTAGCCATTATGCATTTAAAGCCGCCATCTTAAAAAAAAGCAAATTTTTACGAGAAAACGCCTCCCCAAGAATTTCAGCAGACATGGCGCCTACCCTATCTTCTAGAGCAAAACACATTGTAGGAGCCGTTTTTGAGAAAATCGGAAAAAGTGAAAAATGACACGAATAAACTACTACTTCCGGTTGACCGATTTTGTTGAAAATATTCGTGTTAAGTTCGGTAGTAGTATCTAAATTAAGTTTCAAGTTCGTACGATGTTCCGTCGGAGAAGAAGCAGAAGAAGAAGTAAAAGCAAAAGGAGGAGAAGAAGGAGAAGCAGATAAGGAGGAGGAGGAGTAGGAGGAGGAGGAGGAGGAGGAGGAGAAGGAGGAGGAGAAGGAGGAGGGGCAGAAGGAGAAGGAGGGGCAGAAGAAGAAGAAGAAGCAAAAGTAGGAGAAGCAGAAGAAGGAGTGGCGGGAAGGGGAAAGAAGGAGGAGCAGAAGAAGAAGAAGCAAAAGAAGGAGGTGGAGGAGGAGGGGAAAAGCAGAAGCGGGAGGGGAAGGAGAAGCAGAATAAGAAGGTGGAGGAGGAGGAGAAGGAGAAGCAGAAGCGTGAGGGGGGAGAAGCAGAATAAGGTGAAGGAGCAAGAGGAGAAGAAGAAGAAGCAGCAGAAGAAGGAGAAGGAGGGTGACGGAGGAGAAGCAAAAGCAGCGGGATGTTGAGTGGTGAGGGAAGTAGTAGGAGGAGAAGCAGAAGAAGAAGAAAAAGGTGAAAGAGAAGAAAGAGGAGAAGGATAAGAAGAAACACGTTTTATTTGCGGGGGGGGATGGTTACGTCTGACTGTTCTGCAATTTCTGCTAATGCAGACGGTGAATAATGATGATAATGAAAATGAGAGATAAAAAAATGCCAGACCTGACCGGGAATCGAACCCGGGACCCCGGCGTAGAAGCCAGTTGCGCTACCCACTACGCCAACGGGTCGGCCAAGAAGGAAGAGAAGCAGAAAAGAAGGAGAAGAAGAGATATTTTAATGTACATTTTTTCGGATAACCTTAATTTCACAAAATCCGAATAGGTCACGGTTCTAATTAAATTAATTCGGATGAACGCGGTTGTTCTAAACTATTACTAAAAAGAATCAAATCATTTGTAATTCTAATCTAACACATACGATTTTTATCAGACAAAAATACTATTTTTTCCTTCGTACTTCAGTAACACAATATATATATATTTCCATACAACATAAATTTGATAGATTGATTTTGTAGTATATATTTGAAAGTACATGTAAGCATACCGTATAAGTTTTATTTTGTAGTTTTTTTTATAGAATTGATATTTACTTTAACAAATTCATAAATATTCAGCAGGTTTGTTCAATTTGTATGTACTATACATATTTACAATACTCAAAAAGTAATGATGAAACGATGTGTAGAGTAATGTTCAATCACCCTTTATATCATCCATGATGCGGGACTTTTCATATATATATATAAATTTTTTTCGGGGTTGGGTATGGGATAGATAGGGATGGAGGGTTGGAATTGTAGAGTTGGTTAGTTTGAACGGGGAATGAGTTAGCGCGGCGGTCAAAGTGCAGTCCCTCATTATTCCAAGTACCAATAGAGAAAAGCCCTTCACCCTTTGTACCCGTAAACCAAACTCAAATTCTCTACCCGTTCCGTCTAAACCTTTACCCCTCCTCTATTTCCATCTACAGCTCTACCACTCCAATTTTATACCTTTTATAGTGTACTGTTCGCCAAACAAATGGTCTACACACTGTTACCGAAGAACTTTTTATTTGAGCAAACAAATTACTGGATCCCTCTCTCTTCATGTTAGCTGAGGTAACTCTCCACCACTACTACTACTACTACATGCACTCTTTTCTCTTTTCTGTTTATATCTTTATCGTGTACCCTCTATTTTTGTTCCTCTATTTTAGTTTTCATCGTTCTCTCTGTTTGTTTACCTTGTTCATGCGCATTATCTTCAAACCTAACAAAGGGGTTTCAACGTTCATCCTAAAATAAAATCATTTTCTAATATAATTAATTTAAATAGCATTCAAAATTATAACGATTCATCAGTTTTATCCAACCGCAAACTATTTAATTTATCTTTATATACGTCAGTATAAAACCAAAATTACTTACATATTTAGTTAATATATTTCTATTCTAACTAATTCAATTTGTATGGAATGAAATTTGTTACCTTATTTCTTTCTCTTGCCTATATGAATGTTGTTTAGGTCATCAGCCGATAGGCTGGTTTGAAACTGTAGAGGTTTTACTAAGTAAAACGAGGAGTGAGGTGGTTTACCTATGCCTTCCTCACTGAGTGGAAAAGTATGCTTATCAGCATGCCGAGCTCTCTGAAAAGCACATATTTTCCACTCTGTAAATGACACCTTCACTTCATTCACCACAGGGTCTGGCTGTATAATGAAATTCATTACTTTCAGAGGAGATATCTCTGATTAGTATCTTTTACACCTCTACCTCTTCTGTTCTTAAATTATTCAGTCATTAATTGGTTGACCATGTGATAAGAAACAGAACTATTTATTTTAGCCCTGCAACGAACAGATTGAATATAAATAATTTGACACTCCACCTGCCTGTTATGGGCGACTATATGACTGTATAGAAAGGAAAGTATTGATTTCATGTCGGTTTTTCGAAATTGAGTTGTTTTCACCGGATCTACATGTTTTCAGACCCCCTGAACCCAAAAAAACATGTTTTAGCGATTGGTGTGTGTGTGTGCGCGTGCGTGTGTGTGTGCGCGCGCGTGTGTGTGTGTGAACAGAATATCTCAAGAACAGAACATTGTACGAATTTAAAACTTGAAACCTAAGTTATATACCACTAGAGGACTCGACACGAAAATTTTCATCAAAATCGGTTAACCGGAAGTAGTAGTTTATTCGTGTCATTTTTCACTTTTTTGCGATTTTCTCAAAAACAGTTACAAAGATTTTTTTTAAATTGCCTCATTTACTTAATTTTGTATGCTCTAAATGATACAGTAGGCGCCATATCTGCTGAAATTCTTGGTATAATGAAAAATTTCAATTTCAAAAAATTGACATGAAAACAATACTTTCCTTCCTATAATTATATTCATATTGCCAAGAGAAAGTAAAAATTGCCACCATAAAAAAAGTTTAAAAAGAATTTTTTTTCTTTTTTTTGCGGTCTAGCCTTCTAAGGACTACGCAAATTCTAATTAGGAAGGTTTATTTTTATATTCTTCATTTTCCGTTGCTGCCAGTAGGCTTTCATTTGGCTAGCAAATTGTTCTTTTCTTTCTTGGGTCCATTTGGTCCCCGGTTTACTTTAGGTTTTTCGCATTCAAAGACTTCCACTTTTTCAATGTGTTGTCTAAACTTTTCTCTGTTTTGGCAAAGTTCTTCTGTAATTTTATATCTCTCTAGGAATTGTTTAACTGTTTTACTGAATATATGAGTACTATTCTTCATGTTAAGGGTTTTATTGTAAATCTGTTTCACCCATCTTTGGTTATTCATTCTCATAATGTGTGCATGGAATTTCAGTTTACGCCTGATTATAGCTGAGTCTATGGGTTCCAAGACTCTGTATATCTCTGATGTTGGTCTCCTTCTGTACCCGTCTTCTGTTTTGAGTGGTCCGCATATCATTCTTAGGATTCTTTTCTCAATTCGGGCCAAGTTTTTGTTTTCCTTGTTCATAGCTAAGGTTTCGGAACCATAAAGAACCAATGGTCTGATTACCGTTGTATAATGTCTTATCTTTGCGGTGATTGATAGGTTCCTTTTATTGTATAAAAAGAATTTTTATTTAATAAACAATAATTAAATCCCGATAGAACCTGAAATATAAGTTACGACATGTTATTTAAACACAATGAAATTATTAAGTATATTTAAATAGTTGTTTGATTAAAGTGTAACAAACAAACAGAGATAAAACATTAAACATAAAAAGAGTAACTACTAATTTCTTCCAACCCGGATGCAATGTGCATCCAAACAATCTAATTTAACTATTTAACAGGAACGGTAGTAATGATAGTAATGTAATTTTCTCTAGTAGTGGGTAGTAAAGTTGACTTGAAGTTAAATTTCCATTGTATGATTGTTTAGTACAGTATTATAGTATCATTACTCTAGATTAGTGCAGGTCAAGATACAGTATCTCAATTTTCTAGACAACAACACTCGGTTTTATATACACTATTGCATTACTCTTTTATTTAATCAACTATAATCAAATTCTAACTCAATTTTCTTTTATTTTTATTTCATTAAAATAATGTAGGTGGTGTTAATCAATTCTGATCTTAGAAGTAACTTTTTCAATTCAATGTACTTTTTTTAGTATTTCCATGTTTTTACTTTCTCTTGCCTATATGAATATATAGGAATGAAAGTATTGTTTTCAAGTCTATTTTTCAAAATCGAGTTTTTACCGGATTTACACGTTTCAGACCCCCTGAAAACGAAATGTTTTTACCGATTGGCCTGTGTGTATGTGTGAACAAAATATCTCAGGAACGGAACATCGTACGAAGTTGAAACTTGAAACTTAAGTTAAGTATTACTACAGAAGTATCTGACACGAATATTTTCATCAAAATCGGTAAACCAGAAGTAGTAGTTCTTGCGGTTTTCTCAAAAACGGCTCCGACTTCTTTTAAAATCGTCTCATTTACTATATTTTTAATGCTCTACAAGATAGGGTAGGCGCCATGTCTGCTGAAATTATTGGGGAGGCTGTTCTCTCGTAGAAAAATGCTTTATTTAAGATTGCGGTCTTAATATGCATTTAGCGCAATAATGAATAAAAAAAGTTTTAGATAATTTGAAATCCTACAATTTTTATTTTTATTTTTTTTTTTGTATAACGCTTAGCTTAGCGGTAATTAGCGATTTTCTGCTTTTTATCTTACGAAAACTTGTAAAAATTGATTTTTTTAAAGATTTCAGCCTTAGTATGCATTTTACAACAAAGTTGTATAACATCAAATTTATAGAAAATTAAATGATCTACAATTTCATTTAAAGCATTTTTCTCTGCAGAGCCTAGTTTAGCGTGGAAGAGTGATTTTTCGTATTTTTAAGCCAAACTGAGGTTGATTTTCATTTGGTATCATTCACTCAAATAAGGTTATGTTTTTTGAAGTTACTTTTTTTGTTTATTTCTTATGTTTTATTACTGATGTTAGGTTATATTGTTAATTATTTGCAATTGCAAGAGAAAGATGTGTGAGTGTTTCACACCAGATTTTTTTTTATTGTGATAGTTTTAGTTGAGCTAATTTCTATTGTGTTTTAAATTTATACAGAAGTGTTCTACATATTTAATTAAGGAAGTAGTTTAAAAGACACATTTTATTAAATTAAGGCGTTGTTTTGACTCTGATCTGACCTGTTAACCTAACTAGCAAAACTTATAGATCTAATCTTGTATTTGATTTGGTAGAATAGCAGTCTATGTTCCAGTACGTCTTTGATCAAAGATCTAATTCAATTAATCAATTGTTGTAAAGTCAAAAAGTAATTTAAAAATAATCATCATCATCCGTCATGGTTTAGGCTATTGAGCCTGTTCCGGTTTCCACCTCTTCCTCGGTCGACCCACATCCCTTCTACCAAAAAGGGATTATTTAAAAATAATCATAAATAATAATCAAAGTTAAACAATTTCTAATTAAAAATGCAAATATTCTAAACAGTAATTAAATACATCAAGATGAATTAAAAGAAGAAAATAAAACATTCCAGAAACCAAATATCTCAGATTAAAGCAAGAAAACATAATATATTTTTAATTAAATAATTTGAAATAATAAGTAATTAAATAAAGGAAAATATTAAAGTATCAAGAATCAAATTAATTATGGAACCGAATAAAATAAACTTGATTATTTTAAAATATGAAGAAAAGATTTAAATAAAATTTATTCAAGACTATAAAACCTATTGAACCAATGACTAGACGCCCCATTTGATTTTCGGTCAATGGATGGACAAAAAGAAAGATCAAGAATCCGAGCGTAATTCAAGTAGTAAATTATAAAAAGAAATAATTAATTTGAGCTCGTAGCTAGTTTAAATATTAATATTCAAATAGATATTGCAATAAATAGTTATACGAGGTGTGGCTATTAAATAACGAGACTGACGTGTAAAAGATTTAATTTTAATTTTAAACATTATCACTTATTGCCGCCTTCAATATACACACCTTCTCTATCCCTACAACACTCCATGCAAATTTTCCATTGTTGGAAACAGTGCTGGAAGTCATCTTCTGTCAGCTCCTTCAGGACACGTGCCGCTCAAAAATGTTTGAAATGAAGCTCGCAAAAATGTTTGTACTGACACTTTTTACGTGATTAAAAATGACCCAAATTTTTTTAAAACGATAATAACATGTGATGAAACATGGTTTTTTATTTATGATCCGGAAAGGAAGCGCTAATCCATGCACTGGAAGAGCCGAACTTCACCGAGAGCCAAAAAAGCTTGAATGAGCAAGTTAAAATTTAAAGCAATGATGATTACTTCTTTGATATCTATGAGATTGTGTACCTTCACTGGGTTCTTGAAGGTCAAACAATTAGTCAATATTACTACATTGAGGTACTTTCTAAACTACGTCAAAGAGTTAGGAAAAAACGCTCCAAAATGTGGAAGGACAAATCATGAGTTCTCCACCAAGACAATGCGCCAGCTCATTCCGCGTTATCTGTCAAGAGGTTCCTAGCCACATACAGCATCTCAGTGCCAGAACATCCACCTTATTCGTCAGATCTTCCTCAATGTGACTTCTACCTATTCCTTAAGGTGAAATCTGCATTAAAAGGGACAAGATTTGAGCCTGGAATCTGTAAAAGAGAAAGCGGCACGTATCCCGAAGGAGCTGACAGAAAATGATTTCCAGCACTGTTTCCAACAATGAAAAATATGCATGGAGCGTTGTAGGGATAGAGAAGGAGTGTATATTGAAGGTAACAATTAGTGATTATGTATAAAATAAAAACAAAATTTTTTACAACGTCAGTCTCGTTATTTAATAGCCATATCTCGTATAGTGGCACTTCCCCACCCCCGCATAGACCAGTCTTTTCTCGCTGACTATCGTCAACTTATATTGCGTTACCAGTACTCCATTAGTTATTTTAAGAAATAAAACTTTTTGATATTTTTTTAAATGATTCTCGTGATAAAAATGATGAAAGAATTGTTATAAAAAGTTTAGAAGTAATAATATTGAACGTAGCGCTATTTAATGAGGAGGAAAGTTGTTTGTTATGAGAACAGGCACACCCTTGTCCATACATAGTATAAAGAAGATCTGTCAAATTTAGACATACATCGTGATTAGGAGGTTTTCAACATCAGTGTGTCTGTTAGGAGTAAAGATACAAATTGGAGAAGTAGTGAACTTACTGTAGCCTCATTCCGCCTTTATTCGTTTCGGGAAACCCTCTCCCGACCGACGTTTGGGTGGGACGTCACAGCGGTAGGGGCCCTAAGCCAAGAATTAATTTGGCAGTGGGCTATTGTGTAGGGCTTATTAAGCCGTCATCGCTTGTGGAAGGAGTGAGGAAGTTCTAAAAGAGGGGGGAGGGATGTACGTATTATTTTGGCGTTATTAGGTCCCGTTCTGAAGCATCTCATTCGACACGGGTGGCGCGACGGCTGGTGGCAGATTCCTCATCCTCTTTACCCGTCATGCTATTCTGTTTATATGTCGTTCTGTTTCTTCATCCCTTTCCATCCGTATGTTCCTCACACTTCCTCCTTGTCTTACTTGTTTCATTAGACAGGCGACAGTTGTAAACATGTTCTCTATGACAGCCTGTGCTCCTCATTATTCCTTGTTGTATTTTCAATCATACTCTTCTCTCTCTCTTAACATAAACGTCTTCCTCACATCCTTTTATAAAATATACCTTAAAATTTTGGTTAATGCCAAATATATACGCAGATTTTATTCATTTTAAACACTCTGATCTGTAATATGTCTTTTCAAATACGAGGAAAATATTTTGAGGAACATTTTCCCCAACTCATTTCCTAATTTCAAATTTCTATGGAATTTAGAATAGGGTTTTAGTTGACATTACTCATTAAAGATACTTTTTCTTTCTCTTTGCTGTATGAATATATAGGAAGGAAAATATTGTTTTTATGTCGATTTTTCAACTGACCTACACGTTTCCAGACCCCCTGAACTCAAAAAACATGTTTATAGTGATTGGTCTGTGTGTGTGTCTGGGTCTGTGTGTGTGTGTGTGAACCGAATATTTCAAGAACGGAACCTCGTACAAACTTAAAACTTGAAACGTAAGTTGGACACTACTACCGGATCTGACACGAACATTTTCATCAAAATCGGTCAACTGGAAGTAGTAGTTTATTCGTATAATTTTTCACTTTTTTGTGATTTTCTCAAAAACTAGTCCTACGATTTTTTTTTAAATCGCCACGTTAACTAAATTTTTTATGCTCTACAAGACAGGGTAGGTAATATGCATTTTAGCGCAAAAATATCTATGAATAAAAGTTGTAGACAATTTAAAATCCTACAAATTTTATTATAAAAATTTTTTGTATAACGCTTAGTTTAGCGGTAATTGGTGATTTTCTTTTTTCTTTTCACGAAAACGTGTGAAAAATTGATATTTTACGATTTTGGCCTTAGTATGTATTTTACGACAAAAGTGTATATAAACAAATTTATAGGAAATTAAATCATCTACAACTTTTGTTTAAAGCATTTTTCTCTACAATGCTTAGTTTAGCGTGAAAGAGTGATTTTCCGTATTTTTAACCTAAACTGAGGTTTATTTTCATTTGGCGTCATTCACTCATGATTAAAATTAGGTTATGTTTTTTGAGGTTAGTTTTTTTGTTTATTTTTAACGTTTTATTACAAATATTAGGTTATATTGTTCATTATTTGCATTGGCAAGAGAAAGTTGTGTGAATGTATCACACCAAATTGTTTTTTTATATCTGTCGATAATAATAAAATGAAACATCCCTTGGAACGTTTGAATGAACCATACCGTTTTTAATGTGATCTTATGATAACCAATTAAAGAAAATCAAAACAAAATTAAAAGAAATAGAAGATAATTATTTTGAGATGTCAGGGAAGGAGAAAGTAATGAATGAGACAATAGGGGTGGTCAAATGGATGGTGGTGAAGGAGAGGAAGAGAGTTGGAGGAGGAGATGTTCTAACTTGAAAAGTTGAAGAGTTGAAAACTAAAGAAACAAAAAATGAAATGAAACTTATAATAGAAAACGAAATCTATTAATTACTAATTAAACAATGTCCCCTTTATAATAAAAGTACTAGATTTTTATGTATTAGGTTTTAATTAATGACTAAAATAATCCGCTGAAAGTCTTTATCTGCCTTGGATAAAGTAAACTACAATAGAAATAAAAGGACTTAACAATGTGAGTATAGATGCCATTGTTATTTCATTTCTAACAATGAAAACGGATTTCATTCAAGTTATTAGGTTTCATTTATATCTTCCAAATGAAATATCACATCTAGAACATTGTATTTACAAGCCTGATTCGTTACAACATATTAAAATAACATAATTTTAAATTCTACTGTAATAAGATTTATATTTGCGGGAAGGATGTAATTCTTACTTTCTCTTGCCTATATGAATATATAGGAAGGAAAGTATTGTTTTTATGTAGATTTTTTGATGTCGAGTTTTAACCGCATCTACACGTCCTCAGACCCTCTGTACCCAAAAACATGTTTTAAGCGATTTTTTTGTGTGTGCGTGTGTGTGTGTGAACAAATTATCTCAAGAACGGAACATCGTACGTACAAAGTTGAAACCTGAAACTTAAGTTAGATACCTTAAAAGGGCCCGACACGAACATTTTCATCAAAATCGGTCAACCGGAAGTTTATTATGTCATTTTTCACTTTTTTACGATGTTTTAAAAAACCGCTCAAATGATTTTTTTTTAAATCGCCTCATTTGTTAATTCTTTTATGCTCTACGGTAGGCGCCATGTCTCCTGAAATTTTTGGAAAAGCTGTTTTCTCGTAAAAAAAAATTGTTTACGAGAAAACAATTGTTGACTTTATTATGCGTTTTAGCGCAAAAATGTATAATAAAAGTTGCAGAGAATTTAAAATCCTACTACTTTTATTTCAAATATTTTTTTGTATAACGCTTAGTTTAGCGGAATTAGCAATTTTCTGTTTTTATCTTACGAAAACGTGTATAAAATCGACTTTTATAAAAATTTCAACCTTATTATGCATTATACGACAAAAGTGTATATAATAAAATTTATAGAAATTTAAAAGGTCTATAACTTTTATTTACAGCAAAGGTTTTACTCTGCAAAGGTTAGTTTAGCATGAAAGAGTGATTTTCCGTATTTTTAAGCCAAACAGGTTGGTTTTCATTTTGCGTCTTTCACTCTTAATTAAAATTAGGTTATGTTTAATGAGGTCAATTGTTTTATTTATTACTAATATTTGTACTAATAAATTAATAGAGGAGTAGGACAAGGGTGTGGTCTATCAACCACTTTGTTTATTATTTATTTGGATGACGTGATCAGAAGGTGGAAGTCTCAAATACAATCTGGTATTCTCATAGGAGAAGATAGGATTGTAAACTGCCTATTATTTGCCGATGACCTGATAGTTCTACAGGAAAATAACAATGACCAGCAGAGAGCACTTTTCATTCTCAAAAACTCTGCAAAGAATAGAAGTTGACAGTTTCGACGAAGAAGACAAAGGTAATGGCATTTAGGGGGAAGGAGCCAGTCAGAAGATAGTAAAATTGTTAAAGATAATAATATTTTGGAACAGATCTCCCACTTTCAGTATCTAGATTGCAACATTACATACCAACAAGATAAAAATGCTTACAATAAGATGCACCAATTTCAGCAAATATGCGGAACTATCCACCGCACTTTAAAAAATAGCACCAGCAAAATCACGAGGGTAAGATTTTATAAAACATTAGCAGTACCGACTCTACTCTATGGCAGTGAATCTTGGGTGCTATCAAAGCGAGAAGAGGGTAGGCTGCAAGCATCTGAAATGAAATTTCTTCGACATACATATGGGTGTAGTAGAGAAGATCGTTACAGGAATACTGAGATAAGGAAAGAACTCAACATCTACTCTATAAACAACAAGGTATCCCAGAACAGAATGCAGTGGTTAAAGCATGTAAACATAATGCGGGAGGATAGGATACCTAAGCAGACACTGGGCTATAAGCCGGAGGGCAGGGGAGAACGAGGACGCCCGAGAAAGAGATGGGGGAGATTTGAGAGATTCGGAACAGGCAGAGATGCCTAATCCTTGAAAAGCAGAAGTAGAAGAAGACTAATGTTAGGTAATATTGTTCATTATTTTTATTGGTAAAAGAAAGTCGTGTGAGTGTTTTACACCAGAATTATTTGTTATCCAATTGACCCATTAATTAACTTGTAACCTATGACGTATGATATTTTCTATGTTAGTCTACTTCAAGGAAAATACAGACTGAAGAATCTTAATTAAGAATAATAGTAAGGTGTGTAAAGGTGTAATTACAACCGACAAATGAATCCAGTAAATTAATTAAAAATAATGGCTAAGAAATGGTTAGTTGGCGGCTTACGGTTGTTTCTAAAAAAGATTTATTTATTTTTTGTTATAGAGTAACAGGTTCAACTGATACTGTTGTTAAATTTAGATAAATTGTCCTGATTTTCTTTTATGGGCACACATCCCCGTATCCTCATATCCCCCCCTCATATACACATGTTTCTTTCTTTCTCTCTTAATTACTTCGAGGGAATTCTGCACGAGTTTTAGTTACTTGGTGTTTGGGATTGGAACGTAGTCACGTTATTTATTAGTGATACTGTACATTTAATTCTTACTTAATTATTATATGGACAGAAAAAATGACTGTTCATCGGAAAAAGGACCTTATTATCGCCAAAGTCAGAAGTGAGATTATGAGTGTTTCTAACAGAGAATTTAATACTGAAAAATCTGGTGTGAAACACTCACACAACTTTCTCTTGCCAATATAAATAATTAACAATAAACCTAACATTAGTAATAAAACATTAGAAATAAACAAACAACTAATCTCAAAAATATAACCATATTTCAATCATGAGTGAAACACGCAAAATGAAATTCGAACTCAGTTGGTTTAAAAATACGGAAAATCACTCTTTCTCTCTAAACTAGGCTCTTTAGAGAAAAATGCTCTTAATAAAAGTTGTAGATCTTTTAATTTTTTATAAATTTGGTTATATACACTTTTGTCGTAAAATGCATACTAAGGCCAAAATCTTTAAAAAAATCGATTTTTCACACGTTTTCGTGAGAAAAAATCAGAAAATCGCTAATTACTGCTAAACTAAGCGTCATACAAAAAAATGTTTGAAACAGAAGTTGTAGGTTTTTAAATTTCCTACAACTTTTATTATATAAGTTTTTGCGCTAAAATTTATATTAAAGCCGTAATCTTAAAAAAACAACGTTTTTACGTAAAAACAGCCTCACCGAGAATTTCAGCAAACATGGCGCCTACCCTATCTTGTAGAGAATCAAAAATTGAGTAAAATAGGCGATTTTAAAAAAAATCGTAGGACCAGTTTTTGAGAAAATCGCAAAAAACTGAAAAATTATACGAATAAACTACTACTGCCGGTTGACCGATTTTGATGAAAATGTTCGTGTCGCGTCCGGTAGTGGTATGTAACTTAAGTTTCAAGTTTCAAGTTCGTACGATGTTCCGTTCTTGAGATATTCTGTTCACACGCACACACATAGACACACAGACACACAGACACACACACAGACCAATCGCTAAAAACATGTTTTTTGGGTTCAGGGGGTCTGAAAACGTATAGATCCGGTGAAAACTCGATTTCGAAAAATCGACATGAAAACAATACTTTCCTTCCTATATATTCATATAGGCAAGAGAAAGTAAAAAAATGTAAATGTTTATATTTACTTTTTTATAGTTATTTATAAAAAAAGTTTTGCCCATAACAGAAAGGTGGAGTGTCAAATTATTTACACTCAATCTGTTAGTTGCAGGGCTAAAATAAATAGTTCTGTTTCTTATCACATGGTCAGCCAATTAAATGACTGAATCATTTAAGAACAGAAGAGGTAGAGGTGTAAAAGATACTAATCAGAGTTATCTCGTCTGAAAGTAATGGATTTCATTATACAGCCAGACCCTGTGGTGAATGAAGTGAAAGTGTCATTTGCAGAGTGGAAAATATATGCTTTTCAGAGGGCCTAGCATGCTGATAAGTGTACTTTTCCACTCAGTGAGAAAGGCAATGGTAAACCACCTCACTCCTCGATTTACTTAGTAAAACCTCTACAGGTACAAACCAGCTTTTTGGCTGATGACCTAAACAACAACATAAAAAAAGTTACAGAATTTAAAAAAAATCTGGTGTGAAACACTCACACTCTCTTGCCAATGAAAATAAATGACAATACAATCTAACATTAGTAAAAAAAAATTAGAAAGAAACAAAAAACTAACCTTAATATACATAACCTAATTTCAATCATGAGTGAAAGACGCGAAATGAAAATCAACCTCAGTTTGGGTTAAAAATACCAAAAATCACTCTTTCATGCTAAACTAGGCTCTGTAGAGAAAAATTCTAAAAATACAAGTTGTGATCTTTTAATTTCCTATAAATTTGATTTTATACTTTTTGTCGTAATATGCATAATAAGGCTGAAATATTAAAAAAATCGATTTTGTTATACGATTTCGTGAGAAAAAACAGAAAATCAGTAATTACCGCTAAACTAAGCGTTATACAAAAAAATGTTCGAAATAAGCGATGTAGAATTTAAAATTTTCTATAACTTTAATACATACATTTTTGCACTAAAATGCATATTAAAGCAGCTATCTTAAAAAAACATTTTTTACGTGAAAACAACCTTTTCAAGAATTTCAGCAAACATGGCGCTTACCCTATCTTGTAAAGCTAAAAAAATTTAGTAAATGAGGCGATTTTTAAAAAACATCATAGGAGCCGTTTTTGAGAAAATCGCAAAAAAATGAAAAATTACATGAATAAACTACTTTTTCCGGTTGACCGATTTTAATGAAAATGTTTGTGTCGGGTCCTCTAGTGGAATCTAACTTAAGTTTTAAGTTTCAAGTCCGAACGGTGTTCTGTTCTTGAGATATTCTGTTTACACACACACACACACACACACACACACACGCGCGCGCGCGCGCACAGATCAATCGCTAAAATCATATTTTTTGGGTTCAGGGGGTCTGAAAACGTGTAGATCTGGTGAAAACTCGATTTCTGATAATCTACATAAAAACAATACTTTCCTTCCCATATACAGTTGAGCCGTCCTAAGTTTGCTCGTCAAAAAACCAAAGCCAACTACTACAGGGTGCACGCTAGAGTTCACGACTTTATGGATGTCGTATTCCTATTAAGTTAACTATGTTTTAAATTATAAGTACTTAAAAAATCAGTCATGATATGACGTAGGCCTAACAATTTCATTCATAAAAATACTTTTAAAAGTATTTTATATTTAAATACTTTTGAAAGTATTTTGTTGTAACTTTTTAATCAGCGTGAACTCATCTTTATATATGCGAATGCTCAGTGACGTCATTATTTGTTTACATTAGGAGCAAACTAAGAAAGGCTGGACTTTATTTATATTGGCAAGAGAAAGTAAAAATTAAATATTTCTTTACAATAGGAATATATCGGTTTCAAGATACATTTATAAAATATACTTTAATAAAACTTTGAAAAATAATGATGAAAAGTTTATAACAAATTGTCAACGTTGTAAAAATTAAAACAAAGTATTGAAATTCTAAAATAGTATAAATTTGAATAAACGGTGCCGATACAAGATGGAAAGAATACTAATTAAGTAGGCATTGAAAATTTATAAACGGTAGAGGTAAAACCGAAATACTAAATGCATTATAGAGTACACTGAAAGACTGGTACAACAGAATACGAGTAACAACAACAGGAGGGTGATTGGTTCATTAAATTTGTTAAACTTTCATTAAATAAATTGAGTAGGAATTTAAATTCCGTAAATTTGTTCATTAGTGTTAATAGTAGATTGTATAGGGTCAAACCATTCCCCTATCTCTTTTTGTTCCTTTTGATAAATTTAAATAATTAATTATATAGAGGATTTAAATTGAACAAGTTTTGCATTTTAAATAGAGAACATTACTGTGGATAGTATTTGCTATTTTAGACAGTACAGATAATCTGAATATTGCACATGTATACATTTATTGGAAAAATATTTTGTATTTTATGCATGACTCAATTTATACCGAGTGTACCACGGAATTTGAACCATAGTGAATTTTTTTTTTGTAACAGTGTATTTCTTTTGCAATCAGTTATTAAATACAACAACTTTAAACAAATATGAGAAAATCTGAATAATTTTCTTAGAATTAAAATATAAACTACACTTAGTAGTGTGGTTCAAAAAGACTAAACTGTAAAGAAAAAAAACATATAGTAGGTGTGGCTATTAATTAACGAGACTGACTTTGTAAACAATTTAATTTTAATTTTATACATATCACTCATTGTCACCTTCAATATACCCTTCTTCTCTATCCCTATAACGCTCCATGAAAATTTTCCATTGTTGGAAACAGTGCTGGCAGTCATCTTCTGTCAGCTCCTTCAGGACATGCCGCTTTCTCTTTTACAGTTTCCACAAACTCAAATCTTGTCCCTTTTAATGCAGATTTCACCTTACATACCAATATCGGACCCGATATAAACATTTTCATCAAAATCGGTCAACCGGAAGTAGTAGTTTATTTGTGTAATTTTTCATTTTTTTGCGATTTTCTCAAAAACTGGTAATACGATTTTTTTAAAAATCGCCTGGTTTACTAAATTTTTTATGCTTTACAAGATAGGGTAGGCGCCATATTTGCTGAATTTCTTGGTGAGGCTGTTTTCACGAAAAAAAATTGTTTTTTTTTAAGATTGCGGCTTTAATATGCATTTTAGCGCAAAAATTTATATAATAAGAGTTGTAGACAATTTAAAATCTACAACTTTTATTTCAAACATTTTATTGTATAACGCTTAGTTTAGCGGTAATTAGTGATTTTCTGTTTTTTTCCACGAAAATGTTTAAAAAATCGATTTTTTAAGATTTCAGCCTTAATATGCATTTTACGACAAAAGTGTATAGTGAAATTTATAGAAAATTAAGAGATTTACAACTTTTTTTAGAGCATTTTAATCTACAGAGCCTAGTTTAGCGTGAATGAGTGATTTTCCGCATTTTAAAGCCAAACTGAGGTTTATTTTCATTTTGCATCATTCACTCATGATTAAAATTAGGTTATATTATTGAGGTTAGTTTTTTGTTTATTTCTAATGTTTTATTACTAATGTTAGGTTTATTGTTAATTATTTGCATTTGCAAGAGAAAGTTGTGAGTGTTTTACACCAGATTTTTTTTAAATTGTATTTATATATATAATTATTTATATAGGCAAGAAAAATTTAAAAAAAAGTTTACACATTAATCCGCTCATTATCTATTTCAACAGTTTTAAAATTTATTCGCACCTGCCATTACTACTCCTCTAAAACAACAAATAAATTAATTAATACATAAATAAACAACATCATTGTCTCTGTGTTTGATATTATATTATATATTTGTATGAGATAAAACAATATTTTTTGATAAATATTAAATAACTTACTAGAATAAATGTACGTACATTTAAGCAATTAAAATTTCCCCATTATTATAGTAATAGACTAAATTATTCAGTTATTTATTACTGGCTATTAAACAGTCGGTGGATGTTTTGTTTCACTACAGATGTGTTTTATGGAAATGTTATGGTTTTATGAAAACATTAATAACTTTTATAAATAATCACTAAAATACCTTTTTAGTTGTAAAATTATAAAATAATATTAACAACTCTTTCATTTAATATTGGTTCATTGTTTATTTTTATTACTATTACTGTTGTACATAATTAAAATATACCGGGTGAGCATAAAGTCTTGCCCTGATTATAAAAATTTATTGCAGAATAACTGTTTGACATAATAATTTAAATTTGATGCTGTTACGTAGGTTAGTGTTAATAGTTTTTTTTAAGATTACTTACATTAGTAAACTTCAACGTGTGCCCCCTTGGTAGCTCGGAGAATGTCGAAGCGGTAATCCAGTTCCCGCCAGGTGTTTTGTAACATGTGTTCTGTCACAGTACCCACAGCAGCTTGTATCCTAGCCTTCAGTTCGTCAACGTCAGCAACTGGTGTAGCGAAGACTCTATCCTTGATATAGCCCCAGAAAAAAAAGTCAAGGGGAGTAATGTCTGGAGAGCGGGGTGGCCAGGGTGTTGGACCATCCCTTCCAATCCACCGATCCCGAAATGTTTCATCCAGAAAATTACGCACTATCAAAGCCCAGTGGGGCGGTGCCCCATCAACCTGTGGTGATCACAGTTATCAACCATGGATAATTTTCCAGCAAGATGGGGCACCGCCCCACTGGGCTTTGATAGTGCTTAATTTCCTGGATGAAACATTTCCGGATCGGTGGTTTGGAAGGGATGGTCCAACACCCTGGCCACCCCGCTCTCCAGACATTACTCCCCTTGACTTTTTTTTCTGGGGCTATATCAAGGATAGAGTCTTCGCTACACCAGTTGCTGACGTTGACGAACTGAAGGCTAGGATACAAGCTGCTGTGGGTACTGTGACAGAACACATGTTACAAAACACCTGGCAGGAACTGAATACCGCTTCGACATTCTCCGAGCTACCAAGGGGGCACACGTTGAAGTTTACTAATATAAGTAATCTTAAAAAAACTATTAATACTAACCTATGTAACAGCATCAAATTTAAATTAATACGTCAAACAGTTATTCTGCAATAAATTTTTATAATCAGGGCAAGACTTTATGCTCACCCGGTACTTCATTTTTATTACTCTAATGATTACTAAACAACATCATATTTAATAGCTTCTTTGTTTTGTTTTATTCTCTTTGGAATATAATGTATGATCAACTAATAATATTATTATTACCATCATAGACAAATGACCCTTAACCCTTTTCAATCCCAATTTTTTTAACTTTACACAAACAAATATGTGTACATTGTTTCATATACTTTACTGACATTTAAGTGAAATAAAATCACTTGTATTAGTAGACCTTCAGCCTTTTTTTGATGGCGTGACAAAAAAGTGTGACACATATGTCACATTGGGCTTGATAGTATCAAAGTTGCCAACAATATGAATAAGTAAAACTCATGAGGAGGCTTCCTAAACAAAATTCCCTTGCTTAGATTTGTAGCAAAGCATTATTTAAGACTTAAAAAAGTTACAATTCAAAAATATTGGTAAAATGGACAAAATCAGTAATTATTTACAGCCTAAAAAAAATACTTATATGTACATTCAACATACTCGAAGAAATGCTACTTTATTTTAGTAAATAAACACAAATATTTAAGACTAAAAGTAACTTTAAAAAGAAACTAATGGTCGCGTTCGTGGCGTAGTGGTCAGCATCTTACACTGCAAAGCGGAGGTCTCAGGTTCGATTCCTGGCTAGGGTAAAGAAAATTATTACACTTCACATCCAGCGCTCTTTAATTAAAAGTAGTCGCTAACAATTAAAGTTTTTATATCTGTTATTTCACTCCAATGTGACTTCTATGCCTCACTGGGTAAGATAGGGTTAACGGGCAGTTGTTTAGGTCATCAGCCGAAAGTCTGGTTTGAACCTGTAAAAGTTTTACTAAGTAAAACGAGGCGTGAGGTGGTTTACGATTACCTTCCTCACTGAATGGAAAAGTACGCTTATCAGCATACCGGGCCTTCTGAAAAGCACATATTTTTCACTCTGCAAATGACACCTTCACTTCATTCACCATAGGGTCTGGCTGTATAATGAAATTCATTAATTTCAGAGGATATAACTCTGATTAGTGTCTTTTACACCTCTACCACTTCTGTTCTTAAAGGATTCAGTCATTTAATTGGCTGATCATGTGATAAGAAACAGAACTATTTATTTTAGCTCTGGAACAAAGAGATTGAGTGTAAATAATCTGAAACTCTGTGCTTAGGTCAACAGCTGAAAGGCTGCTTTGAACCTCTAGAGGTTTTACTAAACAAAAACGAGGAGTGAGGTGGTTTACCATTGCCACCGATTTTTAAAATACCATTGCCATTCGATTTGTAAAAAACTCGTAGGACCAGTTTTTGAAAAAATTGCAAAAAAGTCAAAAATTACACGAATAAACTACTACTTCCGGTTAACCGATTTTGCTGAAAATGTTCGTGTCGGGTCCGGTAGTAGTATCTAACTTACGTTTCAAGTTTCAAGTTCGTACGATGTTCCATTATTGAGATATTCTGTTCACATACACAGACACACATACAGACCAATCGCTAATAAATTATTTTTTCGGTTCAGGGCGTCTGAAAACGTGTAGATCTGGGGAAAACACGATTTCGAAAAATCGTCATGAAAACAATACTTTCCTTCCTATACAGTATATTCATATAGGCAAGAGAAAGTAAAAATCACATTTTTACCGATTTTGGTAAACAAAAATTTATTCAATAAAAATTTTCAAATTGGGAACGCTTATAATACCTAACTTAACATCTAAGTTTCAACTTCCAATTTTGTGTTTAAAAAATATTCAAGACACACACACCCACACACACACACACGCAGAAATAATTTATAAAACAAAATTCTTTTAAGCTCAGGGGGCCAGAAAATATGTATTTTCGGTGAAAAAATAAACCGCCATGAAAACAATACATTCCTTCTCTATATTTCGTATAGATCAGGAGAAAGTAAAAAAGGGATATAAAATCTAATGAAAAAATTCATAATAAAAGTAACCTGAATGTAAAATTCGAGTGCTACATAAAATTTCTAAGAAGATATAAGATATTTATAAGCAAAGAAAAGAGAACAAAAACAAGATCTCATCTTGTTTATGGACTTATTTGTAAAGATGATGTCAAAAACATTGTGTGTATGAGATTACAGATAACAGATACGAGAAGGTATAGTGTATCCTACACTTAATACAAGGACCAGTGAGCCTATAGGCTTCAAAACAGAGATAAGCCGGCTGAAAGAGTAAAAATAAAAAGAATGAGATGAAAAAGAAAAACGACAAGGAGAGATATATATAGAAGAGGAGAAGGAGAGTAGAAGAAGGATTGAGGAAGTAAAGAATCAGTTAGGACTTAAATATATATCCCATAGGAACCTCTTTCCAATATTGCCTATAAAAAGATGTCCATCTACCGTCCTTCAGGAGATGTTAGATATCCCGAGGGACAAAAAAAAAAGAAAACTTTGGATGTAACAAGACTCTTAATAAACTTCAATAGAAACCCCAGGTTATCCCCATATAATCTTATTTATGATTATATCATAAACAATAAATTAATTTTTCTATCAATTAAAAAAATATTTCCCCTTAACTTTTATTCAGGAATAAAATAAATCTTTATAATGCATCCTGCAGTTTGAAATATTTCTATTTCATATAATGAATTAATATAATAATTTCACTAACCTTCTTTTTAAACTGCGTCACCTTTATTTTATTCCTACTTACACGTGTTTCGGTGGATCCACCATCATGAGTAAATGAAAAATTGAAACTAAAAATTTTTTTCATTTATTTAAAATTTACAGAAGATGATACATCTTCAGACACTTGTATAAAACTGATTTAAAATTAATTTATTTTAATTTATCCCTTCTCATATTTACTGTAGATAGCAGTAGCAGTCAATATCACTTCATCATTCCTAAATTTTATCTGTTCATTCAAAATGTCCTGCTTTTGCTCTTTTAAATATTTATAAATATGGAACATCTCATATTTTTTAATTTTATTTTTATTCTCTATATTACATTGTTCTATTATATTGAAATGTTCATCTATTTTACCAAATTTATGTTTTTCTTCTTTTATATGATTGGTATAGTTAGATATAATGTAGTCATATTTCAGTGCTTTTTTATGTTCATTATACCTCACTTGAAAATTACGACTAGTCATACCAATGTAAAATTTTTTTATTCAGGAGTATTTATAAAAAAATATATAAGTTAAAATAGGTTTTATAAAGATACTAGCGATACCCGGCGTGCGTTACTACGCCGCCGGAAAATATTAAACCGGCAAAATTAAAAAAAAAAACATGTAATTAAAGACAACTGTGAAATTAATTTGTTTTATTTAAATTAATGCTTACTTAAAATCACGAAAAATCACGACTAAGTACACGTACATCAACAAAAACATGACCTAGAACACGGCTCAATGTTTTTCTACATAGTTTACAAAATATTCGGTAGATTTCGCTTCAAGCATTTTTTTTTCTAACCTCATAAAAGCCTTAATGTAGGATATAAACATTATTTTCAACTCTTTAGGGCTAACTATTTAAGGGTTTCAATAGCCTAAAACCTGCACCGGCATAATAGTTTCAACATAAAAAACACTGCATGAAAATCGGTTCAGTAATTTAGCTGATAAAGGGGAACATCCGCACAGCATGCACACACGTGCGCGCGCTCACACAAACACACACACACACACATCCAATTATATAAATATGTATATATATATATATATATATAGATATTTTATTAAAAAAAAAAAAAAATCTGGTGTGAAACAATCACAAGACTTTCTCTTGCCAATGCCAATAATGAACAATATAACCTAACATAGTAATAAAACATTAGAAATAAACAAAAACTAACTTCAAAAACATAACCTCATTTTAATCATAAGTGAAAGACGCAAAATGAAAATAAACCTCAGTTTGGCTTAAAAATGCGAAAAATCACTCTTTCACGCTAAACTAGGCTCTGTACAGAAACGTATAAAAAAGAATTTGTAGATCTTTTAATTTCCTATAAATTTTATACATTTGATACACTTTTGTCGTAAAATGCATACTAAGGCTGAAGTCTTAAAAAATTCGGTTTTTATTACACATTTTCGTGAGAAAAAACAGGAAATCACTTCTTCTTCTTCTTATCGTGCCAGTCCGTTCCGGACGTTGGCTATCATCCTGGCTATGACTACTCTATTTACTGCCGCACGGAATAGTTCGGTGGACGTCTTCGAAAACCATGTTCTGAGATTCTTCAACCACGGAATCTTCTTCTACCCACACTTCTTCTACCTGATACCTTTCCCTGCAACAAGTGGACTGCAGCAAGTGGAATCTGCTTTCATTCCTCATTATGTGACCAAGGTATAGGGTGATTCAAAAAGGGCGCCGGTTTTGATATATCAAATTAAGAGATTTATTTTATTGAAAAACTGAAAATAAATACATCAACAAGTTCATCTTTCCTTCCGATTTTATGTATAAAAAATGATGTCATGCATGTGTCCTCCTCTACTGCGCTGGCACGCATCAACTCTGTCCATGAAATTGGATATTACTGCACGACAAGTTTCGACTTCCATTTGCCCGATAACCCGTCGAATTTCCTCCTTCAAGTCATTGATGTTTCGGGGTTTATTGGCATACACCAATGACTTCAGATGACACCAAAGAGGAAAGTCACAAGGCGTCAAGTCACACGACCTTGGTAGCCATTGATGGTCGGAATTACGAGAAATGATGCGATCCTGGAACCGTTCACGGAGCAACAACATTGTTTCTCGTGCAGCGTGACAGGTGGCACCATCCTGCTGAAACCACAACTCGTCAATGTCCATTTCATCCAAATGACGCAACAAAAACTCCCTAATCATCGTACGGTATCGGTCTCCATTTACTGTCACGGCTTGTCCTTCTTGATTTTCAAAAAAGTAAGGGCCGGTGACACCGCCCGACCAAAAGCCGCACTAAACTGTCACTCGCTGTGCATACAAGAGAAACTACAACTGAATCGTCAATCGGAATGTTCTCCAAAATAGAAATGAGGTCAAATAATGTTGCCAACCGATAAACAAAAATTTACCAGCCGTTTAAAAACCGGCGCTCTTTTTGAATCACCCTTTATTATAGTTTGCGACATCTCACCGTCAATAGGACCTCCATATTTTTCCTCATTCTCCGGAGTATTTCTTCATTTCTCAGGAAATCACTAATTACCGCTAAACTAAGCTTTATACAAAATAAAGGTTAAAAAAAGTTGTAGGATTTTAAACTCTCTACAACTTTTATCAATACATTTTTGCGCTAAAATGCATTTTTAAGTCGCAATCTTAAAAAAAACTATGTTTTTACGTGAAATCAGCCTCACGAAGAGTTTCAGCAGACATGGCGCTTAGGCTATCTTGGTGGATAAAACATTTAGTAAATGAGGCGATTTTTAAAACAATCGTAGCTGCTTTTGAGAAAATCGCAAAAAAGTTAAAAATGACTCGAATAAACTACTACTTCCGGTTGACCGATTTTGATGGAAATGTTTGTGTTGGGTCCTCTAGTGGTCTAAGTTAAGTTTAAATTCAAGTTCGTTCGATATTCCGTTTTTGAAATATTCTGTTCACACACACACACACACATACACACACACACACGCACACGCGCACACACACACACAGACCAATCGCTAAAAACATGTTTTTTGGGTTCAGGGGGTCTGAAACGTGTAGATCCGGTGAAAACTTAATTTAAAAAAATCAACATGAAAGCAATACTTTCCTTCCTACATTGTATTGTACAGAGCCGAGTTTAGCGTGAATAAGTGATTCTCCGTACTTTTAAGCCAAACTGAGGTTGATTTTTATTTTGCGTCTTTCACTCATGATTAAAATTAAGATATATTTATTGGGGTTAGTTTTTTTTGTTTATTTATAATGTTTTATTACTAATGTTAGGTTATATTGATCATTATTTGCATTGTCAAGAGAATGTTGTGTAAGCGTTCACACCAGATTTTTTTTTTAGGAAAACTACTACAATAATAAGCCAACATTCGTTGAATGTTCGACAATAAATTGCTCCTTTCAAAACTCATATTAGCCGCTTTCATTGTCGTACCTGATAAGTAATTTGTCACACTATTAGAAGATAACACACTTATAGCTGTATTACATATAATAATTATATTACCTGCCCATAACAGACAAGTGGAGTGTCAAATTATTTACACTCAATCTGTTTGTTGCAGGGCTAAAATAAATAGTTCTGTTTCTTATCACATAGTCAGCCAATTAAATGACTGAATCATTTAAGAACAGAAGAGGTAGAGGTGTAAAAGACACTAGTCAGAGTTATCTTCTCTGAAAGTAATGAATTTCACTATACAGCCAGACCCTGTGGTGAATGAAGTGAAGGTGTCATTTGCAGAGTGGAAAATATGTGCTTTTCAGAGGGCCCGGCATGCTGTTAAGCGTACTTTTCCACTCAGTGAGGAAGGCAATTGTAAACCACCTCACTCCTCGTTTTACTTAGTAAAACCTCTACAGGTTCAAACCAGCCTTTCGGCTGTTGACCTAAACAACACACAATTATATTATGATGTAAACATGTGTAATTTGGTTAATAATAATAATAATAATATTATTATTAGATGGGTATAGGCTGCAATCCAACAAAACAACAGAGAGCTATTCAAACATTGAAATTGACATGCGTAAAAGGCGGTTGAAGTTCTTTGGACATCTTAACATATTGCAGGAGGATAGGCTAACAAAAAGAATAATTGAATATATAACAAAACTTAAAATTTCAACACCTTGGCTGGACGAAATTCGTAAGGACCTAAAAAGCGTAAATATACATCAAACTGAAATTTTTAATAAAAACTTATTCCGTCACAAGGTAGACAAGTGGATAGTTTCAGAGCCCTCAAGAGAGAAGCAGTTTAGGCCAAAGTGGTCTGAAAACCGCAAAAAAGCTTTCTCGGAAACAATGAAGGCCTACTGGACCAATAAGAAAAACAAATGACGAAACTGAGTCATGATGCTTAACGTCTTCTATCCAAGGAGAATTCGCCAATAATAATAATAATAATAATAATTATGTATATATATATATATTATTTTATTAAACATTATTTTCCTTTGTTTGCACCACTACATATATGATTATGAACAGCCAAAACAAAATAAAATAAAATATAAAACTCACCTCAGAGTATTATATCATATCAAGATCTTTCGTCTCCCTCGGAGACATCATCAGGACTTTAAAAAACATAATCGGCCGAATAAACCGCGCGCGGAATGGTGCTTTAGGATAGCTATTGTTTTGAACAATTGACGTGGTCTACGACCACTATTGTGTTTGTGTTTTATTGTGTTTATGTTTTTTAAAGTCCTGATGATGTCTCCGAGGGAGACGAAAGATCTTGATATGATATAATACTCTGAGGTGAGTTTTATATTTTATTTTATTTTGTTTTGGCTGTTCATAATCATATATATATATATATATATATATATACTAATCCAGGTAATATGTGTATTTACCACACTTACCTTAATAAACTAATATTTGTATTTACAATACCTAAACACACGTATTAATATACAGTATTATTATTGCCTACATAACCTAAAATACATAATAGTATTAGGTTAGTTAATTGGGTTAACACATTGTTAATAATGAGGTTATATTTTCTTGCCGTATCCTGTACTCCTATTAAAAGTCTCCTAGATGTAATTTACAATCGTAAAATTTTTTTGAATACAGTGTGATTTTTACTTTCTCTTGCCTATATGAATTTATAGGAAGGAAAGTATTGGTTTCATGTCGATTTTACTAAATCGAGTTTTCACCGGATCTATACGTTTTAAGACCCTCTGAACCCAAAAAACATGTTTTTAGCGATTGATCTATGTGTGTGTGTGTGTGTGCGCGCGCGCGCGTGTGAATGTGTGTGTGTGTGTGTGTGTGTGTGTGTGAACAGGATTTCTCAAGAACGAAACATTGTACAAACTTGAAACTTGAAACTTAAGATACATACTACTAGAGGACCCGACACAAACATTTTCGCTAAAATCTGTCAAAGTTTATTCGTGTAATTTTTACCTTTTTGGCGATTTTCTCAAAAACGGCATCTATGATTTTTTTAAAAATCGCCTTATTTACTACATCTTTTATGCTTTACACGATAGGGTAGGCGCTATGTTTGCTGAAATTCTAGGGAAGGCTTTTTTCTCATAAAAATATTGTTCTTTTAAGTATGCGACTTATATATGCATTTTAACACAAAAATGTTTTAAAATAAATGTTGTAGAAAATTGAAAAACCTACAACTTTTATTTTAAACATTTTTTTTGTATAACGCTTAGTTTAGCGGTAATTAGCGATTTTCGGTTTTTTCTCACGAAAAAATGTAAAAAATCGATTTTTTTAAGACATCAGCCTCGTTTCATTTCCATTTTTATTTTACGACAAAAGTATATACAATTAAATTTATAGGAAATTTAAAGATCTACAATTTTTATTGTAAGCATTTTTCTCTACGGAGCCTAGTTTAGCGTGAGATTTTCCATATTTTTAAGCCAAACAGGTTGATTTTCATTTTGCGTCTCTGACTCTTGATTAAAATTAGGTTATGTTTATTGAGGTTAGATTTTGTTTATTTCTAATTTTTTATTTCATAATGTTAAGTTACATTGTCAATTATTTGCATTGGAAAGAGAAAGTTGTGTGAGTGTTTCATGCCAGATTTATTAGTCCTGTTACCCAATAATTGTTAATGTCTGGTAATTTGTGTTTTTGTTAGAAAGGGAAATGTTTAGGACACGAAATTGGTAGCCCTCAACCGGTATAGATACGACAGTATGCGTTGATTTTCCTTGAGCTATGTGAATTTTTTTTGCCGTTTTCGGTCGTGTTACTAACAGAATATTTTTACCCTAGAGCTACGAGATCGTACGCGCATGTAAAAAAATCATTTCAAATTAAATTTGGTGTTTTTCCACTAGAAAAAAATTTCAATTTTTAGGCTTACAAACCGATTACGAGAGACAGGTAATGTTTGCGACAGAAAACGTAGTGGTCGACCAACTCTCTTGACTGATGACGTTTTAGAAAATGTGAAAATAAAATTGCTCAATATCCACGTCAAAATTTACGAAAACTTTCCTCGCAAGTTGGTTTGTCATATTTGAGTGTTCAAAAAGCAGCTAAAAATTTGAAATTGTATCCGAAACGCGGACGATTATTCCAAGGGTTTCAGCCTCCAGATTTGAACAAGCGATTGTTCTACAGTAAAAGACATTATGTTCGTAACAAGACCGGAAACGGCACAAAATTTTACACAGCTCAAAGAGAATCAACTCACACTGCTGTATCTATACCTGTTGAGTAGGGCAAACAACTTCGTGTCACAATTTACTTGTGATCCGGAAACGAACCGCCAATCCATGCACTGGAAGAGCCGAACTTCACCGAGAGCCAAAAAAGCTCGAATTAGCAAGTTAAAATTTAAAGCAATGATGATTACTTCTTTGATATCCATGAAATTGTGTACCTTCACTGGGTTCCTGAAGGTTAATTAATCAATATTACTACCTTAAGGTACTTTTTAAACTACGTCAAAGAGTAAGGAAAAACGCCTCAAAATGTGAAAGGACAAATCATGGATTCTCCACCAAGACAATGCACCAGCTCATTACGCGTTATCTGTCAAGAGGTTCCTAGTCAAGTACAGCAACTCAGTGTTAAAACGTTGAGTTATCAAGAGGTTATCTGTCAAGATAACCTCTCAAGATAAACGTTATCTGTCAAGAGGTTCCTAGTCAAGTACAGCAACTCAGTGTTAAAACATCATGCGGTCTTGGGTTCGAATCCCATTCAGGCACGGCATATTTTCATATGTTACAAAAATCATTTCACCCTTCACCGTCTGCATTAGCAGTAATTGCAGAACAGTCGGACGTTAAACAAAAAAAAAGTGTTAAAACATCCACCTTATTCACCAGATCTTGCACCATGTGACTTCTACCTGTTCTCTAAAGTGAAATCTGCATTAAAAGGGACAAGATTTTTGTCTGTGGAAGCTGTAAAAGAGAAAGCGGCACATGCACGTGTCCTGAAGGAGTTGACAGAAGACGACTTCCAGCACTGTTTCCAACAATGGAAAATTCTCAAGAAGCGTTGTAGGGATAGAGAAGGAGTGTATATTGAAGGTGAAAATAAGTGATTATGTATAAAATTTAAATACTAGCAAACTTACAAACAGCCTCGGAAATAGGACAGGACTTTACGGAAATCAAAATAATCGGAAACCAAAAAAGGGCTCAGGGATAACGGATAAATTAGCTATAGCAACTTGGAATGTGAGAAGTCTCTCAACTAAGGAAGGGGAGCTGAACAACTTGTTGAAGGAACAGGGGGTGGACATCGCAGTAATAACGGAGACAAAGAAGAAGTTAAGAGGAACTAAGGACTTACAGGACTACTGCATGATATACAGTGGAGTTCCGCAGAACCGTAGAGCAGGCGCGGGAGTAGCGATCCTGATTAATCAAAAATGGAAACGAAGGATCAAGGAGTATAACTTTATCAGTGAGAGAATAGTGACTGCCAAGTTTAAGGTGGATAGAGGACACTTGACAGTAGTTGGAGTCTATGCTCCAGAAGAAGGTAGGAGAGAGGAAACAAAAGAGTTCTATGATCGCCTCCAACGAGTAGTGAACCAATTAATAAAAGAGATAATTTAATTATTGCAGGGGACCTCAATGCCAGGGTAGGAAATATGCCAATTGATGGAGTAATGGGAAACTGCGGGGAGAGAACGATAAACAGTAATGGGAATGAGTTAAGACAATTCGCCACATTTAATAGCTTGAAAATTACCAACACGTTTTTCCAAAAAAAAAGACAATCATAAGTACACCTGGAGCGCGAGGGGGCAGAGGTCGATTATAGATTATATACTTGTAAATGACAAGTTAAAGAATGTGATTCAGGATGTCAGGATATACCGAGGATCAGATATATATAGTGATCATTATCTTTTAAAAGGGAAACTGAATATCCTCGCTAAATGGGTGAGGAATAGCAGAGGAGGAGAAGGAAGGGAAAGGAAAGAGGAGGAAGGTTTCAAGGTGCACCTGTTGAAAGAAGATGGTGTCCGCCACCTATATCAGAACAGATTGCAGCGGGAAATGTCTCTCATAGAAACAGCTGACGATGTCGGAACGGAATGGGAAAATATCAAGAACGGCATAGAGAAGGCAGCACACGAGGCTTTGGGTAAGCGGAAACGCGGCAGAGGCAAAAAGCAACTAAAGATATGGAATAAAGACATCGAGGAAGCAGTCAATAAAAAGAAAAAGGCATACCTGAACTTTCTACAACAGAGAACCCCTGAATCCTGGATAGAGTATAAGCAGAAGCGAAATGTCTCGAGATCATTGGTGAGGATAGCTCATCAAGAGTCATGGGAGAGATTTACGAGTATGTTGGAAGAGGATGTGCACGGCAGGCAAACATGTGCTTACAAAATACTAAAGTTGATGAATGCAGGGGAGAAAGACAGAGCGGCCTTGAATGTTATTGGAGATTCGGAGTGGAGAAGTCATTATTGGAACTGTGGCAAGACGAAATAGAGGAGGTAAATAGGGATATGTATAAGATCAGAGGGAATGAGTCTATTGACCTCATCACTATAGAAGAGCTTCAAGCAGCCTTGAAAGGCATGAAGAACAGAAAAGCCACAGGGTTAGATGGCATAAATGCTGAACTTCTTAAGCATGGAGGTTTGCTGCTGGAATTAAGACTCCTGCATGTTGTTAATGAATGCTGGACGACGTGCAAAATCCCTGACTCCTGGAACTCAGCGGAGGTCATATCGTTGTTTTAAAAAGGAAAGCGGAACGACTGCAAGAATTACCGCGGCATTAGCCTGCTAAATACGGGGTACAAGATGTTCTCAAGGGTAGTTAATAATCGACTTAAAGTAATAACTGAGATGATGTTAAGTGAAGAGCAATGCGGTTTCAGAATAGGAAGATCCTGTATGGACAACGTTTTCGCAGTAAAACGGCTAATAGAAAAACAAAGAGAATTTAACAAGGAAACGCATATGGCCTTCATCGACCTCGAGAAAGCTTTTGACCGGGTAGATCGCACAGCGCTTTGGGGGATCATGGAAGTTTCTGAATATCCACCTCACTTGATTGAAATAATTCGATGTTTATATGAGAACACCAAAATAACAATAAATACAGGGACCAAACGTTTAGAAGAAATTAGCATCAATAGAGGTTTAAGACAAGGGTGCCCCCTATCACCCACTTTATTTAACATATATATCGATTACATTTTTCGAATATGGAGACGCAACGTGAGCCCGGGTATTCATTTAAAAGACGATCACTACTTGAACGCGTTGCTGTTTGCGGATGACGTGTGGCTTGTGCAAGAATCAGAAGATGAACTTCAAAGAGCAGTCCATACTTTACAAGAATTATGTAGCTATGTCAACCTTAAAATTTCCGCTGTGAAATCAAAAATAATGGCATTTAAAGGCAGATACCCAGTCCGGTCGACGATAGTAGTGGACGGGATAATATTGGAACGAGTGAATAACTTCAATTACTTGGGATGTGACGTGAGCTTTGATCATGACTTAGATGTTGAACGGAAGTTGAATAGGTTTCAAATGATATGTGGCACCATCAACAGAACTATGAACAATAGAGCTAGGAAAGAGACGAAATTGAAATTGTATAAAGTCATGGCAGTCCCCGTGGTCACATATGGAAGCGAAGCGTGGATAACCACAAAGAGGCAGGAGCGAACTATACAGGCTGCAGAGATGAGATTCCTGAGAAGGATAAGGGGATGCTCGCGAGAGGACCGGATAAGAAATGAAGACATACGATCAGAGTTGGACATCTTCGACCTGAATGGGAGAATCTGCGACTATCGGGAAAGATGGAGACAACACTTGGAACGGATGCCAGAGGAGCGGATACCTCAACAAATACAGCGTTACACCCCAACAGGAAGAAGAAGAGTAGGCAGACCTCAAGCAAGATGGATTTAATAATCTTAGATATAGATTAAATGACTTTATTTACATTATGTGTTTGTTTAACTTTGTACTATTTAATTGTGAGTTCGGAACAGGCAATAGCCTAATCCTGGAATGTAAGATGATGATGATGTATAAAATAAAAATAAAATTTTTTACAACGTTAGTCTCGTTATTAATAGCCACACCTCGTAGTAGGATCGATGGAGTAAGTGTGTGTGTAGGCAAGGGTCCTTCTTCGAAGGTGATTAGGCAAGTACTGCCATAGGTTACATACCACACTGAAACCCCATTCCAGGAACGTTGAACGTTCCTATATATTGTACTGTATAACGATACCTTCAGGTATATTAAAATAATCTCAGGCAGTATGGTATTCTACATACTATGACACGAGTGCAACAGTTTCTTCACCTGAAATACTAATTTTAGTATTATTAGAGGAGAGATACTAATCTGATTATAATAAAAGAAGGGCAAGAAGTTAAATTAGGGGAGGAAACTCTTGTAAAGACGTAATTGGATCAACGGAATTAGATAGAAATGGGGAAAAGTTTGAATTGATAGATAAAGAGATCAAATATAAGGTTTATAAAAAGAACTAATGGAGAATCAGTAAAAATAATATTTTTGGAAATTAGTGTGTATACTATAGTCAGATTTGCTCATAACAGGCAAGTGGAGTGTTAAATTATTTGCACTCGATCTGCTAGTTCCAGGGCTACAAAAAATAGTTATGTTTCTTATCAAAAAATCAGCCAGTTATATAACTGAAGTATTTAAGGGGGTGGTCAACTCAAGAAGAGGATTTTTTTAAAAATTTCGATTGTTTTTTGCATTTATTTGAAGTTTAAAATTTTCTGAATCACAACATTTCTTTACTTTGTTTGTACGTTGACAAAAAGTTATAAAAACATTTGTTTAAAATAAAGCTCACTAGCAAGGAGAGTGAAATTATTTCTTCAACTTTAAGTTTTCCGGAAATGCGGTTTTTACATGATTGTACATTTATTGAAAATTAAATATTTTGGTTTGTATTGGAGATATTTGGATGATGTTTTTTTTCAAATGTTCAATATTTCTTGCTCTATTATCTACGGAATGATTATTACAAAAACCTTATTAGGGATTTAGTTAAAAAATAATTTGTGAATGCATAAAATAAATATTCTTGAAAATATGGCTTTTCTTTAATAAAATTCTTGTAAGAAAAAAATATGTACAAGCGCATACATCAGATAATAGACAGCAATTTTCTGTATTTTGTAACATAAGAATCATGTTGAAATCTTTCTTGGTTCCTGACATATTTGATTATCCGTAAAAGCCCGCTTTTCCAACCTCAACCTTATATTAGGGGCTGTAATTATTTTTATGGCTTGGTTCAAATGGTAGATCATTACTAGTAAATTACTCTTTCATTTAAAATAAATAATAATAATTATAGCCAGAAGTTTTGATTTTCATTTTCTGGGTTGATTACCCCCTTAAGAACAAAAGAGGTAGAGGTGTAAAAGATACTAGTCACAGTTATCTCTTCTGAGAGTAATGCATTTTATTATACAGCCAGACCCTGTGGTGAATGAAGTGAAAGTGTAATTTTTGCAGGGTAGAAAATATGAGCTTTTCAGTGGGCATATATGGTGATAAGCATAATTTTCAACTCAATGAGGAAGGAATTGTAAAGCACCTTACTCGTTTACTCGTTTTACTTTTAACACCTTACATCTTTTGTAATTTGCTTTAAATTTTCTAACCTTTGTCTCCCCCTACAATTCACTCCCTCAATATTACGCTCCATTATTTATAGACCAATACCTGGATGTCTTAAGATATCCCCCACTAATCTATCTCTATCCCTTCTTCTGGTAACATTTTTCCATAAACTTTATCTTTCAACTCGTCTAAGAACCTCTAAATTATTTATTTTGTCCACCCATGTAATTTTTAACATTTTCCTATAACACCATATATCAAAATATTCTGTGCTCTTCCTTCTACAACCTTCTACAGCCCCTATCACCCACGTTTTACTCCCGTATAATGCTACACTCCAAACATAGTGTTTAAAGAAATTTTTCCTAATCTGTAAATCAAAATTTGTAGTCAGTAAGCTGTTTTTCATTTCAAGGACGTTTCTATTTTAAGGCTTAAATTAAATAATTTCATTTAAGGACGTTTTTACCTTAAGCAATCCTACTTTTGATACCACTTGTCCTTCTACTATCTTTTATAATTTCATTCCCTAGATAGCAGGATTCGCCAACTTTTTGTACATTTTCGTTGCCTACTTTTAAACTTCCTATCTCTTCTAAACCACTCCTGCTACAGCATAACAATTCGTTTTGTTCTTATTAATTTTCATGAAATAATCCCTTCTCATGATCTCATCGATTCAATTTAAAATATCCTCTAGTTCTTTCTTTGTCTCGGCTAATACTACGATATCATCAGCGAACCTGAGAAATTTTGTTAGAAAAATTAAATTTGAGAAATTTTTTATTATTTCGAAAATATCTGTACTTGAATTGTAATGGTTTTTAAAATATAAAGTAAGTGATATGGTGTCCATACGTGAACATGTGTGTGTGTGTGTGTGCGCGCGTGTGTGCGCGCGCGTGTGTGTAAAACTAATCTATATACAGGAACCGGCAGAAAAAAATGATGGTTTTGAAATGAGTAAAATAAATCAGAAATAAGATTTAAAATAAACGTATTACGTAGTATATTTGAAACATCATTTCTTGCCATTTTTTATTCAAGCACTTAAATTCTTAAATTCACTTATTTCGTTTTAAAAATTATGTCAGTCAAGTGGTGACCCTCATTCTGCATGAAACCGTACTTGGAAATTATCCATTGCCTTCATAATCACGTCGTTCGGTATCGCCGCTATTTCATTTCGAATTGCTAGCTTCAGATCTTTAGTTGTTCGAGGCTTTACGACATACACTTTCGATTTCAAATACACCCAAAGAAAAAAGTCACATACCGAAAGATCTAGGAGGCAAGCAGGCTATGAAAGGTCACTATTTTTTGAAATCACGTATTCTGGAACATTTGTCGTAACATATTCATTGACACTCTGGCAGTGTGACCAGTAACTCCATCTTGTTGGAACCAAAAATTTGCAGTGTCAACTTCACGACGTTGTAACTCTGGTGCAAGGAAATTATTTAGCATTTCAACATAACGACTTGAAGTGATCGAAATTGCTCGGCCCTTCTCTTCGTAAAAATATGGACCTATCATTCCGTTTTTAGCCACTGTGCACCAAACTGTCACACGTTCACAATGAAGTGGTTTTTCGTGTAGGCTACGAGGATTTTCTGCCGCCCAGTACCAGAAATTTTGTTTATTTACACAACCAGACAGGTGAAAATGGGCCTCATCTGACATTATGATTATTGAATCCTGAGTTAAAATGTTCAGAATTGATTGTGCAAATTCTCTTCGGTTTTAGAAATCATGTTGGCTTAGTTCTTGAACAGTTACGATTTTATACGAATGAAAATGAAAATCCAAACGCAAAATTCTTCGAACACTCCGATCTGATATTTCTAGCACAGCTGCGTGATATGCAGCAGGGTGACGTGGACTTTTGGCTACTGACAATCGCAAAACATTTGTATTTTCGGGAGTACGAACGCTACGTGGACGGCTTGTAGGTTTCCGTTTTAAAGATGAAGCCGTTTCTTTAAAATTTTTAACCCAACGCATTATTGCATTGCGACTGGGAACACTCCCGTGTCTACTTACTCCAAACTTTGTAAGGAACAAACGCTGGGTTTTGACTACCGAGTAACCGTTACTAAAGTAAGTTTCTATTACGAAATCACGATGTTGTGCGTTCCACAACTCCATTGCAACTGTAATGGCATTGAGCAGGGGAATGAAAGTCATTGACCCGGTTCTTCCACTCTCATTGTTGCGAAGTACAGTCAGATCAAAAACCATCCACTTTTTCTTCCGGTCCCTGTACAATCATAGCTTTATCACGATAATAACTTTCGAACCTTTTGTTTTTTTTTTACTTTAATAACTTTATTTACAACTATATACTAAGATACAACGAGCAAATTAGATGAAAGTAAACAAAGGATGGACAAGGAAAAAAATAAATAAATAAAAAAGAACAGTGATACCCATTGGTATATAATCTATGAAATAAAGTTCATGATACATGAACGATAAATAACAACATAAGGAAAAAAAGAAGAAAGAAAAATAAAATAAATCACTTAATAGAAGATGTCTTGCCCATTGACGTTTCAAGCTGCGTTGCGGATTTCCTGGTAGTGATGCATCCGATAGTTTGGTGATCAATTCGTTGGGATGATCATGCAATTTTCTGTGAAAAACACTGTAGCTGGACTTAACTACTTCACTTATGAACGGAATATTAAGATCGTCATGTAGAATTTTGTTGTTGACATAAAAAGGTGCGCAGGTGATTAAAGGTAGGAATTTTGACTGAAAGGCTTGTAATTTTTGTAGATTGCTCGGTTTAGTCATACATTTGCAGTCCATAGGTCCATACTGGTTTGATATAAACTTTGTATAGTAATAGTTTAGATTTGAGAGTCAGTGAAGAGCGGCGTCCAAGTAGTCGGAATAGTTCTTTCAATTGGAGTTCAAAGTCAGTCTTTTGGTTTTTAATGAGTCAAATTTCGATCTTTAAAAATAAAATTACTTGGTAAAAATCAAGGGATGAGTTTTAAACGAACACTATTAATCTACTAATTAATAACAGGAAAATCTTTTCTACTTCATCGATGTGGTACAGAGTAAAAATTTTTGCATCATGTGTTAAAGAAGATAAGATAACTTAAGAAAGAGAGACTAAGTTGTAGGAAGAAAATGACCATCTAGTCGTTAGAGAAAGGGGATGAACTTAGCCAATCAATTTCGGTACGTTTCCTATTAGGGGTGAGATTAGTTAAGGGGGTTGGTAAGCAAGTAAGTAAGTAAGTAAGTAAGTAAGTAACTAGAGGTGGTAGTAATAGATGGAATGAGAGGTTTATCATCTAACTCCAACCATTACGATTTCCAATACAACCGACATTACATCCAAAGTCTCTCCCTTCTATTGGATAACGCACTTTCTCTCTCACTCTCGTCTTCTACTTAACACCCTCATTCTAGTTGTAATTTTCTACCAAATTACCATCACTCTCTCTCTATAGAAGAAAACAAGGAAATAGTAAAACTATTCAAATATTATTCTTTTTAATTGTTTTTCTTAACACTTTTCCCAAATGAAAAGAGGGATTCATTGAATATAATTATTATAATTTTAATTATTATTATTTATAAGAATAAGACTTCTTAATTAAAAATATCTGGTGTGAAACGCTCACACAACTTTCTCTTGCCAATGCGAATAATGAACAATATAACCTAACATTAGTAATAAAACATTAGGAATAAACAAAAAACTCACCTCAAAATACATAACCTTATTTTAATCATAAGTGAAAGACGCAATATGAAAATCAACTTTAGTTTGGCCTAAAATTTGTGAAAATTACCCTTTCACGCTAAACTAGGCTCTGTAGAGTAAAATGTACGTAATAAAAGTTGTAGATTTTTTAATTTTCTGTAAATTTTATTATACACTTTTGTCGTAAATGCATCATGCTAAGGCTGAAACCTTAAAAAAATTGATTTTTTACTCGTTTTCGTGAGAAAAAATACAGAAAATCGATAATTACCGCTAAATTAAGCGTTATACAAAACAATGTTAATAAAATAAAAGTTGTAGGATTTAAAATTCTCTACAACTTTGATTATGTACATTTTGCGCTAAAATGTATATTAAAGCCGCAATCTTAAAAAACAATGTTTTTACGTGAAAACAGCCTCACCAAGAATTTCAGCAGACAAAACGCCTACCCTACATTGTAAAGCATAACAAATTTAGTAAATGAGGGGATTTTTAAAAAAATCGTATGAGTTGTTTTTGAGAAAATCGCAAAAAAGTGAAAAATGACACGAAAAACTACTACTTCCGGTTGACCAATTTGGATGAAAATTTTTGATGAAAGTTTTTTGGGTTCAGGGGTCTGATAACGTGTAGATTCTGTAAAAAGTTGATTTCGAAAAATCAACATGAAAACAATACTTTCCTTCCTATAAAGGGTGTCTCATGAGTAACCTGGCAAACTTCTAAGGTGGTTTCCTCTCATCAAAATAACGAAAAAAGTTTTTATAAACATGGGTCCGGAAACGCTTCGTTAGCGAGTTATGGCTAGCGAAAAATTTCGCCCTGGGTTCAGAACATACGCCTAAATAAAGTCATCCTAGAGGTCTAGGAACCTAAATTTATGAGTAGATTTGATGGTTTCTTATGTATTTCGACCCCAAAAACTGAATAAAATAAGTTCCAAAACCATATATCCAGTAGTATTTGTAATATCCAATGAACAACGGACAAATATGTGCATAAAAATACGTTTTTTTAGGTTTGAAGAACAACAACTGTTTTTTTTTTGTCATTTCAATTGTTCATTTTAGGTACACGTTTTTAAGAAACCGTTAAGAGTTAGGGCTTTCATTTTTTTGTGCCTTTTCTATGACATCTTTTTAAACTCTGGTACTAGAATTATTAATATAGAGCTAGCGATACCATTTCAAGAATTTTTTTGAAAAATGCGAAAACAATTAAATTTATTTTTGTAGAGTATTTTATTTTATTTTATTTTGAACTTAGTAATAATACTGCAAATTATTCTAGTACCATAAATGTCACAATTATACTGGGAAACATGCTCAAAAAATTGCAACCTTCAAAGTCAAATAGTTTTTGAGAAAATTGTACCTTAATGGAAAAAAATGAATTTGCAAGAAATGAGCTGTAAAGTTTTACATACGCTAAATTGGCTGCACCATAATATTGATCCTCACCAGACTGTTCTTTTTCCTCAAATAATTTCCTCATTTTTACTTTCTCTTGCCTATATGAATATATAGGAAGGAAAGTATTGTTTTCATGTCGATTTTTCGAAATCGAGTTTTCACCGGATCTATACGTTTTCAGACCCCCTGAACCCAAAAAACATGTTTTTAGCGATTGGTCTGTGTGTGTGTCTGTGTGTATGTGTGTGCGCGCGCGCGTGTGTGTGAACAAAATATCTCAAGAACGGAACATCGTACGAACTTGAAACTTGAAACCTAAGTTACATACCACTAATGGACCCGACACGAACATTTTCATCAAAATTGGTCAACCGAAAGTAGTAGCTTATTCGTGTCATTTTTTACTTTTTTGCGATTTTTCCAAAAACTGGTCCTACGATTTTTTTAAAAATCGCCTGATTTACTCAATTTTTTATTCTCTACAAGATAGGGTAGGCGCCATGTTTGCTGAAATTCTTGGTGAGGGTGTTTTCTCGTTAAAACGTTGTTTTTTAAGATTACGGCTTTAATATGCTATTTAGCGCAACAATTTATACAATAAAAATTGTAGAAAATTAAAAAATTCTACAACTTTTATTTTAAAAACATTTTTTTTATAACGCTTAGTTTAACATTTTAATTTAATTTAATTTAGCATTTAATTTTTTTTAAATTTTGGCCTTAGTATGCATTTTACGACAAAAGTGTATATAATTAAATTTATAGAAAGTTAAAAAATCTAAAACTTTTATTGAGAGAATTTTTCTCCACGAAGCCTAGTTTAGTGAGAAAGAGTGATTTTCCGTATTTTTAAGTCAAACTGAGGTCGATTTTCATTTTGGGTCTTTCACTCATGATTAAAATTAGGTTATGTTTATTGACGTTAGTTTTTTGTTTATTTCTAATGTTTTATTACTAATGTTAGAATTATTGTTTATTATTTGCATAGGCAAGAGAAAGTTGTGTGAGTGTTTCACACCAAATTTTTTCTCTGGTATTAATTCTTTTGATACTTTTTCCATTGCCTTCTCAGCTTTCTGTGTTCATTGAATATCGCAACTCTTAATTTGTTTCCACAGATTAACTCAAAAGAAATTCTGATCAAAACATTACTTAACAAAAATCTGCATAGCTTCCGTAATTTTGATCGTACAGTTATAATATTTATATGTAATTACACAGAAAAAAATGTAGAAGGCAATGGCGCTTAAATTAGAAAAATCGATTTCATTCGATTTTTTATGTATAGTGCTCCCCTTAAATTTTTTTTTTTTTTTTCTCTTTAATTATTTATTTGCAACTGTAAAATTTTACAATAAGCAAATGAGCTGGTTTTAACATAGGAAAATTTACAATAACAAAGATTAGACCCAGTGGCTAATCTTTGTAGGTGCCACGAGTCATTGTCTTATAAGAGCAGGTCTCTATTCCATGAACGGCGAAGTCGTCGGCGAGGATTTCCAGGAAGAGTACGAGATGATAAGTTTTTGATGTATGGATTTTGATGGTTTTGAAGTTTTCCGAAGAAACTTCTGTAGCAGTTGTATGCCATATATTTTATGTGTGTTATTTTGAGGTCGTCATGTAGTATTCTGTTGTTAATGTAGAACGGAGCATTGGTGATGAGTCGTAATAATTTTGATTGAAATGCCTGTAGTTTTCTGATATTACTTGGCTTTGCTGTTCCGTAGATTTCAATTCCATAAGTCCAAATTGGCCGAATGAATGATTTATAAATGAGTAATTTTGAACGTAACGGTAATCGGGAATGGCGTCCTATGAGGTGGTATAATTGTTTTACTTTTCTATCCAAAGTTAGTCGTGTATTGTGGATGTGTGTTTGCCAGGTTAGTCGTCTGTCCATCGTGATGCCTAGGTATTATAAATGTGGCTAATAAATGTGTAAATTTATTTAGCAAAACTTGTACAGATTTTAATTCATATTTTATTCATACGGGTGATTCACGAAGATATGCATAAACTTTGGGAGCCCATTGTACATGTAAAAATAATGAAAATAGTTTATATAAACATGGGTCCGGAAATGCTTCGTTTCCGAGTTACGGCTAGCGAAAGTTTCGCCTGGATTTCAGCTCACCAGCTGAAATGAGGTCTTCCTGGAATTCTGGTAAGGTAGATTAATAGGCGAATTCAATCATTTCATATGGTTTTTGATCTGATAAATTGAATAAAACAGGTCCCAAAACTGTAAGTTAAATAGTTTTTTTAGAAAACCAGTGTCAAATGCAAAAAATGGAGTGAAAAACACATTTTTTCATCTTTGGGCAAGAATAACTTTGTTATTTCACCAAGAATCAGTTAAAATTTTTGAATAAAACATGTAGAAAATTTTATTTTGAGTAAACCGGTGTAAATTAAGTACACAGAAAGCGAATAGATGTTTTATTAAATGAGTTGTTATTCATAAGTGTACAAAGTAAAATTAACCGAAAAATCTAAGATGAAAAAATGTGTTTTTTTCACTCCATTTTTTGCATTTGACACTGGTTTTCTCAAAAACTATTCGCTTTCTGCGTACTTAATTTACACCGGTTTGCTCAGAATAAAATTTTCTACATGTTTTATTCAAAAATTTTAACTGTTTCTTGGTGAAATAACAAAGTTATTCTTGCCCAAAGATGAAAAAATGTGTTTTTCACTCCATTTTTTGCATTTGACACTGGTTTTCTTAAAAACTATTTAACTTACAGTTCTGGGACCTGTTTTATTCAATTTATCAGATCAAAAACCATTAGAAATGATTGAATTCGCTCCTTAATCTACCTTACCAGAATTCTAGGAAGACCTCATTTCAGCTGATGAGCTGAAATCCAGGCGAAACTTTCGCTAGCCGTAACTCGGAAACGAAGCATTTCCGGACCCATGTTTATATAAACTTTTTTCATTATTTTTACATGTACAATGGGCTTCCAAAGTTTATGGATATCTTCGTGAATCACCCTGTATAGCCAAGCGAAAGTAAAAAATTTCCTTATTCGTATTGAGCATTTCGCATTTCAATTTTATTCATTCAATTTTTAATATCGTGTGCATAACTATAAATATTTGTGTGTAATTAGGCGAAGTGTAAGTGATGCATAAATGAACTCTATTTTATAATATACGTAATAAACTAAACAGAGGTTACCACAAAAGCCACATTAATTGGTCCGGCCGCAAATTGTAACTGAACCGCAGTTACCAATCATTCTTACGAATGTTATTTACCTATGAAATAAGCACCGCAGCAAAATTGTTGTCAGTGTTACTTCACGTTAAATTATATTTATTTTCATAACTAATAATTATTTTTTAATTTCTTTGTACGGGGCTGACATTAAGAATAACTAGATTACAAATAACGGGTGTTTCAGAAAGAATACTACAAAATCTAGTGTGAAACACTCACACGACTTTCTCTTGCCAATGCAAATAATGACCAATATAACATAATATCTACAGTTGAGCCGTTCTTAGTTTGCTCCCACTGTTAACAAACAAAAACCACCTACTACAGGGTGCACGATAGAGTCTGAGTCTTTTACGGATGTCGTATTCCTATTAAGTTAACTATTTTTTAAATTATAAGCACTTAAAGTACTAAAAACATCAGTCATGATATGATGTAGGCCTAACAATTTCATTTAGAAAAATACTCTTAAAAGTATTTTGTATTTAAATATTTTTAAAAGTATTTTGTTGTTACTTTTTAATCAGCATGTACACATTTTGATATAATGCGCATGCTCAGTGACGTCATTATTTGTTTACATTAGGAGCAAACTAAGAGAGGCTGGACTATATACTAATCTATACTAATACAGGGTGATTCACGAAGATATGCAGAAACTTTGGGAGCTCATTGTACATTAAAAAATAATGAAAAAAATTTTATATAAACATGGGTTCGGAAATGCATCGTAAGCGAGTTACGGCTAGCGAAAGATTTCGCCCGGATTTCAGCTCACCAGGTGAAATGAGGTCTTCCTGAAATTTTGGTAAGATAGATTAAGGGGCAAATTTAATCGTTTCTAATGGTTTTTGATCTGATAAATTGAATAAAACAGGTCCCAGAACTGTAAGTTAACTAGTTTTTGAGAAAACCAGTGTCAAATACAAAAAATGGAGTGAAAAATCATTTATTAAAATAACATTAATACTTAGACGTATTAATAAAGCTTTTACACCATTAAAGGACTTTTATTTCAAACATTTTTTATATAACGCTTATTTTAGCGGTAATAAACGATTTTCTGTTTTTTCTTACGAAAACGTGTGAAAAATTGATTTTTTTAAGATTTCGGCCTCAGTATGCGTTTTAAGACAAAAGTGTATATAGATAAATTTTTAGGAAATTAAAATATCTACAACTTTTACTTAAAGCATTTTTCTCTACAGAGCCTAGTTTAGCATGAAAGAGTGATTTTCCGTATGAAGTTGATTTTGAGTCTGAAGTTGATTTTCGTTTTGCGTCTTTCACTCAAGATTAAAATTAGGTTATGTTTATTGGGGTTAGTTTTTAGGTTATATTGTTAATTATTTACATTGGCAAGATAAAGTTGTGTGAGTATTTCGCACCAAATTTTTTTCATTTAAAAAGAGAAGTACCAAGATAAGTTGTTAATGATGAGATAATAAAAATAATAGTGTTAATAATAATAATAATACTAATAATTGTAGAAAGAAGTAATAAATAAGATTGTTGAGAAAAGAAGAAATTCAGTGGGCCGTGACCGAAGAGATAGGAAGACCTTTCAGAGTGGTGTAGTAGTGTAGCTATAGCGAAAACGCCCAAGTAAAGTAACCATCCAAAGCATCTCTTCACCGACCGACTAAACTCGGCAAGTGGAAACTTTCCGATACACAAGAGTTGATGAAGACCGACCGGCATTACTTATTATATTAAATTGTTTCCTCCCCCTCCCACTACTTACTTCACCTCATCCACAATTCTCCCTTAACCCCATCCCTTTTTAAGTTCACGATGGGAAAACATCCCACTTAAAATTATCCCCGTCCATTTCAGTTTCATTTTTTCCATCACCACTTTTCAACATTTTCACGACCACCAAACTGGACTTTTTAAAGAACTAGCAAACTGTCTCATTAAACTTTTTCTTTATAAACATTAACTCCCTTACTTTCTTTTTATATTCACTTCTTCCAGTAATTTTCCTTTTTTTCCACTTTTTCTATTCTTCGTAAAGTTATCTTAAAAGGAAACAATTCACGGGAAAATGAAAACCCAATTAAACTAACTGATAACATTTTTTATTCTATCAGTGTTAGATAACAAATATTGAAAACTCTTACAAAAGTTAGATCCTTAACTTATCATTAAAAATCTTAATTATACCTTGTATTTATACACATTCTGCAAAATTCGTTTAATACGATTTTCTTTATAGACCTAAACGTTCTATATATTTCTTAAGGTATGTATAAAAATCTGGTATGAAATACTCACACAACATTTTCTAGCCAATGCAAATAATAATTATTTATATTCATTTCACAGGGGAAACCGATATCCAGGCGAAATATTTCGCTAGCCGTAACTCGCTAAAGAATGGTTTTCGGACCCATGTTTATTGGAACTTTTTTCTTATTTTTAGCTGTACAATCAGTTCCTGAAGTATTACCGCCTCATGGAACACTCTGTATAATAAATTGTAGATTTAAGAAAAGTTTATGTTTTAGCAATTCTTCATGTGATTTTAATTTCATATTTATTCATTAGTATTATTATTTTTATTATTATTATTAATCATAATATAATAATAATTATTATTATTAACAGATTCTTAATTGCCCATAACAGGCAGGTGGAGTGTTAAATTATTTGCACTCGATCTGGTAATTCCAGGGTTACAAAAAAATTTACACGTTATACATTTATCATCCTCATCTCATTGGGTCATGGGATTGCTTATTGTTGTGAATTGAACAGATTGCAATGTACACACATTAGGGATTATAAAAAAAAAGTTATAATTTTTCTTTAAGCAACATTATTATTTTAATCACGATAAAACATTTTCATTAATTACATTGGAAAGAGAAAGTCATATGAGTGTTTTATACCAAATTTTTATCATAACAACAATACGTTTTATCTATGTTATAAAATCATCCGTACCAAAATCAACTTAATAAATAATATTCCAAGAAATTTCTTGAATTTTAGAAAAATATTTACTTTTCGTTACGAACCATATCATAGTAAATTTCTTGTAATAATAAATGATTGTAAGAAGTATAGGTTGTTGTAGGGTTGGGGGAGAGTAAGATGGTGAATATATAGCGATGGGGTACGGTAGGAATAGAGGATGTAGAATTGAAGAGTATAAGATAGGTTATGATAGTTTGGGGCAGACGAGATGAAATTACATCACGTTTATAAGTATATATATTTGTTATCAGTGGGAAGAAATATTTTTTCCGAATATAGCAGGAGAAATCCCGTTTACATTACGTGAACAAACATTAGATGAACAGCATTCGTTCAGATAGGACCTAATAAAATCATCTTGTTATATTTGTACAAAAATAACAAAAAAAAGGTATATTATTTTTTTCTTCGACTTTATTTTCTTTGAAAGTACAAATCATTTTCTGTATATGGATAAGTTACTTATTATTTGTATTTCTTAACGAATATGATTTTGTTCTTACGTCTTTTTCACTTTATGGGTTAGGCAGTACCGCTTGTTCCGGAAATCACCTTCCCCTCGGACCACCAACACCACTTCGACTGTTTGGCTTATAATTCATAGCCAATCTATACAAACATGATTCCCTTCATGCGTTCCAGATGACTACTCCAGTTGATTCTGTACTCTAGTTGTTCTTCTGTAGGCTAAATTTTTGCAACTTCTTCTCCTCCTCCTCTTTCTTCTGGTTCTCCTCCTCCTCCTCCTCCTCCTCTTCTTCCATCTCCTTCTCCTGCTACTTCTCCTTCTTCTCCTGCTACTCCTTCTCATCTCCTTCCCCTCTTCCCCCTGCTCCTCCTACTCCTTTTTCTTCTTCTTCTTTTTCTTCTTCTTCTCCTTCTTCTCCTTCTCCTGCTACTCCTTCTCCTTCTTCTCCTTTATCTTCTTCTCCTGCTACTCTTTCTCCTTCTTCTCCTTCTTCATCTTCTTCTCCTGCTACTCCTTCTCCTTCTTCTCTTCCTTCTCCGCCTTCTCTTCCTTCTCCTCCTTCACCTCCTTCTCCTCCTTCTCCTGCTTCTTCTTCTCCTTCTTCTTCTTCTTCTTTCAACCAAGAATTAGGTTCCCTATTCCGAACTCACATACTACAATATCATCTTTCTCCATCTTTTCCTAGTTCTACCGACATCTCTTTAACCTTCTGGAGTATATCAGAGCGCCTGCTTAGATTGCCTATGATCTGACATCAATGTGCCATGTGCTGTCCCCAACTTTAGCGATAACTCTTTATTCTTTCGTTCAAATTGTAAATACCCTATTCTGACCTTATTTCCTCATTCCTTATTCTTTCCAAGCGTGTACACCCCTTAGTCCTTCGCAGAAATCTAATCTCTGCCTTCTGGATTCTCCGCTCTTGGTTCTTTTTTGTTGTTGTCCATGCCTCACTTCCGTTCAAAATAACTGGAGCTGCCATAACTTTATAAAACGTAAGTTTTGTGACCTATCTCGCTCTATTACCCAAAGTTCTGCTTATAGTCCCGCATATCCTCTGGAATTGGCTCAATTTCTGCTCTATATCATACATAAATATTTACAACTTTCTTCTAATAAGTCACTTAATCTTGTCTTCAAGAGTTCGGCCATTCACTTGCCAAAGAAATTTCATTTTCTCACCTCTGACTTGGTTTCTTTCTGTTTGAAATCACCAATGCCTCACTGCCATACATTATAACTAATACCGCCATAGTTTTGTAGAACTTCAGTTCTATTTCCTTACTCGGTTTGCGTTTTAGGGTTTTGTGAACTGACCTGGAAATGTGCATAAATCTTTTGATTTTATTCGCCATTAGATAAATAATATAAATAAGCCTTAAACAGGTTGGTAGAGTTTTAAACTATTTGCAGTTGATCTGATTTTTTGTAGCCCTAGGACTCTAGGGCTACAAAAAATAGTCCAGTTTCTTATCAAATGGTCAGCCAATTATATGACTGAAGTATTTCAGAACAGAAGAGGTAGAGGTGTAAAAGACACTAGTCACAAGTTATCTTCTCTGAGATTAATAAATTTCCCAAAACAAACTAAACTAACTGAACTATTTTTGTAGCCCTAGAGTTCTAGGGCTACAAAAAATTCAGATCAATTTTCTTATCAAATGGTCATATGACTGAAGTATTTAAGAACAGAAGAGGTAGAGCTGTAAAATACTTTAGTCAAAAGTTATCTCCTCTGAGCGTAATGAAGTAGGTGTCATTTGCAGGGTGGAAAGTACAGAGTGATTTTTTAGTCCTGTTACCCAATTATTAATGTCTGGTAATATTTTTCTAAAAAAAATAAATTTTGTTTTGTGACACTAAGTTGGTAGCTCTACTCAACCAGTATGGATATGGCAGTGTGAGTTGATTCTCCTTGAGCTGAGTAAAATTTTGTGCCATTTCCGGTCGTGCTACGAACAGAATGTCTTTTATCCTAAAACAATCTCTTGTTTAAATCTGGAGGCTGAAGCTCCACATACTAATCGTATGTGATACGGATACAATTTAAATTTTTTAGCAGCTTTCTGAGCACTCGAACATGACAAATCAACATGCGAGGAAATTTTTTATAAACTTTTCCATAGAGAATTGAGCGATCTTGTTTTCACATTCTCTTAACGTCATCTGTCAAGAGAGTTGGTCGACCACTACGTTTTCTGCTGCAAACAATACCTGCCTCTAAAAATCAGTTAGTTAGCCTAGAAATTGACTAGAATAGAGTGGAGGAACACCAAAAAATTTAATTTGAAATGATTCGTTTAAACTCGCATACGATTTTGTAGCAAAATATTGTTCAAGAATGAAAACCCGTTGTTCTAGGGTAAAAGACATTCTGTTCGTAACACAACTGGAAACAGCACAAAATTTTACGCAACTCAAGGAGAATCAACTCAAACTGTCGTATCTATACCGGTTGAGTAGGGCTACCAACTTTTTGTCACAAAACAAAATATCCCTTTCTTAGAAAAAAATTACCAGACATTAACAATTGGGTAACAGGACTAAAAAATCACCCGGTAGATGATTTTCACAGGACCTGTCATACTGACAATCATACTTTTCTATTTAGTGAAAAAGGTATTGGTAAACTTCCATACCCATCGTTTTACTTGGTAAAGCCTCTAGAGTTTTAAACCAACTTTCGGGCTGATGACTTATACACAAATAAATAATATTGGAATAAGTTTAAGTAAGTCTGTTTATTTTTTATTATACCCAGATCCCAAAAGAGCCTAAGCTTAAATGTTACAATATATTGTTAAGAATGAATAAAAAAATCTGGTGTGAAACACTCACACAACTTTCTCTTGCCAACGCAAATAATTAACAATATAGCCTAATATTAGTAATAAAACATCAGAAATTAACAAAAAAACTGACCTGACAAAACATAACCTTATTTTAATCATGAGTGAATGATACAAAATAAAAATCAACTTCAGTTTGGCTCTAAAATACAGAAAATCACTCTTTCACGCTAAACTAGGATCTGTAGAGAAAAATGCTCAAAATCAAAATTGTAGATCTCTTAATTTTCAATAAACTCGATCATAATTATACACTTTTGTTCTAAAACGTTAAGGCTAAAATCTTAAAAGAAATCGATATTTTTTTACAGATTTTCATGAAAGAAAAACCACTAATTACCGCTAAACTAAGCGTTATACAAAAAAATGTTTGGAATAAACTTGTAGGATTTCAAATTCCCTACAAATTTTATTATATAAATTTTTGCGCTAAAATGCATATTAAAGTCACAATCTTAAAAAATAAATTTTTTACGTGAAAACAGCCTCTCCAAACATTTTTGCTGACATGGCGCCTACCCTATCTCGTAGAGCATAACAAATTTAGTAAAGGAGGCGATTTAAAAAAAAAAATATTAGAAGCCGTTTTTGAAAAATCGCAAAAAAGTGAAAAATGACACGAATAAACTATTGCTTTCGGTTGACCGATTTTGATGAAATTATCGTGTGGGGTACGGTAGTAGTATCTAACATAAGTTTACCAAACACACACCAATCGCTGACATCTTTTTTGGGTTCAGGAGGTCTGAAAATGTGTATATGCGGTGAAAACTCAATTTCGAACAATCGACATGAAAACAATACTTTCCTTCCTATATATTCATGTTGTTTAGGTCAACAGCTGAAAGGCTGGTTTGAACCTCTAGAGGTTTTACTAAGTAAAACGAGGAGTGAGGTGGTTTACCATTGCCTTCCTTACTGAATGGGAAAGTACACTTATCAGCATGCCGGGCCCTCTGAAAAGCACATATTTTCCACTCTGCAAATGACACCTTCACTTCATTCACCACAGGGTCTGGCTGTATAATGAAATTCATTACTTTCAGAGGGGATAACTCTGATTAGTGTCTTTTACACCTCTGCCCTCTTCTGTTCTTAAATGATTTAGTCATTTAATTGGCTGAACATATGATAAGAAACAGAACTATTTGTTTTAGCCCTGCAATGAACAGATTGAGTGTAAATAATTTGACACTCCACCTGTCTGTTACGGCAGTATAAATTCATATAGGCAAGAAAAAGTAAAACTAATAGAATTTAATATTAAAAAAATAAATTGTAATGGAATTTAAGGTTAAATAAAAACAAAATTAAAATTAAATATATTAGAAAAGCTGTGAATTTTGGTAGAGTTCTGGTAAATATAGGCAGTGTGTATAGTTTAGTTAAAAGCCGGTGTGTAGGTTGGATACAAGGTTTGGGGTTTTTGGTTCATAATATCGACTGTGTACCGCCAGATGACGCTGTACTAGCAACGCTGCCACCGCTGCAGTAAAGTCCGTTAATTTACTGTAGCGGGACACACGACCATGGTAAAGTAACCTCCTTAAACCACTGACTATTTCATACCGAAAAAATAACCCCATCTCTTCGTAGTGGTGGTATTCAACCCCTTCTCTAACACAATTTGCTTCTCTTCAGTCATAATGGAAGTGCGCTGAGTTCGGTCGTAATGAACTTAGGAAATATTTCCTCGCGTTTTCTAAAATTTTGTTTTAATTTTTTCCCTCAAGATAAAATGTTATGAATAATAAAATTTTACCTAAACTTTTCATTAATTTTTCTCTCGAACAATAAAAACAATTTGAGGTTACAAATTGATATATTTAAAATCGCTATAAATAATTTACACAACTTTAAATTAATTTATCTTTTGTTGTTTTAAAATTTACTATCATTATTGCAAGATACTGGATATCCTTCCCATCTTATAAAAGCAGTCCAAAGCCTGTACCAAGATACTAGAGGGATAATAGCAGTGGAGAACTCCATTTCTGAAGAAGTAATTATTAATAGAGGAGTAAGACAAAGGTGTGGTCTATCAACCACTTTGTTTAATATTTATTTGGATGACGTGAACAGAAGGTGGAAGTCTCAAATACACTCTGGTATTCTGATAGGAGAAGATAGGGTTGTAAACTGCCTATTATTTGCCGATGACCTGATAGTTCTACAGGAAAATAACGATGACCAGCAGAGAGCACTTTTCATTCTCAAAAACTCTGCAAAGAATAGAAGTTGACAGTTTCGACGAAGAAGACAAAGGTAATGGCATTTATGGCGAAGGAGCCAGTAGAAGTAAAATTGTTATAGATAATAATATTTTGGAACAGATCTCCCACTTTCAGTACCTAGGTTGCAACATTACATACCAACAGGATAAAAATGCTTACAATAAGATGCACCGATTTCAGCAAATATGCGGAACTATCCACCGCACTTTAAAAAATAGCACCAGCAAAATCACGAGGGTGAGATTTTATAAAACATTAGCAGTGCCGACTCTACTCTATGGCAGTGAAACTTGGGTGCTATCAAAGTGAGAAGAGGGTAGGCTGCAAGCATCTGAAATGAAATTTCTTCGACATACATATGGGTGTAGTAGAGAAGATCGTTACAGGAATACTGAGTAAAGAAAGAGCTCAACATTTTCTCTATAAAGAACAAGGTATCCCAGAACAGAATGCAGTGGTTAGAGCGTGTAAACAGATTGCGAGAGGATAGGATACCTAAGCAGACACTGGGCTATAAGCTGGAGGGCAGGAGAGAACGAGGATGCCCGAGAAAGAGATGGGCATATTTGAGAGGTTTGAAACAGGCAGAGATGCCTAATCCTTGAAAGGCAGCAGGCGAAGACTATCATTATCATCAACTATCATTAAAATCCCGTAACAGGCAGGTGGAGCGTTAAATTATTTGCACTCAATCTGCTAGTTCCAGGGTTAGAAAAATAGTTCTCTTTCTTATCACTTGGTCAGCCAATTATATGAATGAAGCATTTAAGAACAGAAGAGGTAGAGATGTAAAAGTCACGAGTCATTGTTATCTTCTCTGAGAGTAATGAATTTTATTATACAAACAGACCCTGACGTGAATGAAGTGTTGGTGTCATTTGCAGGGTGGAAAGTAGATGCTTTTTAGAGAGCCCGGCATGCTGATAAGTATACTTTTCCACTCAGTGAGAAATAAATAAATCTTTATTTTTCAGCGACCAAAAAAGGAATAGACATCATCAAATACATACGTACGTTTAAATCTATTTTACTCAACAATTTTTGTTTACAACTAAGTGTTCACTAAAACAAAAAAATAACTTGTTAATTAAATTACTACTTAATTGTACATTGCAATTAATTCTCTTATTCATTTGCGCTAACAATGTTTCATAATTCTAAATTCTACATACGAGGTGTGGCTATTAACTAACGAGACTGACGTTGTAAAAAATTATATTTTTATTTTATACATAATCACTTATTGTCACCTTCAATATAGACTCCTTCTCTATCCCTATAACGCTCCATGCGAATTTTCCATTGTTGGAAACCGTGCTGGAAGTTATCTTCTGTCGGCTCCTTCAGGTCACGTGCCACTTTCTCTTATACAGCTTCCACAGAAGCCAAAAATTAGTAATACGCAAATTACAATTACTAATTACAAATTACGTACCATTTGTAAAAATTTTGTTATTTGCAATTTTTAAAAAAACTGGTATGGTCCAAAAATTAAATTGAAAAAATGTCAGAAGCTCGAGAAGAAACCTGACACCTATAGTGTATAAAGTTTCATTTCCCTATATTTCACCAATCTTATGAAAAATGTAATCTACCTTAAAATAGAAAATTTAACATTGGCAGGATACAAATTACAAACCTCCCTTAACAGATTACAACTTACACAGTATGGTAAAAAAAAATATTCAAATAGGGCAAGAGAAAGTAAAAAATGAATTTTTTTTTTGTAAAATGCTTCGTGTTTCCAATCAAATAGTGTTGAAATCAAATACATTTGACATTTTTGTTAATTTTGCAAAGAGTAAGTAATGTTGAAGCGATGTAGGCGTATAAAGCATTTTGTATCAAATAAACTTCTGTGAAAGGTTTACAGTGAGAGTTAAATAAATAATAAAATAATTCGAGTGTGTGTGTGTATGTTTGTTTGCGCGTGTATGTTGTAAATGCATGTAAAGAGGAAAACAAGTCAACTTGTAAATATTTACAAAAATTTAAGTATGTGTTAATTATAAACATACATAAATCTCACACCTACAATTTTTATAAAATTCTTTTCAGTTTATTTCGTACGTACCAAAATACTGTTCTCATTTCTTTCTTTATTATTTTTAATGATAAAATCTATTCACGTTTAAAAATTTGACAATTCTTAACTAATTGTATCATTGATAAAAGTATTAACGTCATTTTAAAAATACCTTTTCATTGTCAAAAATGTTTGCCCACATACACTCCTTGCTTCGTACGCGGATGATACTGAAATATCGTACTCTGCCGATAACCCCGCTCAAGTATCGTATGTCCTTCAACAGCATATTTCTCGCCTAGAATCATGGCTTACTACATGGCGAATCAAAATAAACACTGGAAAAACGTGTCACGTTATATTTACCCTGCGTAAACGAGTCTGTCCTCCTTTGTATCTTTATGACACTCAACTTCACATTTCTGAATCTATCCGTTATCTAAGTTTATATTTAGATAAGAGGCTCACGTGGAATGTACACGTTAACAAAACGAGAAAGGCACTCCAGGATAGATTCAAACAGTTGTACTACAGACTTCTTTCACGCAAATCCAAGTTACCAACTACGTCCAAATTAACCATTTACAACTCCTACCTTCGACCAATATGGAGCTATGTCACTCAGCTTTACAGCTGTACAAAACCATCGGTATTAGCAAAAATTCAGCCTTTCTAATCAAAGCTTTTACAGAGGATAGTTAACCCCTCCTAGTATGTAACCAATAAAACGCTACACTCAGACCTAAACGTACCCTACATAAATGACGTTTTCTTAACACGTTCGATGCTGACGACGCACATGTTGCGTCCTAAAGGTTTTACCTCCCGTGCTCACGACGCACGTGATGCGTCCCGGTATTCTACCTGTTGTTTTATTTTTTGGTGGGGGTTAGCACTATTGAAACTGTTTTGTATTATACTAGAGCACTTAAAAAGGTCTAGAGAAAAGCGTGGATACCGTAGCCAGTGATTTTGAGTTGTGGATCCGTCCTGTGTTAGACTTTTGTGCACTGACGAAATATTTCGACAATCTTGAATGATGCTAATAAATAATCATCAGTTTTTCAAAAATATAATCCCAATAAAACCAAGTTAGATGTTTATGATTATCAATGTATCATTTGCAAGCACTTCTTGCCATAGCCTATCAGTCGCGTGGTACCTGCAAGTGGTAAAATGCATTTAGCAGAGATCGTAACGTTGGGTCCAGCTAGTAAAAAACTAAGGCGATAATGCCGATATTGCTCTGCACAAAAAGAAAGACAAGACACCAATTTTATTATTGCCTAGATTATCCAGAAAATTCAGGACTATGTTTGACTCCATGTTTTAGATTATTTCACAAATACTAAATTACTTTTACATTACTTAGTGATAAATAATTTAGCATTTCCAGTTAATTATTTTTCTATACAGTAGATCTATACACTATTGATAGTTCGTTTATCTACTCATATCATGTTTTTCAAAAATGTATATTAGTATATTTTTTTTATTTTAGTATATTGTTTTTTATATCTTTATTAGTTGTATCTTTATTATCTATAATTAGGTTCAATAAAAATAGGCATTATGATAAAATATTAGCGCGTTGTTATTCTCTATACAAATACCGAACTAAGAGAAAATAGAGGGCGATGCAACGTATGCGTCTTCAGCCAAGTGGCATATTTTGCACTCCGATATTACCGAGTGCTCACGACGCAACAGTTGCGTCGTATAGAAAAACCACTTTTCCAGCCGTAAACATGATTTCAAAAAAATAAATATATACCTAACCTATTTTTTGTTAGTGACTAACGTAATTGTTAAAAAAAATTAATCAGCACGGGAGATCATTTAACGAAAAATTGTCAGCCGCGAATGTGTTAAAACTATATACGAGGGTCATTCGTAAAGTAAGGTCCGAATCGCAGTAACTAGCCACACGGTGAGCGAACAGCGCAATGCGCATGCGCGACGACTCTCAGCATGCCTTGCGTCCGAAACAACGCCACTTACAGTAGTATCTTTGTTGTGTGCTGTTTACTGTGCATCTTTAAGATGTTTAAGACAATTGATCATTCCGCCGACTGCGAAATACGGTCAGTGATTCGTTTTTTGACAGCAAGGAACGTTTGTGCAGGAGATATTCATCGACAAATAAGTGAAGTGTATGGCCCTTATGCAATGAGTGACAGTAAAGTGCGCAAGTGGGTGAGAGCTTTCAAGAAGGGAAGGAAGAATGTCCATGATGAACCGCGATCTGGCCGACCATCAGTGATCACGGAAGATTTGGTCAAAGCCATTGAAGAAAAGATTCGTGAAAATCGGCGATTCACAATTTCGTCATTAGCATTGGAATTCTCGAACGTGAGTAGAACAGTAGAAGTTTCTCGGCGGTAAGCGCTTCGACTCTGATGACCAGGTGAAAGAAGCTGTTCATGACTGGTTATATTCGCAGGCGGCAGAGTTCTACGATACTGGTATTCAAAAGCTTGTAGATTGTTATGATAAATGTTTAAAAAAAATGGAAACTATGTAGAAAAGTAGATTAAGACGTCAGGAATTAAATAAAACAAGGTTTCTAATATAATCTGTTGTGGTTAATTCTTTTTATACCAAACGGACCTTACTTTACGAATGACCCTCGTACAAAATTTAGGAAGAAACTCGTGAACCACCATAACCCATTGATCTCAAATCTGGCTACGCAGACTCTCCCAAACAATCCAATAAGGCGTCTAAAACGTCGATGGAGCCGGGACCTCAACGTTTAACGTAGAACTGTAATTGACTATCCATTACAGTGTTCTAAATGCTGCACTTAATGCTACACTTATCTATTCACGTCGGAGTTCACTGGACTGTGTCTTAACTAACGTTTATTTACCATGTTAATTTTTTCCAAATTCTGTATTATCACATCACTGATTGTTTGCAATAGATTGTGAATTTCCTAAATAAAAAAATGTTTGTATGAAAAGTGGTAACTATTTTTGGTAGTTATTTTCTGATCTAAATTTTCTATGACGTCAGCATTTTTCACCAATAAATTTTAATATTCTTTATCCTTGGTGTATTTTTAAACTTCACCTGTTTAAATGTTAATTGTTTTTCCTTCAGTGTAGGTTTTCTTGGGATACGTCAATTTCTTAATACATGTCAATATATTAATAGCGAACAGGTTTTTTCCAACACGATTTTAACCACCTAAACCTTCACCGATTTCCCTTAACGTAAGCTCAAATGAATCGTCTGTTTGTGTAGATTTGCAGAAAACTAACCAAAATTATATATTTTGATTTGTGACCGTAACATAGGTCAAAAAAAAGATTTAAGATAATAATACTGGTATGTGAAGTTAATAAAAACGAGAATACGGTAAGCAATGCGTCTATCACCAAGACAATGCGCCAGCTTATTCCGCGTTATTTGTCAAGACGTTCCTAGCCAAGTACAGCATCTCAGTATTAGAACATCCACCTTATTCAGCAGATCTTGCACCATGTGACTTTTACCTGTTCCCTCAGGTGAAATTTGCATTAAAAGGGACAAGATTTGAGTCTGTGGAAACTGTAAAAGAGAAAGCGGCACGTGTCCTGAAGAAACTGACAGAAGATGACTTCCAGCACTGTTTCCAACAATGGAAAATTCGCATGGAGCGTTGCAGGGATAGATACGGAGTGTATATTAAAGGTGACAATAAATGATTATGTATAAAACAATAATACAATATTTTAATACAATTAATAATACAAAATAATACAATTTTATGGTTATTTAATAGCCACACCTCGTACGTAAATTATCACTTTAAAGATGTACAAAAAGGAATTGTAAACAATAGCATGTGTGTGAGTTCAGTTTCTAAGCGTTGTTGTTTAGGTCAACAGCCAAAAGGCTGGTTTGAACCTCTAGAGGTTTTACTAAGTAAAACGAGGAGTGAGGTGGTTTACCATTGCCTTCCTCACTGAGTGGAAAAGTACGCTTATCAGCATGCCGGGCTCTCTGAAAAGCACATATTTTCCACTCTGTAAATGACACCTTCACTTCATTCACCACAGGGTCTGGCTGTACAATGAAATTCATTACTTTCAGAGAAGATAACTCTGATTAGTGTCTTTTACACCTCTACCTCTTCTGTTCTTAAATGATCCAGTCATTTAAATGACTGACCATGTGATAAGAAACAGAACTATTTATTTTAGCCCTACAACAAACAGATTGAGTGTAAATAATTTGACACTCCACCTGTCTGTTATGGGCAGTTTCTAAGCGTACGTACAATAAACTTCTTTGATTATTGGTTTTATTTCCAGAGAAATAATTATTATTATTACTTAAGATATAAATTCTTTTAGTAAAAAAAAGTATAGTACTATATGTATAAAATATAATTAAGTAATTTTAATATGAATTGATTAAAAGAAAATCTAGTAGAGAATAAAAGCAAACCAAACAAAATAGCCCATGGAATAAAAATAAAACACTAAAGAAACTAGAGGAATGGAAATAAAGAATAAAAAATATACGACTGACGAGACTGAATTTAATACAATTAGTTCAATCAGTAATTTTCCTCTCTTTTTCTAACTGTATAATTTTATCTCTCTTTATTTGTACCTCTATCTCTTTTTATCATCATAGATATGTATAGAAAGATCACGAGACGTTAGAAAGAACAGAATTAAGTAAAAAACTCAATTCTCAGTAATAAATTCAAGACAAAGGATAGTCTGGTACTTTGGACTCTGAGGTAGGTGGAGGGGTTTTCCCCCTTTTTCATTTTACCATTCTGATGTTTGTTGTTGAAAAGGTGACTTTTCTTTTTAAAGGTTTTCTTTTAACGTATGAAAGGGCAAATTAAACTCGCTCATTCATTTGTTGATATTCATTCATTTGAAGCTACTTTTCAATTAATAATTAGTTTTGTTTTTGTTTTGAAGGTTTTTTTTAAGAGAAATAATTGAAAACTGATTAGTTTTAAGTGTATTACTAAATGTTTAACCGAAATAGTGATCAATAGATTTTGATTTTTTTCTCTTCGACTCAAATGCTCTTTTTTCCGAAACAGGTTTTCTTTATGAAATTCTTTTGTCGGTTTACTTATTGTAATGAGCCTTCAGTTTCATATAACAACTTTAAAATTAGAGTTATACCGGGTGAGTTTTTAGTCCTGTTACCCAATTGTTAATGTCTGGTAATATTTTTCTAAAAAAAATAAATTTTGTTTTGTGACACTAAGTTGGTAGCCCTACTCAACCAGTGAATCCTGAATCCTGAATCCTGGTTGAGAGGGCTAAGAAGCCCTATGATGGCGACATCGTGTTAAGGAACACCTGGTCGCTCGGGGAACAATATAACAGAATAATTGCAACCTCAAGAAATTTAGGGGGAATTTTATAGTTTAAATAGGAAATAGGATTCTGGTTCGTGGGACATTGGAACTGGGACTTGAAAGGAGGTAATTTATTTTTAGAAGTTATTTGTGGAAAATTTAAATTAAGGGACAAGTGGGTTTAAGAGCGGCTCTTTTATTTTATTTTATTTTTCAGTGGCCTTTTTTCAGTTTTGTGGGAGGTCTATTATCTTGGTGAGGGGAAGGCATGCATGTTACTGAACGTGGACTAAAGGTATAATTTAAGGTAGGGGTTAGTGTATGATTTCAGGGGAGACGGAAAGGGAGAGTTTGGCATAATCACCGGCCTTTTTATCTTCTGAGTGTTTATTAATTTAAAATGGCGGCTCTTTTCACCATAGTGGAGTGATTATGCATAGGAACATGGGGACAACTACCAACTGGGGGGAGTGAGTCATACAAGTAGGAGGGGCATGGGCAAATAAGAGGAATACAGGGCAGAATAAAAATGTGGCAACTCTAAATTTTGTTAAGTGGGTCATACTAAAATTTAGATAAAGTCGTGGAATGGTAATGGGATAGAGACTTCAGGTGGGTGTGGGCGTCGGTACAAGTCCTGAATGATCTGGGGTCCGTCAGTTTTCCCAGCGTCGTGTAGCCGTTTCGAGGTATTGTAAATAAAGTCCTCCATAGAAGGGAAGAGAAGGTGTTCGTGTATGATGCGATTGGATATAAGATAGTGGAACTGTGTGATGCACCGGAGGATTTTGTTCTGGTATGCTGAAGTACGTCTTTTGTTGGACTTGGAGAGAAAGGGCCACCATACCGGTGACCCGTACAAAAGGAAATACATATCCATACTCAACCAGTATGGATATGGCAGTGTGAGTTGATTCTCCTTGAGCTGTGTAAAATTTTGTGCCATTTCCGGTCGTGCTACGAACAGAATGTCTTTTATCCTAAAACAATCTCTTGTTTAAATCTGGAGGCTGAAGCTCTAGAACTAATCGTATGTGATACGGATACAATTTCAATTTTTTAGCAGCTTTCTGAGCACTCGAACATGACAAATCAACATGCGAGGAAAGTTTTTGTAAACTTTTCCATGGAGAATTGAGCAATCATGTTTTCGCATTCTCTTAACGTCATCTGTCAAAAGAGTTGGTCGACCACTACGTTTTCTGCTGCAAACAATACCTGCCTCTAAAAATCAGTTAGTTAGCCTAGAAGTTGACTAGAATAGAGTGGAGGAACACCAAAAAATTTAATTTGAAATGATTCTTTTAAACTCGCATACGATTTTGTAGCAAAATATTGTTCAAGAATGAAAACCCGTTGTTCTAGGGTAAAAGACATTCTGTTCGTAGCATAACTGGAAACAGCACAAAAATTTACGCAACTCAAGGAGAATCAACTCAAACTGTCGTATCTATACCGGTTGAGTAGGGCTACCAACTTTGTGTCAGAAAACAAAATATCCCTTTCTTAGAAAAAAATTACCAGACATTAACAATTGGGTAACAGGACTAAAAAATCACCCGGTAGATACTCAAGTCACGAGATTGCCTTTTGCGTATGTATAGACTGTGAGGAAGGAAAGTGAAATATTTGCAGTGCTGCCAACCTCAGCAGTGAGACACTACTCGTTTCTAGATACATTTTGTAAGCTGTGGTTTATTCCGAGAAAATGTTTTCTTCATAAACCTAATAATAATAAAATATATGACCTGTTATATTGCCTATACTTAATTTCATGACTAGAAATAATTGATTTACTGTAATTACAAATGAATCGCCTTCTTTATAATTTGTTGTCACCGGCGTCTTCGTTATCAGTTTCACTTGTATCTACCTAACCGTTTTATATTTTTACTAGGTGTCAACAAAAGTCTTAAGGAATAGCTTCTTTATGTCCTTAATTTCCTTCTTAATTTTTCTAGTTGTGGAAAGAGAAACATCACAGTATTTAGCCGCTCCCTCACGGCTTTTGAATAGGCATGAATAGGCATTTTTGTTTAGCTTCAACTTCGCAACATGTTATTACATTGCGTTCAGGCTTGTGAATAGTTCGACCAGGTTTTCGAGGAACCGACATTTGTGTTTAGGGTAACAAACAGTTATATTCGTACAGTTAACCTACAAAAGGTTCCGCGATGTACTGTATATGCTCTGGGTATAGTACAAGTTGTTATGTTTATCGTACTGAAATTAAAGCAGTCGCGCATGCGCACTGATGCTTTCCCCCTTTACCCCTCGTAGCAAACAAGGGCCAACTCGTGACTCAAGTGGTTTTAATTGGTCCAAATTTTTATTATAATTTTTCTTCGTCTGTCCGTCACTACCCAGATTTCAGAAATTACAAGAGATAACAACAAAAAATTTTCAGATTTGTAATTTGCACTAAAATTTAGTAAGTGTAAATTCGGTTAGAAGTTGCGGTCATGACCGGAAGTGGCCCAAAACCGGAAATCAAAAAATCAAAGTTAGAACTGGGAAACAAAAGTTGTGTCATTCAATTCCTCTTAAAACTAGATACAGAAATCTTTGGGTCTGAAGTTCCGGTCTTGTCGAAACCGAAACTTCGAACTCAATCCTGGCCGACTAATTTTTAAGTAGATTTCGAATCCGAAAACAGTTTGTTGCTATCTCTTGTAGTTTTTACTTTAAATTCTTGACTTCCGGTTTTGGGCTACTTGCGGTACAAACCGGAAAGTCAAAACCAATTTAGGCCCTTGAACTCTTTTTGTAGATTACGAATCCGAAAACAGTTTGTTGCTATCTCTTGTAGTTTCTTATTTTGATTTCTTAACTTCCGGTTTTGGGCCACTTCCGGCATAAACCAAAACGTCAAATCTAACCTAAGCCCACGAAGTTATTTTTGTTTTTTTTATTGTTTGTTTCTGTGCTCATTAATTGAATTATTTCTCATAAGTAAAAATATCCACAGGTATTCCCTAAAATTATTGTAAAGTAGTTTTAGTTATTGAAAAAAGAAGTTTTTTCTCTATTAATACAATTGTACATAATCTAAGGTAATGTTTAAAAATTTTATTATTAAAATTATTATTATTTTTTTTATATAAATTTAATGGTATTTATCATTTATTTTAATGCTTTCAACAAAAAATGTTTAATGTATTTCTTGTACCCTTTTTAGATATAATAGTATTTTTTATAGTAATTATTAGTATATAAATTTGTCTAAATATTTTTTTTTACTCCTATGCGCGGTTAGAACTCTTCGTGAAGAAGAGTTTTTGCGTATAAGTATATTTAGTTAAAAATATTGTAAATATTGTAAAATATTGGTTATTAAAAATACCATTAAATTTATATAAAAAAAAAAATAATAATTTCAATAATAAAATTTTTAAACATTACCTTAGATTATGTACAATTGTATTAATAGAGAAAAAACTTCTTTTTTCAATAACTAAAACTACTTTACAATAATTTTAGGGAATACATGTGGATATTATAATACATAATAATTGTATTATGTTTAACTAAATAAAACAAATAAATAAATAAATATTTTGTAGATTACAAATCCAAACAGCGTTTGTTGCTTTCTGTTGTAGTTTCTGACGTTTGGGTGTGACGGACGGACAGAGGAAAATTTTAGATGGCAATTACTTAAAAAATGCCAACAATAATACTTTTTTCCTATATTTTTTATTGGGCAAGAGAAGGTAAAAATGTATTACAACGTATGGATTTTTGTACTGATACGCTGAAGTATCCAAACTAATTTCTTTACGGTCTCTTGGCCATAAGAACTGAAAGTCTCTCGAAGGATTACCAGGTGCGTCACCAATGAATGCATCTGCTGTACATACAGATTTGTATGTATTTTAAATTTAATGTGAAACAAGTTATAAATAATATATTTCGTAATATCTGTGACATTTATGGTGAAAGTAAGTTGTTTTGTATTGCCTGAACACGTTTCCTTTCTGACCGTTTCGCAGAATCAAAATTGTTTTCCGAAAATTTAAACTGGTCGTATCACTGTTTTGTATATTTGTATTTTATTTACTAGAGATAATTTTAAACGGCTGTCCTACAATCGTTTCAGTAAATAAAAGAGAGTTGTTTTCAATTTATGGCGTGTTTTTGTAATGTCAGTACCCACGTCAGTCGTCTGTCGTGATGTAAATCTAGGTATCATACGGTACGTTATTACTAAAAAAATTAATAATATTTATTAAAAAAATATTTAAAATTAATATAAAAAAATTAATTTTACGGTATTTTATGAAATTGAAATACATACGGTAGCGTGTAAATTAATCCAAACACAGGTAGCTATTATTTAATAAAAAGTAATTTTATATTCAAATACGTACAATTTGTGAATATTTAGGAAATATTATGTCCTCCTTTATTTTTTTATCGCTTCATGTACAAGTAAGATTTGGCGTAGTCAAATTAGCGTAGGCTACTATACATTTTTTTGATTTGTTCGTCACGCCATACCGATATTATTGCTACGATAAGGTTATTTTTTTATTTCAATCCAATTTTGAGAGTTAGTTTTTCACTATTGCCCAAAGATTTTCAATCAGGATTATATCTGGCAACTTATATCTCGGAAATTACCTGGCCATGAGAACACGTTTATGCCCACAACAGGCAGGTGGAGTGTTAAATTAATTGCACTTGATCTGTGGTTCCAGGGCTACAAAAATAGTTCTGTTTCTTATCACATAGTCAGACAATTATATGACTGAACTATTTAAGAACAGAAGAGGTAGAGGTGTAAAAGACACTAGTCAGAGTTATCTCCTCTGATAGTAATGAATTTCACTATACAGCCAGACCCTATGGTGAATGAAGTGAAGGTGTCATTTGCAGGGTGGAAAGTGGGTGCTTTTCGGAGGGCCTAGCATGCTGATAAGCATACTCTTTCAACTCAGTGAGGAAGGCATTGGTAAACCACCTCACTCCTCGTTTTTACTTAGTAAAACCTCTAGAGGTTCAAACCAGCCTTTCGGCTGTTGACCTAAACAACAACAGAGAACACTTTAATGTTTTCTTGTTCGGAAAAGGTTTTCACTTTCTTGGCTGTAGGGCATTGCGCTAAATCTTGTTAGAACAGTCCATTTCCATGTGGGAATTTCTTTCGAAGTTGTGGCACAACCATTGACTTAAGAATTTGTATATATCCATTGCTTTTAACTTACCATCTACTGGAACTAATGAACAAGGGTCTTCAAAATATGAAACAACCCCAAAACATTATTCTACGTGTATATCCGGTGAAAACTCGATTTTTAAAAACCAATATGAAAGCAATACTTCCCTACAACACGTTCAACACAACAACAATACTTTCTTACGATGGGAAAAACTATTCTAATTTATGGGTACATATGGAGTTAATTCATTATTTTAATTAACTGGAATTTGGACGATGGGCAAAAGCTATTCAAATTTATTGGTAGGCCTACATTTTGGAATTAATTCATTCTTTTAATTGGCTGAATTTTGGACGATGGGCAAAAGCTATTAAAATTTAGGGTACATTTGGAACTAATACATTCTTTTAATAAATTCTTTCTTTCTTAATTTACTTTCTTTTTAATGAATTCTTTCTTTCTTGCCTATTTTCATATAGGCAGGAGAAAGTAACAATTACAGATTTTTAACGTAGACTGCAAAATGAGCTTCCAGAAATGTCTAAATTACCTCAAGTGTCTAAAATTCGCCCTATAGTAGGAAAATAATTTCTAAATTTGATGCCATAACACAGGCTAAATGGGCAACGCCGTGAAGAGAACAAGAATAATGTTAATTTTGTTTAAAAAGACACTCAATTTTGTAACGTCACATGCAAGATAAGTTAGGTTCTAGGGAAATACAAAACAAATACTATACCTACCTTTATAATAGCGTTTGTTATTTTAAATAGAACTTTTGGATTAAAAACAAATTGTATTATTTAAAAAAAGGACAAGAAGATAAAATAAGAAGAAGAAAATAGAGGGTGGTTAAGTTGGAGCTAAAATTGGAGGAGTTGTCGTATTAGAAGAGGCGTAAGAGGTGAGGGGGGTTGAAATAGGTTCCCCTCTTCCGTATACCTCCCACATGTGCGAATAAATTGGTTTGGGATTGGTCGAAAAGAAGAAAAATAAGAGTTCATTCGTTTTGTTAGTGTAGTTGTTGTTGTTGTTCCTAGTAGATGGTAGTGAATATTTTGTAATAGCATTATTAGGGATATGCAAATTAGACTTGGCTCGAAGGGATGTACAAAAAGAGGGATGATTTTACAGTGTTAGTTGGATGCTCTAAAAAGAGATAGAGATACATAGATAAAGTTTGAGAAAATGAAGTAAAAGGAGAAAGAGCGAAAATTGTTGTGTATTTTCGGCAACAACAATATTTTCTATTTCATTCTTTTTCTAACCGTTTTCTCTCTCTCTCTCTCTCAATATTCTTTTTTACCCCCACCATCAGAATTCTATTCTTTATAAGGTCCCTATACACAAAATAACAACGACAATAAGTATTTCTAGATTAAATGCAAAATAGGTTTTTTGAAGATGTTATTCAGAAATATAAGAGCAGTGTGCATCTCGTCTACCCTCTCTTTAAAAAAGATATATCAACTTTTTTATGAAGGACATAAATGCACGCCTACGAAAATAAAACAATTTTCTTTCACGATGCATACTCACACACAGACCCTTCGACATCTATAAAAATATGAAACAGATATAAAAATTAATAATTTTCATATGTTCTACTTTATTTTATTACCAAATCTCTATATCTGTTTCACTACACAAAATTTCGGTTATAAAATTCATTTGATATCAAGATTATCGAAAAATATGTATTGGTACAACCAGAAAGATATATGAAATAACAATAAAAAAGTTGGATTAAACTTTTTTTTAGTACCAAAGCTATGATTAATTTTAGAAAGTTTCGGATGATGAATTATTACTAAAGTAACTTAAAAAAATAATAAATAATTGGTCAACTCCAGCAATATTTTAATTGAACTGCAAGCAATATTTTAACTTTAGTTTTTGAGTCAGCTGTTTAACAGTTGATTTACAGAGACTAAGTTATTGATTCAAATCCTAGTAGGGGAGATTGCACGATGGTTTTAACTCAAAATTTCAATTTTTGGTTTTTTATGTTTTTCAATAGTTTAGGCCTAGAACTACCAAAAAAAAAAAAACATTAAATTGCGGCAAAAAAATATTTTTTATGAAAATTAAAGTTTTTATCAAGTTTATACAGAAAAATTATCTTGTTACGAAGAACGAATATTTTTCATAGTTTTATACTACTCGTTTTAGTGTAAAGAGAATTTTAATTTTTTAAATATCTGCGTCACGGTTTTTAATTTTGGTTCAGTTTTCTAAACAACTGTTGATGGGAAATTTACTTGTGTACATATTGTTTTTGATTTGTGTCTTCTTGTCTCTTACCTTTTCCCGTAAATTTAGATTTTTAACAATAAGGTACATTTTTCTCAAAACCAATAAACCTACCAGGCTGACACTTTTACCAGTTAATTATCTTGTATAGCCACATATATCGACATTTTTATGACTTCCTCAGCTGCTCCAAAAATTATTAATACGCAAAACACGTAGAAAAAAATTTGTAAAAATTTTATGTTATTCGTAATTTTAAAAAAAATAGTATGGTCCAAAGTTTAAATTGAAAAATGTCAGTAGCTTGAGAAGAAACCCGATACCTATAGTGTGTAAAATTTCATTTCTCTATCTTTTACCAATCCTATGCAAAATGTACCTAAAAATAGCAAATTTAACATTGGCGGGATACAAAGTACAGTCTCCCCTTAAAGGTAAGTTACTTTTTTACGGATTTGAATACTAGACAGTGGTTACCTGCGTACTTAGATGGTTAGGGTTCAATTAACCATAATCTCTCAGGAATGGTCGGCCTGGGTCTGTACAAGGCTTTACCTAATTTACACATCATACACATCATCCTCATCTCATTGGGTCCTTGGGTTGCGTATTGTTCTGAATTGAATAGATTGCAACGTACACAAATTAGAGATACAAAAAGACTCTATTATTAGGTTTAAAATTTGTCCAACATTACACCGTAGTTCAACTTTTATAAATAATACGGTTTATCAGTTAATTACTGCTATATTAATCAGCTGCTCATTGCTATATGGAACCACTGATAAGAACACAAAGAAGTATTTTGAAGGTGACATCTAATAAACCGTACACAATTTACGTATTTCCTTAGACATTTTCATAATATCACTGTATTTTTTATCATCAATCTCTCGACTGGTTTGATGCAGTTCTCCAAGCTGCTCTATCTTGCGCAAGTCCTTTCATATCTACAATACTTGCAATATCCTACATCTTTAGTCTTCTTCTTCTTCAAGTGCCGTCTCCGCGTCGGAGGTTGGCGATCATCATTGCTATTCTAACTTTCGAAACAGCTGCTCGGAACAGTGACGTGGAGTTGAGACCAAAACAATCTCTCAAATTCTTCAGCCAGGACGCTTTCTTTCTACCCGGCCGGCGCTTTCCTGCTATCTTTCCTTCCATTATCAGCTGAAGAAGTCTGTATTTCCCGTTTCGAAGAACATGGCCGAAGTACTGCAGTTTTCGTCGCTTGATGTCGTATAGCAATTCCATCTCCTTGCCCATCCGAGTCAGTACGTCCGTGTTTCGTACTCTGTCGGTCTACGATATACGGAGCATGCGGCGGTATAGCCACATCTCAAACGCCTCCAGCCTCCTTTCTAGAAGTTTCGTTAGTGTCCATCCTTCCTGCCCGTAAAGAAGTACAGGAAGTACGTAGCACCTCAGAATTCGGAGCCTCGTGTTGAGACTAAGATCACGCTGGCACAATAGATGTTTTAGTTTCGTGAACACCGCTCTGGCTTGCTCGATACGCACTTTAACTTCCTGACCGTAGTCCCATTTGTCATTTAGGCAGCACCCCAGGTATTTGTACGTGTGCACCTGTTCAATGGCGGAGCCAGCGAGTGTGATTCCTGCGTTGACCTCCTCTTCACCGATCACCATGAACTTGGTTTTACGTATATTCATCCGTAGTCATCTTTAGTAGTACATCTTTAGTAATTTGCTTTAAATATTATAATCTTTGCCTTCCCCTACAAACCACTCCCTCAGTATTACCTTCCATTATTGATAGAGCAATACCTGGGATCAATGTAAATGTTACATGATTTTAGTTGGTTATTTTAATAACAAAGAATTATTTTGCATATAATTTCAAATCTGTTCGTTGCAGGGCTAAAATAAATAGTTCTGTTTCTTATCACATGGTCACCCAATTAAATGACTGAATCATTTAAGAACAGAAGAGGCAGAGGTGTAAAAGACACTAATCAGAGTTATTTCCTCTGAAAGTAATGAATTTCATTATACAGCCAGACCCTGTGGTGAATGAAGTGAAGGTGTCATTTGCGGAGTGGAAAATATGTGCTTTTCAGAGGGCCCGGCATGCTGATAAGCGTACTTTTACACTCAGTGAGGAAGGCATTGACAAACCACCTCACTCCTCGTTTTTACTTAGTAAAATCTCTATAGGTTCAAACCAGCCTTTCGGCTGATGACCTAAACAACAACAATTTCAAATCAGGAGATAAATGATTTTGTAAAATTATTCACAGACATTTTTATTTACATTTTAAAGAATGGAACCGGGTCAACCAATATGCATTTTGATAGAAATTGAATCGAGCTGTAAATATTTAGCAAACAATTTTGCAAAATAGCGTATACTACTGCATTGCAGATTTTAGACTTAAGTTAAGTCTTCTATTGTTATTATTATTTCTTGCCGAGTAGAAAATAGGATGGGCCTAAGTGCTAAGTAGATCTTAAGTTGGTAGAATTTCAAATAGGCTAAATTTAGTTTCATCCAAGTTGGTTTGGTAATCATAGTACGGGTTACAATTTCAGTTCAATTTGCCTGAAAACGAGCTTAGATCTAATACTTAAGTTACTATTAAAAGGCCCTCCCAAATTAAATTGATAATACAAAGTAATACCACCTCTGTATTTCATTTATCAATTCAATCAGTACATCTAAAAGCGATTGTGACTGCAGTAAAATCTAATAGGTTTCCTAACCAATTCGATAAGGTTACAGACTAATAAAATAATTTAACATTAAATAAATTAAAACCTTCTCCTTATTGGCTGATAATGTGCTAAAGATGTTTAGATAAATATCTTAGGTTCGATTCTCGACTAGATTTTCTTACCAAGAACATATTGTGACAATACTGATGAAGACATGGTTCGCGTAATTTCTAGAATTTCATTCATGAAAATAGTAAAGAGAGGATAATAGAGTAAAATAGTAACAATAAGTGACAATAGGACAATAGTGACAATAAAAGTATGCCTATTGTTAACGCAGATACGATTTTGTAAATCACAATAAAGAATAATCGAGAAGAATAATTTTCTAACGTAAATAAATAGACGATTAAACAATTTAAACAGGAGGACCAGGCTGGTTATTTGGTAGTTGCCAGCCACAACTAAACGACTGAATGATTGAACGAAATGGTTAAATAGGCGGTTAAGCAAAACTGACAAAATAGGTAGGAAGCGAAAGTTAAAGGACATGACATTACATGGGAACACACATTATTGGTCAACAATACATAATAAACAAATACGCACTTACCTTTAATCCAGTAATGATAATTCACAATTGTAGACAGCGCATGCTGGATAGCACTAACAGACATCACAAAGAACAAACGAAAAAGTTCACAATATATTGACATGAGCAACCGAATATAATAATTCACACAAATTAAACAGAAACATACGACTTGAGTTCATAGCGAGCGAAATGAATGTAAGAACGAAACGAGATTGTAAAGCTGGTAGCGTGGTAGCGTACCCACGCCATGCGTTACACGCAACAGAAAGCGCGCACCCATTCATTATGAATGCTGAACCAACAATGAGCGATTAGGAAGACGGAAATGAAGGGAAGTAGAGGGAGAAATGACGTGATCGGTTAGGTCATACGGAAGCAACAAGCAAATTTGAAATATTAACAAGGCGGGATTTACGGATCTATTTTGTCAGTACGAAGTGGCGTTAACATACCGCCCGCTTAAATCGAAGTAAGCGATTTACAGAGAACTGAGCGAAGAACGAAGCCGCCCGCCCTGAACAACCAGGGAGCGGAAAACGCAGGAAGAAGACGAAGAACGAAGCCGCCCGCCCTGAAGCAACCAGGGAGCGGAAAACGCAGGAAGAAGACGAAGAACGAAGCCGCCCGCCCTGAAGCAACAGGGAGCGGAAAACGCAGGAAGAAGACGAAGAACGAAGCCGCCCGCCCTGAAGCAATCAGGGAGCGGAAAACGCAGGAAGAAGACGAAGAACGAAGCCGCCCGCCCTGAAGCAACAGGGAGCGGAAAACGTAGCAAGAAAACGACGAGCGAAGCATCGAAGACGATTGAAGACGAAGAAGCGAATGAGACGAGGAACGGACACATCTTGATGTGGCGTGACAAACGCGCGAGTTTGCCCGGCCATCGACGAACGGAGCATCTTCCACGGCTTGCGCGGAAGCCAACGAGCAACGGAACGATCTTGATGTGATTGCCAACGAGGGTTGACAACCAGAAGCGACGAAGAGACGAAGAAAACAAACGAAGAGACGAAAAACGAATGAAATGAAATTAAGCGGGAAACGAAGTGAAACAACGGAGAAAAGTTAGTTGCCCAAAGGCGGAGCTAACTGGTAAGCGGGTTGCGAAACGAACTGGCGAGTAGGCGAACAATTGCATCGAGAAATTTGAATTGCGGTACGGCGAACTTCACTAACTTGTTGAGAGTGAATCCGTGATTGCGGTTGAGGCGACGTGCGAGATTTACGAAGGTTACACCAAACGTTGAACGAAAGACGAGAATTGAAATTACAATTATTCACCGATTGTGAATATTGTTTACGACGATTGGAGCGCCGCCCGCCATGAGGGGCATAAGGCGCGCGAAGAGCGTTAGCAGAGCATGAAGCGACTAAGGAGGGCCGATTGCCCAGTAGCGAAGCAATTTGCAGCGGTTTATCAACAGAGTGTGCGGGAGACGAAGAGAAGTTATGATCCGAAGGCGGTTGGTTAGCCGTAGAATCGACTAAGACGAAAGTAGCAGGTTTTATCGGTGAAGTATCTGCGATGCAAGAAGACTCGAAGCGGTTTGGCGAAGAATTGATTGGAGACAACTCGGTGGAAGCCTTCAGCGTAGACTTGAAGCGACGACTTGACGAAGTAACAGTAGCGTGATCGGTCGAGAGACTGGCGTAGTCGGTAGACGAAGCGAGACGAGAATCAACAGCGATGATCTCGGACGGAGCGGCGAATCGATTTGAAGCAGAAGAAACGTGATTAGTTGAAACAGTAGCGCGATCCGAATTGTTGTCGGATGCGGGCGAAACAAATAAGCAATTAGACGGGTGAACAGTAGAAACGACAGATTTATTGATCTCGGGGTTTACAGTAACATCGAGTTCAATTTTTGAATCAGCAGGAACGATAGTTGGATGATTAACGGCGAGAATTTGAGGCAAAATCGAATTTGTATTTGACGGTCGGTTTCTAACAATAGATGATGCGGAGTTAGCAGCAGTAGTAATCGACGAGGATTTAGCGTTATTTGAGAAAACAGATGTTAAAAGAGAATCGTTAATTGTTAAAGAATTAGGTGGTTGGATGTCGGGTAATTTGCCGAACACCACAATGAGCGATTAGGAAGACGGAAATGAAGGGAAGTAGAGGGAGAAATGACGTGATCGGTTAGGTCATACGGAAGCAACAAGCAAATTTGAAATATTAACAAGGCGGGATTTACGGGTCTATTTTGTCAGTACGAAGTGGCGTTAACACCTATTCATTAAAGTTGTTTGAAATAACTGCGCTATTGTGTATGATAAAAGGTCGGGTATTGTTGTACAACTATTTATGAAAGGGGCCTGTAACACTTCCCATTAACAATAGATCTTTTGTTACTTGTTTACATCAGTTCATCAGTTATGACTTTTCGAGAACCAATAAAAAAAGATTGTTGATCGAATCAGCGTGTCGTTCCAGAAGTCTCTTTGAACCCCCCCCCCCCCGTATATAAATAGACCCCCGAGCGCGGTCAGTGGGTTAGTATTCGTTTGATCTTTGACGAGTGACTGCAGGGCGTTATACAGGTTAACGGTTCTGAAGTATTGTTATAGTCTACTGTCTTTGTGTGTGTGTATCGTGTAAAGTTATTGTGTATCTGTACTAAATTCAGTTTTCATTTTGTATGTGTATTCTATAAAATTGATTGTAAGTAGTACTAGATAAATTATTAAATTATTTATTGTTTATTATTTATTTTAAGTAAATTATTATATATATATATCAAGCGAGTTATTCTACAGCTCTGGCCGTCTCTCGCATCCCATACGCCACCCCTCTCTATCCATCCAGTCTCCTCCCTCCAATTGTCTAGCATGCATATCTTTCGATACTTGCTTTATCCATGCTTCAGGTGGCCTACCACGCTTATTTCGTCCCCAAGGGGTCCAGTTTATTATTTTCTTTGGCCATCTCTCATCTCCCATTCTTTGCACATGTCCCAGTCATACCAGACGTCGTTTTTCGATTTCCTCCATTGTGGTGTCTTGTTTTTGTGTACGAGCTCTAATTTCGGTGTTTCTAACCCGGTCTACCCTAGAAACCAGACAACTTCTGCGTAAGAAGTCCATTTCTACCGCATTTATTTTCTGCTGATCTCTCTTGGTCATCTCCCAGGTTTCTGATCCATATGTCAAAATACTTTGCACAACAGTATTATATAGACGAACTTTTGTGCTATTCCTGATACTTTTTGACCAGAGTACCGGGTTTAATTTTTGTGTTGCCTGTCTAGCCTGCCCAATCCTGTTTGTTATTTCTTTCCTAGAGTTTCCTTCCGACGTTATTACACTTCCCAGGTATTTATATTGATCACATACATGAATAGTGTGTCCATATATCTGCAGATTTCTTGCCTGCCCTGCTACCACTAAATATTTGGTTTTTTGGTAGTTAATCTTCATCAGAGTAAATTTCACTTCATTCAGAGTAAATTATTAAGTTATTTATTGTATTACTTTATTATAATTAGTTTATTATTTATTTATTAAATCGTTTAGTGTAATAAATATTTGTAATTGTAAACGTTAGTGTATTAATTATTTAATAAACTAGATCCCGAAACAGACCTTAGCGATAAAAATCACAATATTAATATATTTTTTCCAGGTTCTTACAGGGTCTGGTTATTAATAAATGATAAACAAACTATCTTTAAACTTAAAACAATTATTTATTGACAAATTAATGATTTAACCCTGAATCAATTTTGTGTAACATACATGACATATGCATTTTATGTACTTGTAGTATTTTAAATGATGCCATATCTATATGATAGGTTGATTTAGCTAAGCGTTACCAGTGGTACTCTTTGTTTCGATGGGGAAAGATAGCACATCGATCTACGAGGTACGTTCGTAAAGTAAGTTCCGTTTTAAAATAAAAAAAGAACAAGTGCAGATACAACAATGAAATTTATTTCATAAAAATTTACAACTCTTGAACTATTTTTCGACATAACTCCCGTGATTTTCCAGCCATTTGTCATAGCGTGGTATAGTACATTTGTTTTAGGAAGAAGCTTGTAAGGGGAGGGCGAGTAGGTAGAGTAGGGATAGTTTCAAGGGGCAAGTGTTGTCTCCTTCTCACTTAATGATCATTCCCTCTCTTTCTAACTGTATACTACTGTTACAACTACGAGGTGCTTCCCCCACCACTAAACAGAACAGCTCAGCGGCACAGAGCGTTGGAGGGAGAGCTTCTAGCTAGAACAAATGACCTACACAAGCTTTTGTATACCCTCTTCATAGAATGCTGCCACCTGTGTAGTCAACCAAGAGGTAACATGTTCTTTCAGCTCTTCATCGGTGTTCAACTGCTGACTGCCAAAGAAAGATTTCAGATGCAGAAACAAATGAAAGTCCCTAGGAGCGATGTCAGGGCTGTACAGAGGATAGTCGAACAAGTCACGGCCAAAGAGTCCTGCAGGAGTCATTTTGTCTCATTCGCAGTGTGTGGTCGGGTATTGACATGAATGAAAACCACGCCTTTCGTGAGCATTCCTTGGCGCTTGTTCTGTATTGCGAGGCGCAGTTTCTTGAGAGTCTCGCAGTAAACTTCTTTATTGATTGTTTGACCTCGCGGCAAAACATTTATCAGTAAAATTCTTTTTCTGTCCCAAAACACTGTACACATGACTTTTTGAGGCGTCAAGATTTGTTTTGGTTAAACTTTTGCTGGGGATGAAGTGTGTCTCCATTCCATGGATTACCGTTTGGTTTCAGGGGTCCTCCGTACAGCCCTGATCTCACTCCTAGCGACTTTCATTTGTTTCTGCATCTGAAGTCTTTCCTTGGCGGTCAGCGGTTGAACAGCAATAAAAAGCTGAAAGAATATGATACCTCTTGGTTGACTACACAGGCGGCAGCATTCTATGAAGAGGGTATACAAAAACTTGTACCACGCTATGACAAATGGCTGGAAAATCACGGGAGTTATGTCGAAAAATAGTTTAAGAGTTGTAGATTTTTACGAAATAAATTTCATTGTTGTATCTGTACTTGTTACTTTTTTATTTTAAAACAGAACTTACTTTACGAACGTACCTCGTATTATAGAAAAATTGAATTAAGTCAAACTAAAGACAACACGGCTACTGACTGAACACTACTATCGGTTTCATAATCATAGACACCCGAGTTTGAACCCTTCCATCTCCAAAACTATGAGTCGGATTTTAACATAAATTACATGAAAATGTAGCTCATTTTATTTTGCGTTGCCCTATAATAATTCTATATTTTTAATGTTATTTAAAAATTGCCATATCGAGGTTGGAAGACAAAAAGACCCGGGTTTTTTGCTACCGCAACAAATTTCATGCGTTTAGAGGCGTGTAACTCGATAATTATTTGACCGAAAAGTTTAAAATTTTAACACAACATAGACAGTTATATTCTTAAAACGTGTAAGAAATTTCAAATTCGTACGTTACTTAAATTTTTATTTATTAACAATATTTTGAACCCTTGCTATCTCGGTAACCGCTCGATCGTACGACATGGGCAAGCTATCATTTTATTCAGCGTAAAAAACTTAGTACAGATATGTTAATAACATGAAATATTGATTGGCTAATGCTGTGGTATAATTTTTAAAATTTTGAAAAATAGACTGGGTAATGCGGGGGTGGGCGCTACTACCCATGTTGCCTGAATCTGACTGTCTACCTAAATTGACAATGCAGTCTGTCAATTCAGGTAGACAGTCCGACAGGATGTCACTTACACAAACTGCAACATGGATAGTAGCGCCCCCCACATTACCCAGTCTATTTTTCAAAATTTTAAAAATTCTTTAAAATGGAAGTCATTAAAGTTCGTAATTAGTTATCTGAATTTGAAAGGTTCAAAAAGATTTTTCGTTTTATTGTTAGTGTCTTAAAAGATTTATTTTATCATCCGTTTGTCATCCATTCTATAAAGGTGTACGTGTCATTTTAGTCTTTCTTTACGTACATTTACTTTAGTCATTCCTTACCTGTATTTCATATGGAGCAAGAAAAATTAAAAAAGTTCTTTTAAGGTAAACCCCACATTAAAGAAAAAAAGAAAGGAATTTGGTATAATACACTGTTTAATTTAATCTTATTCAGAAAATAGCAAAATTCAAAACAAAATGAAAATGAAACAAGACTTTCTTTCATAGAAAGGAAAGGAAGAAGTTGAAGAAGAAGAAGAAGAAGAAAAAGAAGAAGAAGAAGAAGAAGGCAAAGAAGAAAACAAATGAATGTCCCAGTTAACTTAGAAATAAAGGTACTATGGAGTAACAGTTACTGGTAGAAATAACAGTTTAAAAGCATACAAAATGTTAATGAAAATTGTTAATTAACTGTCCGGGCATCCAAAGGGGCTATACAAAATAATGCTCAACTCCCAAAAGCCCGAAGTAATTTGAATACCGTTTTCTAGTACGTGTGTTGGTGTGTCGTCAATGTGTGTACAATGGAAACAGTTAAAGCAACAAAGAGCGAGCACTAAAGAAATAAGAAGGGGGGATTTAATACCTACAGTTACAGGCCAAGAATTCATCTGAAAGCTGAATTCAATCTACAAGTACTATTAAGTTTTTCTGTTCTATTACAACAACAGTCAGTCTAAAATCTTTCATTGCCTCATAAAGAAGAATTGAATTGGTTTTTGTAAGATTTTCATTTTCCTTTCTTTGCCTTATAATTTAAATACTACGGCGAAATGTTGATAGGAAAATTGGAAAAGTTATAAAACGAAAATGAAAATGTATTTCGATTGCAGAATTATTTTAGTAATCACAGAATGTACCAGATTGAATATTACTTTCTTAGAAATTGTTTATTAACTACCATTAAAATTTATTGTTAATGTTGTACGAATATTTCTTCTTTTCAGTTATTTTAATGACACAATATGCTCCATCGTACTGTATTAATATTCGGTACACTAATTTTGTAAATTTTATATCAAGAAAAGATTTCATATTTATTTTTCTTGAATAGAAACAATTTTATACTACGTGAGGTAAATGTTGACATTCCTGGAAGTTCTTTTTGCATTCCACATTCTCAGAATTTTCTTATTGTATTTGTCCACCCGGTGTTCTTTTTACTCTTCATAGAAGCCCTTTAAGTCCGCAATTACGAGGGGTACCCAAAAGAAACCGTAATTATTTTACAAAAGCTATTTATTTTCAATTTTTTTACTAAACAACCTTATCCCCTTCAAAATACTCTCCATTACAACTAATACATTTATCCCGCCGGTGCTTTCCACTGTCCAAAACATTTTTTGTAGCCAACTTTAGAAATGGCTGACAGCTCCTCCCTCGTTTTTTTTCTTGACAGCTTCAATGTTGTCAAATTGGTGTCCTTTAATGTCCCTTTTCTTGCGCGGAAATATGAAAAAGTCGCACAGAGCCAGGTCAGGCGAGTAAGGTACGTGGGGCAGCTGAACCATGCCATTTTAAGTCAAAAACTCTTTTACCAAGATGGCTATGTGTGCAGGTGCATTTCCGTGGCGGAAGAGTCTCCTGTCTGCCACAAAAGAGACTGTCTCCAGACAGTCTCATGTCTGCCACAAATCGGATCATTTTTGACGAACACTGTTGCGCAATTTTCTTAAAACTTCCAAATTATCAGTCGACGGTATGAGAGCACTCGCTCTCAAATTTTTTAAACATTTTCGTCGATTCGGGCAGTTGATGGACATCCAGAACGAGATTTGTCATCAGTCGAGAAAACCAAGAAATCCAAACCTAGAAAACCACTCATATACTTGAGATTTACCCATAGCGTCATCTTTGTAAGCTGTTTTCAACATTAAAACAATTTCAGCAGCACTTTTACCAAGTCTTCTTCTTCTTAAAGTTCCATCTCCTATCGGAGGTTGGATATCATAATGGCTATGGTCACTTTGCTGGCTGCCGCTCTGAATAGTTGCAATGAACTACAGTTGAACCATTCTCTAAGATTCCGCAGCCAGGAGATGCGTCTTCTTCCTACGCCTCTTCTTCCTCGGATCCTTCCCTGCATAATAATTCTCAGCAACTCATATTTTTCTCCTCTGGTTATGTGACCCAAATATTCTAGTTTTCCTGTTTTTATACCTTTCATAACTTCTAACTCCTTATTTAAACGTCGAAGCACCTCAACATTGGTAACCTTTTGGACCCACTGAATTTTCAATATTCTCCTGTAACACCACATTTCGAACGCTTCTATCTTCTTTATGTGTTGTTTCTTCAATGTCCAAGCTTCCATCCCATATAGTACGATAGAAAATACATAACATCTTAGAGCCCTCAATCTGAGAGGTAACTGAAGGTCTTTGTTTGTTAGCATTGTCTTCAATTTTATGAATGCTTGCCTTGCAGTTTCAATTCGTACTTTAATTTCTTTACTTTGGTCATTCTTGCCATCAACCCAGGTTCCCAGATATTTGTATGTCTCTACTTTTTCTATTTGGGTTTGCTCTATTGTTAATGTTTCATTTCCATGTTCTGCTTTCGAGACAATCATAAATTTAGTCTTTTTCTCATTTATTCTAAGTCCATATCCAATGCAATGATCGTTAATTCTATTCACTAACTCTTGCAGCGACTCCAGGGTGTCTGCCATGTGTTTTACCAAGTAGAAAACAAAATTTCTCAGCTAAACGTTGTTCACTTAAACTTGCCATCATAAAAAACTAAATAAGAACAAAACAGCACTAGCAAAAACAATCACTGCAGATAATTAATATTGAACTCGCAATAAGTAGCGCTATACACGTCTGTGCGGCAGAAATGCGTACTACACAAACACCGCCCACGGCAATGCTATATCGGTTACTTTTAAGTACCCCTCGTAGTTTTTTGAATTTGATTCGGTTCATTAAGTTTTCCCCATATCCTTTTTGAATTTCTTAAACCATTCATCCGACACCTTAGATCTATTGTTTATAGCTTAACGAACTAGAGACTTCAGTTGAAGGCGAAGCATAGTGACCTAGATCACAGTACAGAGCCAATTAACTTTCGTTAATCGTGTCCTGCGTTGTCACGTTGTGGTCTCACTGTAGATGACAGCCTAACAAAACGTCAGCTGGAGTTGGGTGGAACAGAGTGTCACTTAGCGAAGGGGTAACCTCACAGTTGACCTTGGCTGTTATTGGCTAGATCTCATCTGCAATCTTTAGTTCGTTGGAGTTTAGTTGGTTGTTTAATAGAAAAGAAAGAAACAATAAACTATTTTTCAAAGGTGATGAGCTCTGAACGAACGCATTGCCCCCTACCCACTTTATAGCTAACCCAATTTGATTGCTGCTTTTCGCTGTATTTTTGAAGTGGATTAGGCATGAGTTTGAATAGGGACCCCTAGTAAAGTTTGTTCACGAATGGCTATCAACTGGTCACCATAAAAAGCCGCTTGCCCAACCGGTGTTACTTGACAAATAATAGCGATTTTCTACCAGCTGACTGACTAGGTTGGCCACTACTCGAATTTTTTTTTTTCAATCCCTAATTTGTGTACGTTGCAATCTGTTCAATTCAGAACAATAAGCAACCCAATGACCCAATGAGACGAGGATGATATGTACGACGTGTAAATGAAGTGTAGTCTTGTACAGACTCAGGTCGACCAATCCTGAGAGAGAATGGTTAATTGAACCCCAACCATCAAAGTACACCGGTAACCACTGTCTTATCACTCGAATTTAAATCACTAAACGTTAACCTCCGAAAATCAGCTGTAAAATAGCTGACTCGCGGTGAAAGCTAAAAATAAAAATCTGGTGTGAAAAACTCACACGACTTTCTCTTGCCAATGCAAATAATTAACAATTCGTAACGTAACATTCGTTATAAAATCAATAGAAATAAACAGAAACATAACCTCGAAAACATAACCTTATTTTAATCATGAGTGAAAGACGCAAAATGAAAATCAACCTCAGTTTAGCTTTAAAATAAGGAAAATAACTCTTTTACGCTAAACTAAGCTCTGTAGAGAAAAATGTTCCAAATAAAAGTCGTAGATATTTTAATTTTCTATAAATTTGATTATATAAACTTTTGTCGTGAAATCCATACTAAAACCGATATATTAAAGAAATCGATTTTTACAGGTTTTCGTGAGGAAAATTGCTAATTACCGCTAAACTAAACGTTATACAAAAAAAAATGTTTGAAAAAAAGTTGTAGGATCTTAAATTCTCTACAACTTTTATTACATACATTTTTGCGCTAAAATGAATATTAAAATCACAATCTTAAAACAAAAGTTTTTTTACGTAAAAACAGCCTCACCAAGAATTTCAGCAATCATGGTGCCTACCCTGTCTTGTAGAGCATAAAAAATTTAGTAAACTAGGCGATTTTTAAAAAATTTGTAGGACCAGTTTTTGAGAAAAATTACACGAATAAACTACTACTTCCGTTTGACCGATTTTAATGAAAATGTTCGTGGCGGGTCCAGTAGTAGTAAGTAACTTAAGTTTCAAGTTTCAACTTCGTACGATGTTCCGTTCTTGAGATATTTTGTATACACACACACAGACCAATCGCTAAAAACATGTTTTTTTGGGTTCAGGGAATCTGCAAACGTGTAGATCCGGTGAAAACTCGATTTCAAAAAATCGACTTGAAAACAATACTTTCCTTCCTATATATTCATATAGGCAAGAGAAAGTAAAAAACAGAAGAAACGAAAAAGATAAAAATAAACTAAATCGGTTAAAAAGTGAAAAGTGTAATTTTAATAAAAGATTCTTATCATCAGCGAAGACGAACCTTTGGGTTGGTCTAGAGGTAAAGTCGTCGCCAAAATCAGCTGTTTAACAGCTGATTTTCGGAGACGAAGGTTCCTGGTTCAAAGGTTCCTAGTAAAGATAGTTACTTTTATACGGATTTGAATGCTACACTGTGGTTACCGGTGTATCCTGATGGTTAAGGTTCAATTAACCATACTCTCTCAGGAATGGTCGGCCTGAGTCTGTACAAGACTACACCTCATTTACACGTCATAAATATTATCCTCATCTCATTGAGTCATAGGGTTGCTTATTGTTCTGTATTGAACAGTTTGCAACGTACACAAATTAGGGATTAAAATAAAAAATCAGCGAAATTGTAAACCATAAAAGTATGATGATAATATTTCAAGATAAATATCTTAATAAAATAAATCGTCTCTTCAACTAATTTTCAGAATGTTTTAACTTTCCATATTGATTTGGATATTTGATTATGATTTGAGGGAAAAATAAGAAAAATTCTGATTGGAAAAGTCATTCATAGATATCTGACATTGTGAATCTGTTTTGGAAATAAGAAGAAAAAGGAAGGGCATTTTTCTTACTGTCAAAACTTTTAGTCCCAAAGGCATTAAAGTACCAATCCGAAACGACCACAAACAAGAAACGGAAAGAAGAATGCACATCAGCTAAAGAAGCAGAAGAAGAATAAGACGCTATTTCTTATAACATATGACTAAGTTCGACTGGCTGTTTATTTTGATTAACTTTCTGTCTATTGGACAAAAATCACAAACATTCTTTAGAAAACATTCAAAGACGCACACACATACATGCACACAAACAAACAAGTTACCTAAAAGACGAATACTTCACATTATACTTTTCTGCTTAGCTCAACAACTTATGAAAAGTAAAAAATATCCGTAGGAGTATGTGATTTTCCTCAATAATAAAAAAATTCCTTTTAAAAAAGGGTTATGCTTTATTTTATAATACCAGAAATGTCTTTGATGAATGTAAACGGGTAAATTTATTGTTGTAATTGAACATTTTTTGATTTAAATCTAATTTAAAAAAAAATATATCGTGTGACACACTCACACTACTTTCTGTTACCAATGTGAATAATGAACAATATAACCTACGTTATATCATTAGCGTAAAATGAAAATCATAACGTAATTTTATTCTTAATGAATGACGTAAAATATGAAAATAAAAAGACGAAAAACACTAATTGACACTAAACTAGATTTTATAGAAAAAAATCCTTTAATAAAAGTTGAAGGATTTTTAATTTTCTATAACTTTAGTCTTGAGTTCAAATCCCATTCAGGTACGGCATATTTTCATACGTTACAAAAATCATTTCATCTTTCACCGTTTGCATTAGCAGTAATTGCAAAAAAGTAAGACGTTAAAACAAAAAACATAACTTCAGTACTATATTATTTAATTTTGTCGTAAAATGCATACTAAGGCAACAGTCTTAAAAAAATTCCCATTTTTAACCGATTTTAATGAGAAATATAACAGAAAAGACTGCCCGTAACAGTCACGTGGAGTATCAAATTATTTACATTCAATCAGTTCTTTGCAGGGTTAAAATGAATATTTCTGTGTCTTATCACATGGTCAGCCAATTAAATTACTGAACTATTTAACAACAGAAGAGGTAGAGGAGTAAAAGTCACTAATCAGAGTTGTCTCCTCTGAAAGTAATGAATTTCATTATACAGCCAGACCCTGTAGTGAATGAAGTTAAGGTGTCATTGTTAGAGTGGGAAATATGTACTTTTTAGAGGGCCCGGCATGCTGATGAGCGTACTTTTCCACTCAGTGAGGAAGGCTATTGAGAACCTCCTCAATCCTCGATTTACTTAGTAAAACCTTTACAGTTCACACCAGCCTTTAGGCTGATGACCTAAACAACTACAACAGAAAAGAGGTTTGTTTTCATTTTGCATCATTCACGCATGATTGAAATTAGGTTATGTTTTTCATTTTACTATGTTTACTAATGGATAAAATCATAACGTAATTTTATTCTGAATGAATGACGTAAAATATGAAAATAAAAATACGAAAAAACACTAATTGACGCTAAACTGGATTTTATAAAAAAAATCCTTTAATGAAAGTTGTAGGATTTTTAATTTTCTATAACTTTAGTCTTGAGTTTGAATCCCATTCAGGCATGGCATATTTTCATACGTTACAAAAATCATGTCATCTTTAATGAGAAATATAACAGAAAAGACTGCCCGTAACAGACAGGTGGAGTATCAAATTATTTACATTCAATCAGTTCTTTGCAGGGCTAAAATAAATATTTCTGTGTCTTATCACACGGTCAGCCAATTAAATGACTGAACTAAACAGAAGAGGTAGAGAAGTAAAAGTCACTAATCAGAGTTATCTCCTCTGAAAGTAATGAATTTCATTATACAGCCAGATCTGTGGTGAATGAAGTGAAGGTGTCATTTTTAGAGTGGGAAATATGTGCTTTATAAAGGGCCCGGCATGCTGATAAGCGTACTTTTCCACTCAGTGAGAAAGGTAATTGTGAACCTCCTCTTTCCTCGATTTACTTAGTAAAACCTTTACAGGTTCACACCAGCCTTTAGGCTGATGACCTAAACAACTACAACAGAAAAGAGGTTGGTTTTTCATTTTACAATGTTTACTAATGGATAAATATAGGTTATATTGTTAATTACTTATATTAGTAAGAGAAAATCGTGTGAGTGTTTCAGACAAATATTTATGAAAATTTTCGTGTTAGGTTTCCTCATCGTAGCCTACCTAACTTAAGTTCTACGTTTCAAGTTTGCACAATGTTTCGTTTATGAGATATTCTGTTCACACTCACACAGAAACATAAAAATGACCCATCGCTAAAATCATGTTTTTTGGCTTCAGGGGGTTTGAAAAACATGTAGATCCGGTGAAAACTTGATTTTGAAAAATCGACATGAAAACAATACTTTCCGTCCTATATATTCATATAGGCAGGAGAAAGTAAAAAGGTGGTGGAATTAAAATGGAGACTGCACGCTAAAAACAAGGAGGGGTTGAGAGATTTAGAGACGGTCAGTATTATACAAATAAGCTACACATAAAATTAACTATTTCTCACCGAATATAATGTAAACTGTCAATCTTTTTTTTTTGTTAACAGTATAGTATTTCTTTTGCAATCAGTTAATAAATACAATAACTTCAAGCAAATATGAGAAAATCTGAATAATGTCCTTAGTATTAAAATACAAACGACACTCAGTAGTGTGTTTGAAAAAGACCAAACTGTGAAGAAACAAAAAAATATATCTATACAAAACCAAACTTGATGAACCGTGAATCAACATCCCGAAACACAAAGTGTTGAAGCTGGAGATGACAATGACGATGGTAGAGATGAAAACGACGCCAATTATGAGACGCCGATGATTAGGAGTTTAAGTAGAAAAGATAAAAAAAAAATTAAATGACTAACAAAATCGTAGAGGTAAGTCCAATGGTTTAAAGCGTTTAAGTCTGTAAGTATCTTCGCTGTTGTCAAGGAGGATAATCGCTAAAGGATTCTGATGGTCAGAATGGGGTACAGCTAGTTCTTCAAAATATAGAAATACTGCAGCGCTTTCAATCAAAATGCCTGAGACTGATCACTGCAGCCCCATGGTACGTAACAAATGAAATACTACACAATGACCTAAACCTGCCCTTTATAAAAGAAGAAATTAAACAACATAGCGAAAAACATTTGCAAAAACTAGAAACTATCTATCTAACATCCAATTTTTACTTTCTCTTGCCTATATGAATATATAGGAAGGAAAGTATTGTTTTCATGTCGATTTTTCGAAATCGAGTTTTCACCGGATCTATACGTTTTCAGACCCCCTGAACCCAAAAAACATGTTTTTAGCGATTGGTCTGTGTGTGTGTGTGTGTGTGTCTGTGTGTGTGTGTGTGTGTCTGTGTGTGTGTGTGTCTGTGTGTGAACAGAATATCTCAAGAACGGAACATCGTACGAACTTGAAACTTGAAACTTAAGTTACATACCACTACCGGACGCGACACGAACATTTTCATCAAAATCGGTCAACCGGAAGTAGTAGTTTATTCGTATAATTTTTCAGTTTTTTGCGATTTTCTCAAAAACTGGTCCTCCGATTTTTTTAAAAATCGCCTATTTTACTCAATTTTTGATTCTCTACAAGATAGGGTAGGCGCCATGTTTGCTGAAATTCTCGGTGAGGCTGTTTTCACGTAAAAACGTTGTTTTTTTAAGATTACGGCTTTAATATAAATTTTAGCGCAAAAACTTATATAATAAAAGTTGTAGAGAATTTAAAAACCTACAACTTCTGTTTCAAACTTTTTTTTGTATGACGCTTAGTTTAGCAGTAATTAGCGATTTTCTGATTTTTTCTCACGAAAACGTGTGAAAAATCGATTTTTTAAAGATTTTGGCCTTAGTATGCATTTTACGACAAAAGTGTATATAACCAAATTTATAAAAAATTAAAAGATCTACAACTTTTATTAAGAGCATTTTTCTCTAAAGAGCCTAGTTTAGAGAGAAAGAGTGATTTTCCGTATTTTTAAACCAAACTGAGTTCGAATTTTATTTTGCGTGTTTCACTCATGATTGAAATATGGTTATATTTTTGAGATTAGTTGTTTGTTTATTTCTAATGTTTTATTACTAATGTTAGGTTTATTGTTAATTATTTATATTGGCAAGAGAAAGTTGTGTGAGTGTTTCACACCAGATTTTAATAATTAAACATATTCAGGCGTACTATTACGGCATATTGCGTATTAAATTCTGCACTAGAAGTTTATTTATTGAATTAAAGGAATATTAGTACTAGACTAGACTGCATTCTATTAAAGTGCAGACATACTTTTGCAATGGAATTATTAGAGAGGTTAAGTTCCAAGAATTCCACGTAAGCACTGTCACGTTGTCGAGACACAAGAGTTCTGACTTTTAATGAGACAGACAAATTACTCGCTCGTATATATTTTGCACTAAACTTCTACTTGTGCTAAATAAACTACTATTTGAACTTAAATCACCAAGTACTTATTTAAATTGTTTGCTCATAAAATCTAACATTTCTAATCTTATTCGGATTCTCTTGATTATGCGGTAATATTATTATATTTAAACAAGGTTTGTTTAATTCATTTTAAGTGCTTGATAATCTCTAAACAACAAAATTAATGAATGTGGTTAACCTAATTTCTAAGTGTTCAAATTCCATTTTATTGTAAATTTTTTTATTAAACATACTTTTATAACCTAAATTCTTGTCTTAAAAATAGTTCTGTTTCTTCTCACGTGGTCAGCTAATTATGAATCAAGCATTTAAGATCAAAAGAGGTAGAGGTACAGTATAAAGTCAGTTTATCACCTTAACTTTGGTTATCTTTTAAGTTCAAAAACCTTAAGTGCGTTTCAGCCAAACTGAGGTTGTTTTTCATTTTGTGTCTTCCACTCATGATTAAATTTAGGTTATATTTTTTTTGTAATCCCTAATGCGTGCACGTTGCAATCTGTTCAATTGAGAACAATAAGCAACCCCATGACCCAATGAGATGAGGATGATGTGTATGACGTGTAAATGAGGTTTAGTCTTGTACAGACTCAGGTCGACCATTCCTAAGAGAGTATGATTAATTGAAACCCAACCATCAAAGTATAACGGTAGCCACTGTCTTGCATTCAAATCCGTATAAAAGTAACTACCTTTACTAGGATTTGAATCAGCAGTTAAACAGCTGATTTTGGCGACGACTTTACCTTTAGACCAACTCGGTGGGTTGGTTATGTTTATTGAGGGTACTTTTTTGTTTATTCCTAATGTTTTATTACTAATGTTCGGTTGACCCACCGGGTTGGTCTAGAGGTAAACTCATTGCCAAAATCGGCTGTTTAACAGCTGATTTTTGGAGACGAAGGTTCCTTGTTCAAATCCTAGTAAAGGTAGTTACTTTTATACGGATTTGAATACTAGACTGGGGTTACCAGTGTACTTTGATGGTTAGGGTTTAATTAACCATACTTCTCAGGAATGGTCGGCCTGGGTCTGTACAAGACACACCTCATTTACACGTCATACATATCATCCTCATCTAATTGGGTCATGGGGTTGCTTATTGTTCTGAATTGAACAGATTGCAACGTACACATATTAGGAATTAAAAAAAATGTTCGGTTACATTCTTCAATATTTGCATCGGCAAAAGAAAGTTTTGTGAGTGTTTCACACCAGATTTTTATAAAAAATTTCATTTCTTCATTTTAACTTGTTTCTTTTTATTTAAAAGTAACTTTTTATAGTTGAGCAGTTATTTTAGTTTGTTGTGATTTGTAAAATGAGAATGTACCTGTCTTGCTAGTGAATTATTCAAAGTTATAAAGATATTTCATTGTATAGATGCAAATAAATTGTTAAGTTTTAATTTTATTTTTAAACTACCTTCATCAGGTACGCGGTATATTCAAGAAAGTACGGTAATTATTGTCGATAAAAATAAGTTTTTGTTTTATTTCATTAATACTCACAAGATTGAGCAACAATATTTTTGAATGAATTCTTTTCGAAATAAATACATATACTATTAAATTAATGAAAAATTAACATGTAAATATTTACAAAAATTCATCAAGCATAAATTTATAATAACTGAAAATGACTTAAATAAACGTTATTATATTACTCCGTAACTAGATGTGAAGAGGAAAACGTTTCTGAACTCCCTCAATCAGTTGAGAATAAAAAGAACAAAACATTGTAAAAAGGCGCACAGATTTTCGTTTATAAAAGAACAAAGTAAAAAAAAAAACGAACGATAAGAAGGGTTGAAAACGACGTACAAGTGATGTAAAGGGGAGGAAGTTGGATGGTACGTAGAATAAATGGTGAAGAAGGGTGTAGTGGGGGTAGTCGGGATGAAATCCCTTGGGAATGGTCCCGGATGACGCGTCTTTTTCGCCTACGGCAGACCTCATTTGCCGTCAAATTGGAAAGAAATAGTCGACAATTGGAACTCTGGCTATGAAGTGAAGGGAAAAGAAATGACCTTATGGGAAATAAAATGAATTCAGATATTTCTGATGGAGGCTTTTCCTTTCCTAACTATGTGTATACTGATTTTATTCTCAAAAGATCAAGAATTTTATACTTTCTTTAAGACAAAATAATAATTTTAAATTCTGTATTTTAAAATGAAATCGATAGACTAATGCTCATTGAAGGAAACTATGATAAAATAAAAAGGTTGTGAAAAACTTTACCACGGATAATGGTTCATGGAATTATCCAAATTGATAGAGAAACCATACGAGGTGTGGCTATTACATAACGAGCTGACGTTCTAAAAAGTTTTATTTTTATTTTATACATAATCACTTATAATCACCTTCAATATACATTCCTTCTCTATCCCTACAACGCTCCAAGCGAATTTTCCTTTGCTGGAAACAGTGCTGGAAGTCATCTTCTGTCAGCTCCCTCAAGACATGTGCCGCTTTCTCTTTTACAGCTTCGACAGACTCAAATCCTTTTAATGCAGATTTCACCTTATGGAACAGGTAGAAGATAATCACATGTAATGAAACGTGGATTTTACTTTTGATTCAAAAACGAAGCGCCAATTCATGCCCTGGAAGAGCCGAACTTTACCGAGAGCCAAAAAAGCTTGATGAGCAAGTCAAATTTAAAGCAATGATGATTGTTTTTTGTTATATCCATGGGATTGTGTACTTTCACTGGGTTCCTGAAGGTTAAACAATTAATCAAAATATCTACCTTGGGGTACTTTCTAAATTACGTCAAAGAGTAAGGAAAAAACGCCCTGAATGTGGGAGGGCAAAACATGGGTTCTCCACCAAGAAATGCGCCAGCTCATTCCGCGTTATCTGTCAAGAGGTTCCTAGCCAAGTACAGCATCTCAGTGTTAGCACATCCACCTTATTAACCAGATCTTGCACCATGTGACTTCTACCTGTTCCCTACGGTGAAATCTGTATTAAAAGTGAAAAGATTTGAGTCTGTGGAAGCTGTGAAAAAAAGAGGCATGTGTCCTGAAGGAGCTGACAGAAGATGACTTCCAGCACTGTTTCCAAAAATGGAAAATTCGCATGGAGCGTTGTAGGGATAGAGAAAGTATATTGAAGGTGACAATAAGTGATTATGTATAAAATAAAAAAAAAAGTTTTTACAACGTCAGTCTCGTTATTTAATAGTCACACCTTGTATTTACACCAAAATCTATTTTGTATTATTTACCAATTGAATTCGATGACTAATTTTTTACTTTCTCCTAATCTGTATGAATATAGAAGAAAGGAGGAACGTATTGTTTTCAAATCGATTTTTTAAAATCGAGTTTCACCGAAAATATAAGTTTCTTGACCCCCTAAACAAAAAAAATCCTGAATCCTGTACCAATTTCATAAAATAACAATATTTTATTTTGTTTTTTTCCTTAATTTTGACATCTCATGATATCCCTACTCCAGAGTCGTTTCAGTCTTCGTATAGGGACAGTTGGTAAATCTGGTGTGTCTAGGTCAACAGTGAGCTGGTTTGGTTTATTGGGAAATTCCTTTTTAAATCGTGTGTATGTGCGTAGGAACACATCGTTGATGTATGGGATGTTTAAGTCCGTGTGCAGTCTATCATTCGTTATCTGTGTTAACAGTTTGGACTGAAACCGTTGTATTTTCAAAATGGCCAAAGGTTTGGCATAACAGTAAATTTGACTTTTCTACATCCAAACGGGTCTAAGGTAACACTTATAAACTAGATTTAAATTACCGATTTAAAATTAAAATTTTGATCTAGTTATAAAACTGAGACAAAGATAATAATGGACGGACATTCAATTTATTTTCAGTGCACGTAGTGATTTTATTTGGAAAGAAATTTCGGTTTTACGTCGGTTGGTTTTCGGTTGAAGTATATCTAAAGACGATTTGATTTGACAGTTCAGTACTGTGGAATTTCGTTTAGATGTGGAATTCGTGAAAAGGATTGTACCGTATACCCTCCGTACGTTTATAATTGGTAAAGGTACAAAGGGTTTTCGTACCGCTTGAAAAGACGGTAGCGGTGTTAGGATTCTCACAAACGTGCACACAAGTCCGTTGGTGTGTGTGTGTGTGTGTTAGTTCCTACTTACGAACATGATGCGAGTTGAGTATAAGGAAGACTCCTATCTATTCCTCTTATAAAGGATATATTAAGGGTGTGTGTTAGTAAAAGAGCCGCCCAGGAGTGAGCTGCATACAGCTCTAAGAGAGAAGGTGTAGATTATTCCGCTAGGTTGCGCTGAACCTCTTACTCACAAAGTGAGACTATTTCATGGTTCCTCAAACATTTTTATCCTCTCCTCACTTGAGGAGACGAACTTTAGAAGGCGATGAATGTCGTATAAGTGTGCGTACGCGAATGTGTGCAAGAGAAAAGGGAACACTAAATTGTCATCTACTTTTCTAAGACCGTCCAAAATTACCACCGTTCTCCTTCTGTGGTACACAAATTCCAACACTTTTTCTCTTAATTTCTACCCTCTCCAATCTTATTTTACAATTCTGAAATTCATAAAACCTTCCCCAAAAAAATAATAAAATAAAATAAAAACTTTTCCCTTTTCATTTCCCCTTTTTGTCATTCAATCAAAGAAATTAACGCGCAAAAAATAAAACGTCGCCAAAACAATTAAAATAAGTAGAGTAAGAAACAGAAACCCCCTCCCTCTACAACACACCCCTTCTTTATACACACCGCCCATAAAAAAACGAAAGAATATTATAACGAGTCAGGTAAAAAATCCAAACGTAAATTTTCCTTAGGCCATTATTTTAGTCTCATTTCATTTTTTTTTTTTTAATTCTTTTTGATATTAAAACTGTTCCCTTTGACAATCGTGTAAATTCATTCACTGGTTCTTTTTAAACTTACATTAAAAACGGATAATAATTTTCTTTATTTTATTTTTTTCAACTAAATAATTTTTGAAATCTGCGTTGCGTTTTTAATCAAACAAATGTTATATGTTTAATTTATTATTATTATTATTTTGTTTGTAAAAATTAACTTCAATGTTCAATGAATTAAACATATTTAATTTATACCTAATTCAATGTGATTAATTTATTTTCTAAATCTTTCTTTGAAGTACTTACACGGTAAAAATATTTCAATATTGGGAGAAAAATATTGTGACACTTCTCGCTAAGGTCCGAATCGGGATCTAGGTTATTAAATAATTAATATACTAAAGTTTACAATTACAAATATTTATTACACTAATAGATTTACAAAATAAACAACAAACTAATTATATTGAAGTAATACAATAAATAACTTTTAATAATTTACTTAGCACTACTTACAATCAATTTTATAGAATACACATACAAAATGAAACTGAATACACAAAAACTGAATTTAATACAGATACACAATAACTTTTCAAAATACACACACAAAGAAAGACAGTATAACAATTGTTGACCAACACAATGCTCGGAACGCGCCTGCACTACATCCGATAGCCGCTCGTCAAAGATCAAACGAATACTACCTCACAAACCGCTCTCGGGGGTCTCTTTTATAGTGAATCAAAAAGAATCTTCCAGAAAAAACACCAAACTTCGATACAAATAATAAGGTACAAAAAAACCCTTTCTAAATGAGTGCTAGAAATATCTATTGTAAACAAGTCAACAATAGATCTTATTGTAAATAGAAAGTGTTACAGGTCCCTTTCATAAATAATAGCGCAGTCCTTTCAAACAACTTTCATGAATAGGCACCCCTTTATAGCCACCCCATTGTTACTCTTTCACTCTATTATCCTCTCTTTACTATTTTTACTTTCTCTTGCCTATATGAATATATAGGAAGGAAAGTATTGTTTTCATGTCGATTTTTCGAAATCGAGTTTTCACCGGATCTATACGTTTTCAGACCCCCTGAATCCAAAAAACATGTTTTTAGCGATTGGTCTGTGTGTGTGTCTGTGTGTGTGTGTGTGTGTGTGTGTGTGTGTGTGTGTGTGTGAACAGAATATCTCAAGAACGGAACATCGTACGAACTTGAAACTTGAAACTTAAGTTACATACCACTACCGGACCCGACACGAACATTTTCATCAAAATCGGTCAACCGGAAGTAGTAGTTTATTCGTATAATTTTTCACTTTTTTGCGATTTTCTCAAAAACTGGTCCTACGATTTTTTCTAAAATCACCTGGTTTACTACATTTTTTATGCTCTACAAGATAGGGCCATGTTTGCTGAAATTCTGCGTGACGCTGTTTTTACGTAAAAACATTTTCTTTTTAAGATTGCGGCTTTAATATGCATTTTAGCGCAAAACGTTATATAATAAAAGTTGTAGAGAATGTAAAATTCTACAACTTTTATTTCAAACATTTTTTTGTATAACGCTTAGTTTAGCGGTAATTAGCGATTTTCTGGTTTTTTTCTCACAAAAACGTGTGAAAAATTGTTTTTTTTAAGATTTCGGCCTTAGTATTCATTTTATGACACAAGTGTATATAATAAAATTTATAAAAAATTAAAAGACCTACAACTTTTATTTATAGAATTTTTCTCTACAGAGCCTAGTTTAGCGTGAAAGTGTGATTTTCCGTTTTTTTAAGCCAAATTGAGTTCGATTTTCATTTTGCGTCATTCACTCATGATTAAAATAAGGTTACGTTTTTGAGGTTAGTTTTTGTTTATTTCTAATATTTTATTAATAAAGTTAGGTTTATTATTAATTATTTGCATTGGCAAGAGAAAGTTGTGTGAGTGTTTCACACCAGATTTTTATAAATGAAATGCTAGAAATTTCGCGAACCCCTCTTATTGTCACAATATTTTAGAAGAATTTATCCATGCTCGTATATTTCATTTTTAGAAACAACAACCCGGATTTGATTCCCTTTTGTCTGTTTTTGTTGTTTAGGTGATCAGCCAAAAGTTTGGTTGGAATATCTAAAGGCTTTACTGAGAAAACGAAGAATGAGGTGGTTTACCAATCAATGTATTATTAACTGGGTGGAAATGAAGGTTTATTGGCATTCCAGGCCCTCTGAAAAGCATCTACTTACCACGATGCAAATGCACCATCACTTCGTTAACGTCACATTCACTACATGGTCTGGCTGAATAATAATGAAATTCATTACTTTCAGAGAAGATAACTCAGACTATAGTTTCATTACACCTCTATATGTTTTTAAATGCTTCAGTCATATAATTGGGTGATCACATGATATAAGAGAGAACTATTTTTTGTACCACTGAAACTAGCAGATCGAGTGCAAATAATTTGACAATCAACCTGCCTGTTATGAGCCCTATTTTACTAACTTTTTACCCCTTAAAATTTATAATTAATTACTATAATGTTTACTTTCTCTTGCCTATATGAATATAACGGGTGATTCAAAAAGAGCGCCGGTTTTTAAACGGCTGGTAAATTTTGGTTTATCGGTTGGCAACATTGTTAGACCTCATTTCTATTTCGGAGAACATTCCGATTGACGATTCAGTTGTAGTTTCTCTTGTTCGCAGTGTAGTACTCTCGCAGTCTGTGTCTAACCATGGAGAAGTTTACTATTGCACAACGAGTGTTAATCGTCAAAACATTTTACCAGAGTGGAGAGAGTTATGCGGCTACTGTCAGATGACTTCGCGGTACTCTGGGACGTAATGAAGCACCGAATGAATCAACAGTTCGCAGGCTCATGAAAACGTTTTTTGAGACGGGTTCAACAGTCGACCTTCAAAGTTCTGGACGTCGTCGTTCTGGCCGAACTGAGCAGAACGTTGCGTTGGTTCGTGACAGTGTGGCTGTTAGCCCAGCAAAATCAATATGTCGCCGTTCTCAACAATTGGGTTTACGATGTTCTTCTGTACGGAGAATTCTTCGGTACGATCTCCAATATCACCCGTATAAATCTTCAGTTGACGCAACATTTGAAAGTGGCAGACCACCAGAAGAGACGACAGTTTGTTGACTGGGTATTGAGAAAACGGCAGGATGATGACACCTCCGAAAATAAAATCATTTTCAGTGATGAGGCGCACTTCCACTTAAACGGTTTTGTTAATAAACAGAACTGCCGTATGTGGGGTTTAATTCGATGGGTTATCGGGCAAATGGAAGTCGAAACTTGTCGTGCAGAGATATCCAATTTCATGGACAGAGTTGATGCGTGCCAGCGCAGTAGAGGAGGACACATGCATGACATCATTTTTCATACATGAAATCGGAAGGTAAGATGAACTTGTTGATGTATTTATTTTCAGTTTTTTAATAAAATAAATCTCTTAATTTGATATATCAAAACCGGCGCTCTTTTTGAATCACCCTATAAAAGGAATGAGTATTGTTTTCATGTCGATTTTAAGATATCGATTTTTCACCGGTTCTACACGTTTTTAGCCCCCCTGAACCCAAAAGAACATGTTTTTAGCGATCGGTCTGTGTAAGTGTGTGTGTGTGTGTGTGTGTGTGTGTGTGTTTGTGTGCGCGCGCGCGTACGTGCGTGAAAAAATATCTCAAGAACGGATGATCGCATAAAGTTGAAACTTGAAACTTACATTAGATACCACTAGAAGACTTGCCACAAACATTTTCTTCAAAATCGGCCAACCGGAAGTACGTAACAGCTGGTTATTCGTGTCATTTTTAACTTTTTTGCGATTTTCTCAACGCTCATACGATTTTTTAAAAATAGGTGCCATTTCTGATGAAATTCTAAGGTGGCTGCTTTCTCGCTAAAAATTGTTTTATTAAGATTGTGGCTTTAATATGCATTTCAGCGCAAAAATGTATTAACTTATAATAAAAGCTGTAGGTAATTTAAAACCTACACGTCTTTTTTCAAACATTTATTTTGTATTACGTTTAGTTAAGCGGTAATTAGTAATTTTTTTGGTTGTTTTTTCATGAAAATTTGTAAAAAAAATTTTTTTAAGATTTTAGACAAAGGTGCATCAAAAAGTTTAATCAAATTTATGTGAAACTAGTCCGTAAACAAACCGGCGCTTAAAGAGGTGGGCTTTTGGAGAGTTCGAGAAAAGACAAAGATTTTCGATATAATAATACAATAAAAAATCCTTCTGATAGCTTCTTGATAAATCTTAACACCTGTAAAAAAATTAAAATTGAATAAAAGGTGGTACAAAAAGGCCAATTATCTAAAAAGGTACCCACTCTTTCATAATACGTATACAACAATAGCCAAGCATATCTGTTTATAAAATACCCTTTATAAATATTTCTTGGAAACCCTATTTATTATTACTCTTACTATTTACGTTAACATTTTTAAAATCATGGTTCTCCTCGAAAATTCTCGAGCACACATTCCCTTTAGATATTGCCACAATATTTTGAAAAAGTAATAAGACAAAAACAAAACACCTATGAATAATTCCCACAACAAAAAAATAATTTGTCACAATAAATTGTGTAGGGGTGGTATAAAAATTATGCTCTTTGAAAATTCTTTCACCTCGCACCCTCATCAACAACGACTAACCGACAATCAGCCGCGACTTGCACCAAAAAGGTTTCATATAAGTACACCCCCATTTGTTTCTGACAAAAACACCCTTTGTGTGTTTGTTTACCGGGTTTTTGATATAGAACTTCTGAAAGACTTAGTTACACCATACCACTGCTACCACGTATGTTTGTATTCATACTCTTTCTTCTAACGGAGCCCCTTTTCTAACGCAGGCGTATATCCTCACCCCAAATTTATCCCATACTAGTCTCATATCAAACCTCTTTCCGATCCCCTTTTACTCTGCTGTCTTGTTTACATCAGAACAAGCTTTAATGTGTTCTTGTACAAACATTCACGACGCATTATTACAATACAATGTAGAATTACCGATATGTTAATTCATTGTACATTCATTGCGACTGAAAAGTGACTTAAATATGCTTTTCTCTTTTATACAACATAATCTAGAGAAATTACGCTATTATGACTGGATATGAGATTTTCATCAGCTTTAATTCTTTGTAAATAATTTACCTGCCCATGACGGATAGGTGGAGTGTCAAATTATTTGCACTCAATCTGTTCATTGTAGGGCTAAAATAAATAGTTCTGTTTCTTGTCACATGGTCAGCCAATTAAATGACTGAATCATTTAAGAACAGAAGAGGGCAGAGGTGTAAAAGACACTAATCAGAGTTATCTCCTCTGAAAGTAATGAATTTCATTATAAAGCCACACCCTGTGGTGAATGAAGTGAAGGTGTCATTTGCAGAGTGGAAAATATGTGCTTTTTAGAGGGCCCGGCATGCTGATAAGCGTACTTTTCCATTCAGTGAGAAAGGCAATGGTAAACCACCTTACTCCTCGTTTTACTTAGTAAAACCTCTACAGGTTCAAACACAGCACAAACAACAACAAACAACAACAACAACAACAAATAATTTACCGCTTACGAAAATATTTGACTGGATATCTACTGATCTGATTGAAAAAAATCTGGTGTGAAACACTCACACGACTTTCCTATGTCAATGTAAAAAATGACCAATTTTCATTATTAATATGTGTTTAGGTCATCAGCCAAAAGGCTGGTTTGAACCTGTAGAGGTTTTACTAAGTAAAAACGAGGAGGGAAGTGGTTTACCATTGCCTTCCTCACTGAGTTTGCTTATCAGCATGCCAGGCCCTCCGAAAAGCACCCACTTTCCACCCTGCAAATGACACCTTAACTTCATTCACCACAGGGTCTGGCTTAATTTGCGAAATTCATTACTCTCAGAGGAGATAACTCTGACTAGTGTCTTTTACGCCTCTACCTCTTCTGTTCTTAAATAGTTCAGTCATATAATTGGCTGACTATGTGCTAAGAAACAGAACTATTTTTCGTAGCTCTGGAACCAACAGATCGAGTGTAAATAATTTAACACTCTACCTGCCTGTTATGGGCATATTATTAATATATCTAACTTTAAAACGAAAATCTGGTTCAATATAAATTTCAAATGGTGATTCAGGTTCCCCTTAAAAATGCTTTTCTTCTTTATACATAATTTAGAGAATTTACGCTATTATGACTGGATATGAGATAATTAAAGCTGATATTCATCAGCTTTAATTTTTTGTTTATAATTTACCGATTATGAAAAAAATTTGACTGGATTATCTACTGATCTGATTGATAAAAATCTGGTGTGAAACACTCACAAAAATTTCTCTTGCCAATGCAAATAGTTAAATATAACCTAATATTAGTAATACTTAAAACATTAGGAAAAACAAAAAACTAACCTCAATAAACATAACCTAATTTTAATCATGTGTGAAAGACGCAAAATGAAAATCAACCTCAGTTTGGCTTAAAAATACAGAAAATCACTCTTTCACGCTTAAATAGGCTCTGTAGAGAAAAATTCTTTAAATAAAAGTGGTAGTTCTTTTAATTTCCTGTTAATTTTATTATATAAACTTTTGTCGTAAAATGCAAACTAAGACTGAAATATTTTAAAAATCGATTCTTCACACGTTTTCATGAGGAAAAAACCAGAAAATCGCTAATTACCGCTGAACTAAGCGTTATACAAAAATAGTTTTATTAAACATTGTAGGATTTTAAATTTTCTACAACTTTTATTATATACATTTTTGCGCTAAATGCATATTAAAGCCGCAATCTTAAAAAACAATTTTATTGTTTTAGGAGAAAACAACCTCCTTAAGAATTTTGAGCAGACGCCATGTCTGCTGAAATTTTGTTGACCGATTTTGATGAAAATGTTCGTGTCAGGTTCGATAATAATACCAAACTTAAGTTTCAAGTTTAAAGTTCGTACGATTTTACCTTCTTGAGATATGCTGTTTACACACACACACACACAGACCAATCGCTAAAAATATGTTTTTTGGGTTCAGGGGATCTGAAAACGTGTATATCCGGTAAAAACTCGATTTCTTAAAATCGATATATGAAAACAATATTTTCCTTCCTAATATTCATATAGGCAAGAGAAAGTAAACAATGAAATACGGTAAACTGTCAGGATGTACAATTTATTTTAGTTTTTCTATTAATAAAATTTTGTAGTTATCAAAACAAAATAATTTTTTTTGTTATTAAAAATAGAAAAGGATAAAATAGAGAAACTGTAACATAATGTACTTTCATTTAAAAAATCGTATATTTAGATTTTAAAAATCGCAATTTGTATTTACGAGCAAGCATTTTGATAGTAGATTTTTGTTGGGGACTCTATTGTGGTTGTGCTATTTAATAACATATACTATTAGGCAGAAGGGAACTTTTTGCAAAAAATGTACGAATATATTACAGATAACGGTGAAATCCCATCCCAGTCGGTTTATTCCCCACTCATCCCTGCCAATTCATCCTTACTATTTACTGGAAATCACACACACGCACGCACACTTTTACTGGGTGTAAAAAAGTCTGCATTACTTTAAATATTGTGATACTTATCGCTAAGGTCCGTTTAGGGATCTAGGTAATTAAATAATTACCTATAGTCCAGCCTCTCTTAGTTTGCTCCTAATGTAAACAAATAATGACATCACTGAGCATTCGCAGTATATCAAAATTTGTACACGCTGATTAAAAAGTAACAACAAAATACTTTCAAAAGTATTTGAATACAAAATACTTTTAAAAATATTTTTATAAATGAAATTGTTAGGCCTACATTATATCATGACTGATGTTTTTAGTACTTTAAGTACTTATAATTTAAAAAATAGTTAACTTAATAAAGAATACGACATCGTAAAGTCGCAGACTCTAGCGTGCACCCTGTAGTAGGTGGCTTTTGTTTGTTGACTGTAGGAGCAAACTAAGAACGGCTGAACTGTAATAAGTACATTAAAGTTCACAATTATAAGTATTTATTACAACTAAAAGATTTAGAAAATAAATAAACTAATTATAGAGAGCCCAAAAGTCAAGAAAGCTAACTTTTGAAAAAATTAAAAAACTTATAATTTATTATGTTTCAATTAAAAAATATAAATTGTTTGGAGGGCGATTTAAGGTGTTCTGAAATAAATTGGAGTAAAATGTTAACTTACATTGTTTTCCGTAAAATACGTTGTTAGACCAGAAGAAAATTGTGCTGTTCAATAGTATTCATTTATTTATTTCAGTAGTTTACATAATTGTTTTTTTAAATTCCTAATTTAACCCACCGGATTGGTCTAGAGGTAAAGTCGTCGCCAAAATCAGCTGTTAAACAGCTGATTTTCGGAGACGAAGGTTCCTGGTTCAAATCCTAGTAAAGGTAGTTATTTTTATACGGATTTGAATACTAGACAGTGGTTACCGGTGTACTTTGATGGTTGGGGTTCAATTAACCATACTCTCTCAGGAATGGTCGGCCTGAGTCTGTACAAGACTACACCTCATTTACACGTCATACATATCATCCTCATCTCATTGGGTCATGGGGTTGCTTATTGTTCTGCATTGAACAGATAGCAACGTACACATATTAGGAATTACAAAAAAAAAATATTCCTAATATGGGTACGTTGCAATCTGTTCAATTCAGAACAATAAGCAACCTCATGAACCAATGAGATTAGGATGATGTGTAAATGAGGTCTTGTACAGAACCAGGCCGACTATTCCTGAGAGAGTATGGTTAATTGAACCCCAACCATCAAAGTAAACCGGTAACCACTGTCTAGTATTCCAATCCGTATAAAAGTAACTACCTTTACTAGGATTTGAACGAGAAACCTTCGTCTCCGAAATCAGCTGTTAAACAGCTGACTCGCGGCGACGACTTTACTTCTAGACCAACCCGGTGGGTTAGTTTACATTATGACTTAAAATAGCTTAATGCAATAATAAAAATTCAAATTCTTAACTTTAAGAGAGAAAAAAGTGTATTTACGTTCTTCATCATTGGCATAAACAGTAGTTAAATACACTTTAAAAAGATTTTTGCATAGAATCTTTTTATGGCCTTTTCCACTAGAAAGTAGAGCTTAAGCTGCAAAAGAACATCCACGTTCATTTTTTAATCAGAAGGAAATACTTTATATCCTTAAGGAGAAGCATTTTATTAGTGTTATATTACTTAAGGAAAGCCAGACTTATGTGATTTTTGTAGGGATGATGTGTTTATATTCAGTTAGTTCTAAAATGCACTAAAGAAAAAATGTCAAATTTTGATTAATGAGCTTTTTTTAAATGACTGATTCAATTAATTGTAGTTATAAGTTTGAAGTAATTCTGTACATACATAGGCCTACACGAAGGCAGATGCATTTTTTCTTAGAGAAAGAGTTGTTTGTTCGTTACGTAGCCGACAAAAAAGATAATGTAGAATAAGCAGAGTAAAATTTCTATTATGTAGAATGAAATGAGTTTAAATAAAAGTATATAATTTTATTACGTAACAGTAAAACAGTTTTACGGGACAGGGAGTGAAGTGAAGGCACGGAGCCGATGAAGGACGAGCCGATGATTGAATAATTATATAGATAAGTAGCAGTTTTAATATGGTTCTGGTTGACATCTCATAAGTTATTTTCAGTTAGGTTACTGATAAACTTGTAATCAATTGCACTACATTTTCCACTATTGCCAGTCCAAATTCCGAGGTCATTTAGAGTCAGGTTAACCCTTTATAGGGCAGTAGTACTTCGGGAAAAATATTTATGTTGTAAAGAGTTAAATTTTGCTTTACTGGGATTTGAATATTGTATTTGTAGTGCCAGAACAGTAAGATATTTATTAGTTTTGATGTTAAGCCTAGGTAAGTATACTTCCCACAAAACGTTTATTGAAGCAGAAATCACTTAATGTTAAGTAATAAGAATGCTTATCAAAACAACTTGTAGTACTCTTTAACAAAATAATGTGTAGAATAACTTATCTTAACTTTATATTAGCATAAATGCTTGCTTTTCCGTAAAAAAAAAACTAGAATTTTCTAAGGCCTGTACAAAAGTAGCAACAAAAAAAAACGGTGGCGTACGCTGTTGTGAATCCTTTCCACATTCGTGCAACTCAGGAAGCAAATTTTCGCTGCGCGCTAATTGCTAATTACTAAAGAATATCTATAAAACCATTAAAAGCCAATAACTTTCAACTGCTACCTTATTCTTAAATAAATTTGACCTTATTGCCATTGGTAAGTATACTTACCAAAGACCTGTAAAGAGTTAAAGGAATACACAAAACAAGACAGGATCAGAAATGAAGATATAAGGCAAGAATTGGGAGGTTTTCTACTTAAATGCAAATAAAATTTGCTCGTGCCCTATGGATCACTCGTTTAAATACAATGCCAAAAAGCTTCTTACACCTGGTTTAGCAAAAAGGTGCAAACCAATAGAAACAAAGATATTGGGAGGGTGAAGAAAAATGGTTCCCGGAACTAGTATAACCTAACCCGTGACGAGGAGGAAGAGAAGGAGACAAAGATGAAGATGAAGAAGAAGATGATGAAAACGAAGAAGAACAACAAAAAGAAGCAAATTGATTGCATGAAAAATAATCAGGGTTTCTTTTATCCTACGTTTATATCAAAAGAAGTGGTGTTTTTTGCTTTCTCTTGCCAATATGAATACAAAGGAAGGAAAGTACTGTTTTCATGTCGATTTTCGAAATCAAATTTTCACCGGATCTACACGTTTCAGACCCCCTGAATCCAAAAAAAAATGTTTTAGCGAGTGGTCTATGTGTGCGTGCGTGTGCGTGTGCGTGTGTGTGTGTGTGTGTGTGTGTGTGTGTGTGTACAAATAACTCAAGAACAAAATATTTTACGAAGTTGGAACTTGTAAATTAACTTAGGTACTTCTAGACAACCCAACACGAACATTTTCATCAAAATCGGTCAACCGGAAGTAATAGTTTATTTGTGTCATTTTTCACGATTTTTTGCGATTTTTTCAAAAATGGCTCTTACGATTATTTTTAAAACGCCTAATTTACTACATTTTTTTATGCTCTACAATAAGGTAGGCACCATGTTTGCTGAAATTCTTAGATAGGCTGTTCTCGTAGGAAAAAAACTGTTTTTTTAAGATTGCAGCCATAATAACACATTTTATCGCAAAAATTTATATAATAAAAGTTGTAGAAAATTAAAAAATCTACAACTTTTATTTCTAACATTCTATTGTATAATGCTTAGTTTAGCAGTAATTAGTGATTTTTTCGGTTTCTTTTTATTGAAAATCTGTAAACAAAATCGATTTTTTAAGATTTCGGCTGTAGCATCTATTTTACAACAAAAATGCACAAATCAAATTTATAGGAAATTAAAAGATCTACAAATTTTATTTACAGCATTTTACTCTATAGCCTAGTTTAGCGTTAAAGAGTGAATTTCTGTATTATTAAGCACTAAGGTTGGGTTTCATTTTGCATTATTCATTCATTCATGATTAAAATTAGGTTGCGTTTTTTGAGGTTGGTTAGTTATTTTGTTTATTTCAAATGTTAGGTTATATTGTTCATTATTTATATTGGTAAGAGAAAGTCATATAAATGTTTCACATCACTGTTTTTTTTTTTTAATTGTGCTGGTTCTGTCAAACGTTCAAATTTTTATATTAATTTTATTTTGCTCTGTTAACATTTTAAAACTGTTATGTTTTTGTTACGTATGTTAAGAATTTTTTATTTTTACTTTCTCTTGCCTATATGAATATATAGGAAGGAAAGTATTGTTTTCATGCCAATTTTTCGAAATCAAGTTTTCACCGGATCTACACGTTTTCAGACCCCCTGAACCCAAAAACATGTTTTTAGCGATTGCTTTGTGTGTGTGTATACAAAATATCTTAATGGAACATCGTACGAACTTGAAACTTAAACCTTAAGTTACATACCACTACCGGACCCGACACGACATTTTCATTAAAATCGGTCAACCGGAAGTAGTAGTTTATTCGTGTAATTTTTCACTTTTTTGCGATTTTCTCAAAAACTGGCCGCACGATTTTTTTAAAAATCGCCTGGTTTACTAAATTTCTTATGCTCTACAAGATAGAGTAGGCACAATGTTTGGTGAAATTCTTGGTGAGGCTGTTTTCCCGTAAAAAAAAGTTTTTTTTAAAACTGCGGCTTTAATATGAATTTAGCGCAAAAATTTATATAATAAAAATTGTAAAGAATATAAAATCCTACAACTTATATTTGTACTATTTTTTTGAATAACGCTTAGTTAAGCGGTAATTAGCAACTTTGTATTTTTTTCTCACGAAAACTTGTGAAAAATCGATTTTTTTTTAAGTTTTCAGCCTTAGTATGCATTTTACGACAAAAGTGTATATAATCAAATTCATAGTAAATTAAAAAATCTACAACATTTATTTATAACATTTTTCTCTGTACAGAGTCTAGTTAAGCGTGAAAGAGTAATTTTCCGTATTTTTAAGGCAAACTGAGATCGATTTTCATTTTGCGTCTTTCACTCATGATTAAAATAAGGTTATGTTTTTTGAGGTTAGTTTTTTGTTTATTTCTAATGTTAGGTTTTATTGGTCATTATTTGCACTGGCAAGAGAAACTTGTGTGAGTGTTTCACACGAAATTTCTTTATTTAATTTCGTGTATCATGAAGATACTTAACTAAAATATATCAATAATAAAATAATAAAATAGGTTTATATCTTTGCGTTTACCACACAAGTTTTCAGTCGTATAGGCTTTTTATACGCCCTGTATGTATTTTGTGTGTACAATTTAGAGTGCTGTACGAGGGTATACAGCCTATTTGGGCAAGCTCAACATTACCTTATTTAATCATGAGTGAAAGACGCAAAATGAAAATCGATCTCTGTTTGCCTTAAAAATACGAAAAAACCCCTCTTACACACTAAACTAGGCTCTTTATAGAGAAAAACGCTTTAAATAAAAGTTGTAAATTTTTTAAATTACTATGAATTTGATTATATAAACTTTTGTCGTAAAATGCATACTAAGGCCAAAATTTAAAAAAAAATTGATTTTTCACAAGTTATCGTGAGAAAAAATAAAAAATCGCTAATTACCGCTAAACTAAGCGTTACACAAAAAATGTTTTATATAAAAGTTGTGGGTTTTTAAATTCTCTACAGGCTTTACTATAAAATTTTTTGCGCTGAATTCATATTAAAGCCGCAATCTTAAAAAAAAACAATTTTTTTAGCTGAAAACAGCCTCACCAAGAATTTCAGCAAACATGGCGCCTACCCTATCTTGTAGAGCATAAGAAATTTAGTAAACCAGGCAATTAGTAAACCAGGACCAGTTTTTGAGAAAGTCACAAAAAGTGAAAAATTACACGAATAAACTACTACTTTTGGTTGACCGATTTTGATGAAAATGTTCATGTCGGGTCCGGTAGTGGTATGTAACTTAAGTTTCAAGTTTCAATTTCGTACGATGTTCCCATCTTGATATATTCTGTTCACACACACACGCACACGCGCGCGCGCGCGCGCACACACACACACACACACACACACAAAGACCAATCGCTACAAATATGTTTTTCGGGTTCAGGGGGTCTAAAAACGTGTAGATCCGGTGAAAACTCGATTTCGAAAAATCGACATGAAAACAATACTTTCCTTCCTATATATTCATGTAGGCAAGAGAAAGTAATTTTATTTCATGTATCATGAAAATACTTAACTAAATTATTTTTTTTTCTCTTGTTCGACCTCAATGGATCACTCTAGTCAACTTTCTGGTTCGCTTCCCATGTACTTCATTGGCTCGCTGTTCTTGCCAATACCTCCTCATGTTTTCAGATCTTGCTTTTCGTTGCTCGTCAGTCACCTGCACAACTCTAGCCACCTTGTCCACATTAAAACATTTTGCATTTAGAAACGCCCTTATCTTTGGTTTATTTGTCGCATCTTCAATCCACAGTCCAACTTTGTCAAGATCCTCTTTAATTGCTGAGATGTATCTTCCACCAGATTTCACACTGATTCCTCTGGTTATAAGTTGTTTTAATAACCTATTCTCTGGCATTATTAATATGTGAAAGAAATAAGAAATTCTGCGCTTTTTCATTAGACTGATAATCGGTAACTAAATTATATCAATAATAAATAATAAAATAGGTTCATATCTTTGCGTTTACCAGATATTTTTTCAGTCGTATAGTCTTTTTATACGCCCTGTATGTATTTTGTATATAGAATTTAGAGTGCGGTACAAGGGTGTACAGCCTATTTGGACAAGCTCCAGTTTGGTTATCTACAACGCCAATTTACTTTTATAGTTTTGTGCTGTATAAACATTGCTCATAAATTAATTTCAAGAGAGAAATTTTGTTTCCCTTTTCCGCTTTTTCTGTTCTAATCGGTGCTTATGTTTCCAGTAAAATTCATATGTATTATTAACTTACTTTTTAAATTTAAATTATGCGTTTAATTGATTATCAATTCATTCAATATGGTCTCCCTTAAAAAAAACAGTTCTTATTAAATTTTTAAATACTTCCTTAAAAATCTGGTGTGGAACACTCACACAACTTTCTTTAACCAATACAAAATAATAAGTAACAATATAACCTAACATTAGTAATAAAACATTAGAAATTAATAAAAACTAACCTCAATAAACATAACCTTATTTTAATGATGAGTGAAAGACGCAGAATAAAAATCAACCTTAGTTTGACTTAAGAATATAGAAAATCACTCTTTCACGCTAAACTAGCCTCTGTAGAAAAAATGCTTTAAATAAAAGTTGTAGATCTTTCAATTTCCTATAAATTTTATTATATACACTTTTGTCGTAAAATGCTAAGGCTGAAATCTTTTAAAAATGTAGTTTTTACACGATTTCGTGAGATAAAAATAGAAAATCGCTAATTAATGATAAACTAAGATTAAAAAAAATATTTTTGAAATAAAAGTTGTGAAATTTTTAATTCTCTACATTTTTCTTCTATACATTTATGCGTTAAAGTGCATATTAAAGTCGTTATTTAAAAAAAAACATTTTTTTTTTTCCAGAAAACAGCCTTTTCAAGAATTTCAGCAGACATGGCGCCTACCCTGTCATGTAGAGCATAAAAAATGTAGTAAAATAGGCGATTTAAAAAAATCGTATGAGCTGGTTTTGAGAAACTCGCAAAAAAGTGAAAAATGACAAGAATAAACTCTTACTTCCCGTTAACTGATTTTGATGAAAATTTTCGTGTCGGGTCCTCTAGTGGTATCTAAATTAAGTTTAAAGTTTGAAGTTCGTACGATGTTCCATTTTTCTTTAATCGATCCATTTATTTTTAATCGCTAAAAACATGTTTTTTGGGTTCAAGGGGTTTGAAAACGTGTAGATCCGGTGCAAACTTGATTTCGAAAAATCGACATGAAAACAATACATTTCTTCCTATATAGTCATATAGGTAAGAGGAAGTAAAAATAAATTTTGCAGTCATAAAATTTAGTGAAACGGCTTGTGTTGAAGTTTCCATTACACAATTTTAAATTACTAACCTACACACGGACGTCTTTATTAAATTTCTAACAGAAAATTTGAAATATAATTTCAAATAAAAACATAATAAATATCAGTATATGAATATGCAAATATTAATATTTATGGTTTACAAAAGTCACCGTGTTAACGCCATTAAAAATAAAAGACAACTTAGACAGTATATTATTTTAAACCGCTTTGTTAACTTTTCTATTTCCAGTATTAATGAATATTAAAAATTAAATCTGATATTCAAATGGTTTTTAATAAATTCCGTAAACATGGTACTTAAAGTAACAATCCCTGTATACTAGACATTTTAGATTTTGTTTGTACACCTGCGGAAAATACTCAAAAACTTTATAAAACATATTGCTCACACTTAAAATGGCAGGTAGGTTTAGGTAATGTGTCGTAGTTAACATGAAAAGTATCAAAATACCATTTTTTAATTTCCCTTAAGACCCATTTTTAGCACAGTGCAAAAATTTTGAAATGTTTCAAAATATTATACGATTCGATTAAAATGGTAAGACAATACTTTACAAAATGATTGTTTAGCAAAGAAATCAAGTAAAAATTTTCATAGATTATTTATTTACATTACATTACATTACAATTTATTTATTTACTTAGGCGAGTGGATGAAAAAAGAAGTATATGGAAGCATCTTACCAAAAGAAGGGATAGGCTAGTGGGGCATATCCTAAGACACCCAGGTATTAGGCTATCAATAATGGAGGGTAATATTGAGGGAGTAAATAGTAGAGGGAGACAAAGATTAGAATATATAAAGCAAATTACAAAAGATGTAGGGTGTTACAGGTATGCAGATATGAAACGACCTGCGCAAGATAGAAAGGTTGGATAACTGCATGAAACCAGTCAAGAGACTGATGACAAAAAAGTGTATTTACATTAGATTGTTTACAACAGGCCAAAGTGGCCCAATGATAGAAACAATATTACATATAATATAAACAGTAACTTATTACAAACTAAATCACAATTGCAAAAATATAAATTATTGCACTGTCACCGCCACCCCTTCTAATTAATCATTTTACTGTGTTGCCGGCCTTCAATACTTCTTTCGGCATTTGTCGGCGCGGTAGGCCCTTTAGCGGCGCACCGACAAAACTTCCGGCTCCGCACTGACAGAGGCCTTTGTCATCAAGGCCAAGCCAGTAGCCGCTCTCTACCACAGCGCTCTCGGCGAGTATATAAAGAGCGCTGCACTGAGCCGGGCGATTCAATTCCGATCAAGATTCCAAGGGATTCACTTCGAACCAGACACCAGACAAGACGTCCACCGCGGCACACAGCTGCCGGACACCAGCGAAGACTAATCGACGACCCCGCAAGAGAGAAGATGATGCTTCTGCTCGCCGACCCGTCACTGTAAGCCGTCGACCGGACCGTCATCGCCCGCTGACGCGAGCAATGACCACAGCGATCCCTCGACCGAGCCTCACGCCCAACGGACCCGACGAAGCAGCCATCGACGCACTACTGCGAGGGAAGAAGATGACGTCTCCGCTGGACGACGACACGCCGTGTCGCCCAGCTCCTCGACCGCCACGACGATTACGACCGACGCTTCCCATCAAGACGAGCACCGCTTAAACGGCCCTTTTCAGGGCCACCAATCAAATAAGGTTTGCTTCTTAATGTCGCCATCCGATGACAGTACTGTACCTTAATCATAACTAGAGGATATCTTAATTGGAATGGATAAGATCATTAGAAAGGATTACATCATGAAAATTAATAAGAACAAAACGAAAGTGTTGTGCAGCAGCAAGAGTGGTTTAGAAGAGATGGGAAATGTAAAAGTAGGCAACGAAAACTTACAGGAATTTGGGGAATTCTGCTATCAAGGGGTAAAATAACGAAGGATGTTAAAAGCATAAGTGATATCAAAAATAGAATTGCTCAAGCTAGAAAAGCCTTTGAAATAAAAAACAGCTTACTGACTACAAACATTTATTTACAGATTAGGAAAAATTTCTTAAGACATTATGTTTGGTGTATACGGGAGTGAAACGTGGGTGTTAGAGGCTGTAGAAAAGAAGAGGATAGAAGCTTATGAAATGTGGTGTTATAGGAAAATGTTAAAGATTATGTGGGTGGACAAAATAAGTAATTTAGATGTTCTTAAGCGAGTGGACGAAAAAATAAGTATATGGAAGCATCTTACCAAGTGAAATCTTTGCTAGTGTGTGGAGATCATCGATTTCACCGGAGACGATCTTTTTCAAATAGATTACCGAGGCCAGATGACGCCTATTCTAGAGTGACTGAATTTGATTAGGATGAACAAATAAAAAACTATGATTAGGATTAACAAACTTTAAAAGCTACTTAAATAGGCAAATAACCTAAAAATTAATAATTAAAAATAAAAATAATTGTTTTTTGTCATTACTCTCTCGACTGGTTTTATGGAGTTCTAACTTGTGCAAGTCGTTTCATATCTACATGCCTGTAAGACCTTACATATTTTGTAATTTGTTGTAAATATTCTAACCTTTGTCTCCCCTTTAAAATTCACCCCCTCAAAATTACCCTTTATTATTGATAGATGTCTTAAGATATGCCCCGCTAATATATCCCTTCTTCTGGTAAGATAATTCCAAATATTTTTTCTTTTATCCACTCGTCTAAGAACCTCTAAATTACTTATTTTGTCCACCCACCAAAACTTTAGCATTTTCCTATAGCACCACATTTCAAAAGCTTTTATCCTTTTCCTATCTACAGCCTCTATCACCCACATTTCACTCCCGTATAACTACAATCCAAACATAGTGTTTTAAGAAAGTTTTCCTACTCTGTAAATCAATGTTTGTATTCAATAAGCTGTTCCTCATTTCAAATGTTTATTAGCTTGAGCAATCCTACTTTTGATATCACTTGTGCTTCTACCATCCTTTTTTATTTTTATTTTTTTTTCAGGTGTATGATAGGAGTCAATCACCTTACCTCATGCAGATCACTAATTAAAGAGCTGCAATTGCTTACAGTTCCTTCTTTGTACATTTTTAAGTGATAATTTACGTAAAGCAAAATACCTTTTTACAGAATTTAGATGTTCACAACCACTACACAAGAAACAGGATCGATTATTATGTTGCTAATCAAAACACTAAATTGTTTGAACAAAAACCAACTTATGCAGGTAAAAAATGCATTAATAAATTGCCACAAGGTTTAAAACGTTGTGACAATTTATGTCATTTTAAAAGAAAGCTTAAACAATACTTGATTAATGAAATATTTTACAGTGTGCATGGATTCCTTTCTAAATAGTTTTTGGTTGAAAAGTATTTAACTTCTAATTTAAACTTAACTTCTAATTAAACAAATATTGTGTACTATTTGATATAAAGAAGTTAAAGGCAAGCCTACTGAGCTAAGCAGTAGCGGAAACAAATTATTGGTAAGTGATGAATTTATCGTTGCGTTCAAATTTTTAATTTTGTGTGCTATTTGATACAAAGGGGTTCATGCAAGCCTACTGAAGTAAGCAGGAGCAGAAACAAATTTTTGGTAGTAAGTGATGAATTTATCATTGTCATAACTTTTTGTTTATCAGTTTTATCTTGACATGTCCTATACTCCTTTTTGGAGTCTCCTGAACGCAAAAAAATATACCGTAGATAGCAGAATTCCCCAACTTCCTGTACGTTTTAGTAGCCTACTTTTAAATTTTCCATCTCCTCTAAACCATTCTTGCTGCAGCACAACACTTTCTAAAAAAATTATTATAATTGGAATTGTTAAATTAGATCTAAATTTTTGAAGAAGCTCTAAGTCTACTGTCTGAATGAGAAGATTGAGGGGTATTGAGGGCAAAGGAGGGGACATCTGGACAGAATACCCCTCCAAGTATACCGTTGTGCACCGGTCGGACAGAGAGATATGAGACGACCTCGAAAAACATGGGTATAAGCTAAGAGTTTCAAAGTTGTGAATTCAGAACAGGAGACTGCCTAAACCTTGAAGGAAGATTTAAATTTATTGAAAATTTTATGTAATTTTTTCTTTCTTCGCATTTTGTTTTTGTTATTTGTCTTCGTTATTGTCAAAAAACAGATGTTCTGGTTGAGTAAAATGAGGAAGTTCAGTGTTCAGAAGTTGTTACATAATAGTAAGAAATATGGATGCACTATGACAATAAGAATTATTTTGGTGACTGGTTAAACCAGGCACAGAAACTAATACCCCAACAAGACAGCCGACAGGAAACAATTTGCAAGAGATTTGTTTATATGAAAGCATGAAAAATGATCACATTATTTACCCAAATTTTTACTTTCTCTTGCCTATATGAATATATAGGAAGGGAAGTATTGTTTTCATGTCGATTTTTCGAAATCGAGTTTTCACCGGATCTATACGTTTTCAGACCCCCTGAACCCAAAAAACATGTTTTTAGCGATTGGTCTGTGTGTGTGTCTGTGTGTGTGTGTGTGTGTGTCTGTGTGTGTGTGTGTGTGTGTGTCTGTGTGTGAACAGAATATCTCAAGAACGGAACATTGTACGAACTTGAAACTTGAAACTTAAGTTACATACCACTACCGGACGCGACACGAACATTTTCATCAAAATCGGTCAACCGGAAGTAGTAGTTTATTCGTATAATTTTTCAGTTTTTTGCGATTTTCTCAAAAACTGGTCCTACGATTTTTTTTAAAAATCGCCTATTTTACTCAATTTTTTATTCTCTACAAGATAGGGTAGGCGCCATGTTTGCTGAAATTCTCGGTGAGGCTGTTTTCACGTAAAAACGTTGTTTTTTTAAGATTACGGCTTTAATATAAATTTTAGCGCAAAAACGTATATTATAAACGTTGTAGAGAATTTAAAAACCTACAACTTTTGTTTCAAACATTTTTTTGTATAACGCTTAGTTTAGCGGTAATTTGCGATTTTCTGTTTTTTTTCTCACGAAAACGTGAGAAAAATCGATTTTTTTAACATTTCGGTCTTAGTATGCATTTTACGACAAAAGTGTATATAATTAAATTTATAGAAAATTAAGAGATCTACAACTTTTATTTAAAGCATTTTTCTCTACAGAGCCTAGTTTAGGGAGAAAGAGTGATTTTCCGTATTTCTAAGCCAAACTGCGGTTGATTTTCATTTTGCGTCATTCACTCATGATTAAAATAAGGTTATGTTTTTGAGGTTAGTTTTTGTTCATTTCTAATGTTTTAATACTAATGTTAGGTTTATTATTAATTATTTTCATTGGCAAGAGAAAGTTGTGTGAGTGTTTCACACCAGATTTTTCAAAATCTATATCTAAGTTGTTTTCTCTATTTAGGAAATTCACAATCTGTTGGAAATAATTAGTGAATATGATAACACAAAATTTGGAAAAAACTTAACATTATAAATGAACGTGAGTGGAGACACAGTCCAGTGACAGAACTCCGACGTGAATAGATAAGTGTAGTATTTATAACACTGTAATGGATAGTCAATACAGCACTACGTTACTTGATGAGGCTCCATCGACGTTTTAGACGTCTTATTGGATTGTTTGGGAGAGTCTGCGTAGCCAGATTTCATATCGATGGGTTATGGTGTTTCACGAGTTTCTTTTTAAAATTTGTATAGAATTTTAAGAAAACGTCATTTATGTAGGATACGTTTAGGTCTGAGTGTAGCGTTTTAATGACTGGGAAAATGCAAAAGAACAGATAGAATCACTGCAGGAAATTGCAGCAGGAGTTGGTATGCGAATCTCCTTTGAGAAGACGGAAATAATGTCCACAAATACAGAAACACCAAGATATCTGGAGGCAGCCAATCACAAAATTAGGATAGTTAAAAAATTTAAGTATTTGGGAGAGGTGATCACATATAATCTAAACGAAAAAAATAAACATGGAATCAAGAGTAAACAAACTCAAGGGAGCTCAAAGACTGACATGGTCCACCTATAAGAGGAAGTCAATGTCCATAAAATCCAAATTGAGGCACTACAATACGGTCACGAAGTCTGTGGTAATGTATGCGTGTGAGACTTTGGGCAGGTTGAGGCACTGTGGGAAGATGGAGGACCTTAGAAAGACAGAGAGAAGAATCCTCAGAACAATAATAAACAAAAAGCACAGAGTAGACAATGAGTATAGGTTGTTGCCAAATTCGGTTCTATACAGGGAAAATGAGGAAATTTCCGAGATAATGAGGAAGAGAAGAGTTGGGTTCTTTGGACATCTTAGGAGACTGCCAGAATCCAGATTTACCAGACAGGTACTGGATTTCTTTTTGAGAACCAAAGTCAAGTACGCCTGGTTTGAGGAAGTTCAACAGGATCTGCAGGACCTGGATATCTCAGAGACACAGATTTTGAACAGAGAAGAAGGATATAAGATCAAAAATCCAAACACGAAATTTCCAGAAGTACCTAAAAGGCAGACAAACAGACATTGGACTGTGGAGGATAGGGCGAGAGTGTCGCAAAGGATGAAGAACTACTGGGCGGATAGGAGAAACAACTAGGGATCTTCTATAAATCGATTAATTTTGCTCCAATGAGGGCCTAAAAAAAAAAAAAAAAACAGGGAGCGTTAACAATCCTCCGTAAAAGCTTTGATTGGAAACGCTGAATATTTGCTAATACCGATAGTTTTGCACATCAGTAAAGCTGACTGGCATAGCGCCATATTGGTCGAAGGTAGGAGTTATAAATGGTTAATTTGTATGTAGTTGGTAACTTTGAAATTTTCATAGATTATGATGAACATATCTCATAAGCTAAAACCATGCTTTTCTGATTTTCTAACATATTAACAATTTAATTTGTTATAAAATAAAACTCGAATTTCATTTGATATTAAGACGGATATCCGTGTGTTTTAAAGAGGGTTGGTTATTTGTAAAACTGTTTCAACCCTTCAAACAGGATATGCAAGATGAGGGTTGTGTAGATAATGTGGTTTCCAAGCAGTGTCATCTGTAATGTTGCAAACTGAATTCTGTTGTTGAAAGAGTAAAACGGGTTAAGATAAGCATATTACGTAAACAAACACATAGTCATCCCCCACGTCAAATTCACAATGCTATTACGTTTCTTATTTTCATTTGAGCCTGAAGTATACAACCAAAATATATTGCAATCATGGAAAAAGTAAATATATAAAAGTGAATAAGTAAAAATCTGGTGTGAAACACTCACACAACTTTCTCTTGCCAATGCAAATGATTAACAAAATAACCTAACATTAGTAATAAAACAATAGAAATAAACAAAAAATTAACCTCTAAAAACATAACCTTATTTTAATCATGAGTGAAAGACGGAAAATGAAAATCGACCTGTTTGGCTTCAAAATACGGAAAATCACTCGTTCACGCTAAATTAGGCTCTGTAGAGAAAAACGCTTTCAATAAAAGTTGTAGATCTTTTAATTTCGTATAAATTTGATTAAATACACTTTTGTCGTAAAATGCATACCAAGGCCGAAATCTTTAAAAAATAAATTTTTCACACGTTTTCGTGAGAAAAAAAACAGAAAATCGCTAATTACCGCTAAACTAAGCGTTATACGAAAAAATGTTTGAAATAAAAGTTGTAGAATTTTACATTCTCTACTACCTTTCGTACATAACGTTTTGCGCTAAAATGCATATTAAAGCCGAAATCTTAAAAAGAAAATGTTTTTACGTGAAAACAGCCTTACTCAGAATTTTAGCAAACATGGCGCCTACCCTATCTTGTAGAGAATAATAAGTTTAGTAAATGAGGCGATTTTTAAAAAAATCGTAGGACCAGTTTTTGAGAAAATCGCAAAAAAATGAAAAATTACACGAATAAACTACTACTTCCGGTTGACCGATTTTGATGAAAATGTTCGTGTCGGGTCCTGTAGTGGTATGTAACTTAAGTTTCAAGTTTCAAGTTCGTGCGATGTTCCGTTCTTGAGATATTTTGTACACACACACACACACACACACACACACACACACACACACACACACAGACCAATCGCTAAAAACATGTTTTTTGGATTCAGGGGATCTGAAAACGTATAGATCCGGTGAAAACTCGATTTCGAAAAATCGACATGAAAACAATACTTTCCTTCCTATATATTCATAAATGCATGAGAAAGTAAAAATCATCTAACTACCCCTCTCTAATACAAACTAAAATATTTAATTCTCAAAATGTACAATCATGCAAAAACATATTTTCGGAAAAAGTAATTTAAAGTTTAAGGAATAATTTCACTCGCCTTGCTTGTAGTGAGCATTTTTTTTTACAAAATAATTTATTTACCTGATCGTTATGTAAATTATATTATTTATTTATGTAAATTATATATTTACACAATAAACCTAGTTACCTAGTAACTAAAAAATTTTTCATTTAATAATATTTCACAATAAAAGCCGTTTCTATGACGATAAAACATATTTTTTATAACTTTTTGTCAAGGTACAAAAACACATGCTGTGATTGAAAAAATTTTAAACTTCACAAAAATGCAAAAAATAGAAATTTAAAAAAAAGATTTTTTTAAATTTCTATTTTTTGCATTTTTTGTGAAGCTTAAAATTTTCTCAATGACAGCATGTGTTTTTGTACGTTGACAAAAAGTTATAAAAATATGTTTTGAAAGTACATGTTTTATCATCATAGCAACGGTTTTTATCGTGAAATATTTATAATTTTTTAAACTTCACAAAAATGCAAAGCAATAGAAATTTTGAAAAAAAGATGTTTTTTAAATTTCTATTTGTTGCATTTTTGTGAAGTTTATAATTTTCTCAATCACATCATGTGTTTTTGTACGTTGACAAAAGTTATGAAAATATGTTTTGAATGTACATGTTTTGTCATCATAGCAAGGTTTTTATCGTGAAATATAATATTCATATTTCAATATTTAATATTTATAATATTTTAAACTTCACAAAAATGCAAAAAATTTAAATTTAAAAAATTGGTTTTTTTTAAATTTCTTTTTTTTACATTTTTGTGAAGTTTAAAATTTTCTGAATCACAGCATGTGTTATTGTATGTTGACAGAAAGTTATAAAAATATGTTTTGAATGTACCCTACATGTTTTATCGTCATAGTTTTTATTGTGAAATATTTAGAAATCAGAATTTTTTTAGTTACTAGTTACTGTAGGTTTATTCAGTAAGTATATAAAAAAATTATCTTCTTGAGTTGACTACCCCCTTAATATTTTCTTTTCTATTTTTTTCTTGTCGGGCACATTGGCGTAGTTGGTAATGTGCTCACCTCTCATCATGCGGTCGTGGGTTCGAATCCCATTCAGGCACGACATATTTTCATACGTTACAAAAAATCATTACATCCTTCACCAACTGCATTAGCAGTAATTGCAGACGTTAAACCAAAAAAAAAAGAAAATTAAGTTTTCTTCCTACGAATAAGTGAAGGAATTGTTTTACTTTTAATCAGGAATCATTAGAAAATGTTTATACTTTAAAAAAAATCTAATGTGAAACACTCACACGATTTTCTCTTGCCAATGAAAATAATTAACAATATAGCCTAATATAAGTAATAAAACATTAGAAATAAACAGAAAACTAACCTCAAAAACGTAACCTAATTTTAATCATAAATGGAAGACGCAAAATGAAAATTAACCTGTTTTGCTTAAAAATACGGAAAATCACTCTTTCACGCTAAACTAGGCTCTATAGAGAAAAATGCTATATATAAAAGTTGTAGATCTTTTAATTTCCTGTAAATATTTATGACTATACTTTTTTGATGTAAAATGCAAAATAAAGGCTGAAATCTTTTTGAAAAATTGATTTTTACACGATTTCGTGAGAAAAACCAGAAAATCGCTAATTTCCGCTAAACTAAGCGATATACAAATAAATTTTTGAAATAAAAGTTGGATTTTAATTTTCCAACAACTTTTGTTATATACATTTTTCGCTAAAATGCATATTAAAGCCTAAATCTTAAAAAAACAACTTTTTACGAGAAAACACCTTTCCCAAGAATTTTAGCAGACATGGCGCCTACCCTATCTTGTAGAGCATAAAAAATTTAGTAAATGAAGTGATTTTAAAAAAAATCATAAAGCCGTTTTTAAGAAAATCGCAAAAAAGTGAAAATGACACGAATATACTACTACTTCCGGTTGACTGATTTTGCTGAAAATGTTCTTTTGGGGTCCGGTAGTGGTATGTACGAGTAACTTAAGTTTCAAGTTTGAAGTTCGTACGATGTTCCGTTCTTGAGATATTCTGTTAACAAACACACGCACACGCACACACAGACCAATCGCTTAAAACATGTTTTTGGGTTCAGGGGGTCTGAAAACGTGTAGATCCGGTGAAAACTCAATTTCGAAAAATCGACATGGAAACAATACCTACTTTCCTTCCTATATATTCATATAGGCAAGAGAAATTATAAATGAAGTATGAAGTGACCGTTTTTTCTTTTTACAGCTGGATTTTGTGTTAAAAATATATATAAATTACAGTAATACTTTACTCTCGGTGTAGAATTTTCATTTATTGAACCGAAACGGAAAGTAACGAGCGATACTCGTCGTGGAAAAATCAATCAGAATAAACAACCCCAAAGCTAAATTGTTAAGGGGGAGTAAAAGAAATAATTTCTGAAAGGAATAAGAAAAGGAAGTGAAGAACAGGAATCTGTCATTAAGTCCTTGTTTCGGTCACCTCATGACAAGAACTCACGAAAGTGACTTTTCTTATCTTTTCTTTTTTCTGGCATCCCCTAACTATCTGTAACATACTCCTTATTTCCTGCACACTTTCAATAACAATTCTCCATCCCCAATCACTATCGGTTAAACATTTTCACACCCTTAAATTCCAAAATGAAACTTCTATCTCTCCTTTTTTTTCTTTATATTAGTCGAGCTTTTATTTCTTCACATACCAATTAAAACTACAATAACTCAAGCTATACGCTTATACATAAAATTTTACATTATAATATTGTTATATTATGTACTATTATAATATTTGTATGGTAACATACAATTAAAAATGTAAAAATTTTAATCACGTATTATTGCAAAGATGTGGTAATCAACAAATAATTGAGTGGAATGAAAACATTCATGCAATGCAGAACAAAAATAAAAATAACTAATGATATTAATTTTATGATAAGTACAGAGTGATTCAATAAGATGGAAACAATTTCAATAAGCTGTATTTCCTGAACTACATGTTATATTTTAATTCTGTAAATTACATTTGAAAGAGAAAGTTTTAAGTTTTAATTTACATACATGAAAGTTTATAGATGTTCAATGTGTCCTCCTCCGGCTGCACGTACAACATCTAGACGGTAACTGAACTCATCCCAAACTCTCTGACGCATGTCTTGGATCACTGAGTTGACTGCAGCTGTGATACGATTCCTTAGTTCATTCAAATTGGTGGGAAGAGGTGGTATGTAAACTGCACTTTTCACGAACCCCCACAAGAAAAAGTCACAGGGTGTGAGATCTGGAGACCTCGGTGGCCAAAACTGAAGTGCAGAGTCGTCATTCGCCATGCGACCTATCCATCGTTGACGTATGGATTCATTTAGGAAACGCCGAACATTGCGATGCCAATGGGGTAGAGCTCCGTCCTGCTGAAAAATGTAATCTCCTGAATCTTCATTCATTTGAGGAAATCCACCCCATTGGCATCGCAATGTTCGGCAATGGTCGACCGGGACAGACAATAACACAAAATTCCAGGAAACACACAATAAGGGGTCTACGGCTAAAAGCAGTACGTTAGCTTGATATGTAATCGAAATTGTATAAGTAGAAAATACACACATAATGTGTACCACTCTGTATCTATTGCTTGAAAAAATATTATTTATAAATTTGGTAGTAATATTTTATTAGTTTTTCTTGTGCAATATTTATTAAATAAAACTAAATTGAACATTTTTTGTTAAAATGTCTCAATTTTATCAATAAGCAGTTTAAAAAACAAATTTTTAACATTTTTTAATAACACAGTACTTAAGAATATTGGTGTAAATTTTTATTTTAGAACTAAAATTTCAGCTTGGTACCTCTAACGGTTTTTTAGATAAACCATCAAATATGATAAATTGTTTATACGAGATAGAGTTGAAATTTTAGGTTGTAGTTTTAAACTTCAACAAAATTTCGTTCTGAACATTGAGGTAACCTTAATATTTAGTTACAGACAAAACAAAAACATCTGGTGTAAAACACTCACACGACTTTCTCTTGCTAATGCAAAGAATAAACAATATAACCTAACTAATAAAACTTTCGAAATAAACAAAAAACTAACCTCAAATAAACTTAACCTTATTTTAATCGTGATTGAAAAACGCAAAACGAAAATCAACCTCAGATTGGCTTAAAAACACGGAAAATCACTCTTTCACGCTATACTAGGCTCTGTAGAGAAAAATGGATAAAAGTTGTAGATCTTTTAATTCCTATAAATTTGATTATATACACTTTTGTCGTAAAATGCTTACTTAGGCCAAAATCTTAAAAAATCGATTTTTCATACGTTTTCGTGAGAAAAAAACAGAAAATTGCTAATTACCGCTAAACTAAGCGTTATACAAACAAATGTTTAAATAAAAGTTGTAGGATTTTTAAATTCTCTAAAACTTTTTTTAAATCCATTTTTGCGTTAAAATGCATATTAAAGCCGCAATCTTAAAAAAAACAATTGTTTTACAATTTTTAAACAGCCTCACCAAAAATTTCAGCAGAAATTACACCTACCTTGTCTTGTAGAGAATAAAAAATTTAGTGCATCAGGTGATTTTAAAAATAATCGTAGTACCCGTTTTTGAGAAAATCCCAAAAAAGTGAAAAATTACACGAATAAACTACCCATTTTGATGAAAATGTTTGTGTCGGGTCCGGTAGTAATATCTAACTTAATTTTCAAGTTTCGAGTTCGTACGACGTTCCGTTCTTAAGATATTCTGTTAACAAACACACGCACACACACACACACACACCAATCGCTAACAACATGTTTTTTGGGTTCAGGGGGTCTGATAAACGTGTAGATCCGGTGAAAACTCGATTTCGAAAAATTTACATGAAAACAATACTTTCCGTCCTATATATTCATATACGCAAGAGAAAGTAAAAATTATATTGATAAATTTACAAAATTAACTCATTATTGACAAGAAATTCTATGTAAGCTAGATAAAACTTCTTCAAGTAGTAAGTATAATTATTTTAAATTTTCATTTCAATTCATACAATAATTAAGAAAGTTTAAAGTATGTTTCTATAAACACATAATAATAGAGTAAGTAGTAGAAACTATTAAGTAAGCGTTAATTTCACTGAAAGTGTTAGTTTCACGAACATTAAAACTACAATCATTATTATTTAAAAAACTTAAAACAACTTACCCAATTAAAGATCTAATTAAGAAGGAATTTTTTACAGCAACTTACCTGAAAAAGTTTATAAACTTATTAAAATCATCATCACTGTAATACAAATCATTGAAAAAGTTTTATTGAAAATTAAAAATCCCTTTAGGGGACTACTTTGACTGCTTTGCTACTTTGCATCCCGCCAATGTTAAATTTGCTATTTTTAGGTACATTTTTTACATGATGGGTAAGCGATAGGGAAATGAAACTTTACTTACTTGTAGTTGTCGGATCGCTCGAGCTACTGACATTTTCGAGATTTAATCCATTAAACCATAAATTTCTTCTCCTTCTTCTTCTTCCTTTCACGGGTTAGGCGTTGCTGCCTGTTCCGAACCTCCACCATCTGCCCATCTCTTCCTTGGACGTCCTCGATCCCTTTTACCCCTTGGCTTGTACCATAGTGCCTGCTTGGGTACTCTTTCATCCTTCATTCTACCTAAGTGATCTATCCACTTCTTCCTGCCCTCCATTACTTTATCATTTATGGAGAAGATATTAAGATGTTGTCGTATCTCCGTGTTTCTGTACCGGTCCTCTCTACTACAGCCATAAGTTTGCCGGAGAAATCTCATTTCTGCTGTTTGTAATCGGCTCTCTTCCCGTCTTGACAGAACCCACGTTTCACTTCCGTAAAGTACTGTTGGAGCAGCTATCGTTTTATAAAATCTCATTCTAGTGTCTTTACTTGTGATGTTTTTCAAGTTCCTGTGGATAGTACCACATATGTGTTGAAATCGGTGGATCCTATCATACACCTCCTTACCCTGTTGATAAGTTACATCGCAACCTAGATAGTTAAAATGGGATATCTGTTCTATAATCTTATTATATATGACAATTTTACTTCTGACAGGATCCTTCCCCCTGAATGCCATTACCCTTGTCTTTTTGGTTGAAATTGTCAAATTATATTCCTGGCATATTCTACTCATCTCATACACTGCTCTCTGCAGGTCATCCTCCTTCTCCTGTAATATTATCAGGTCGTCAGCAAATAAAAGGCAGTTTAACTTCAAACTTTCATTCATGTAGACACCTGAATGTACTAATGGTTTCCAACTCTTGATCACGTCATTTATAAAAATATTAAATAGCGTGGGAGATAGTCCACATCCTTGTCTTAGTCCTTTATTAATTATTATTTCATCAGAGTAGGAATTCCCCGTATCTACTTTGATTTTCGTACCATAAATTTAAAAACAGAATATAAAAAAACATAAAATTTTACAAACTATTTTTACGGTATTTTACATATTTATAATATTTGTAGCGTTTGAGGAAGTCATAAAAGTGCAGGAATATCCGAATGTACAAGATAAATAACTGGTAAAAATTTCAGCCAAGTATGTTTAATGGTTTCTGAGAAAAATGTACCTAAATGTTAAAAATCTAAATTTACGGCAACGAGCAAAAACACAAAAAGCCACAAGTCAAAAACAAAATGTACACAAATAAGTAAAAGGAAGCGAACAACAACAGACGAAGAAAGATGGTAGGTGAACTACGACGAACTCACCACTGGTGTAGAAAGAAAGCAGCCTCAAGACAAGCCAAGATAAGACATTACAGTATATTAATGTGAAAAACCTTTGTATTAGTACGCGAGCGAGCGCCTTAGAATGACCGGTAGTCTAAAAAAGCTCAGAAGTTTGACAGAAAACTCCTTCGCAAAATAATGGAGCCGAAGTAAGTAGACGATAAAATATAAGTCGTGAGATCGAGAAGAACTTTACAAGGAAAATTTACAACTAATAGAAACAATTAAAAGAAGAAGTAGACTAAAATATTACTAACACCTATATAAAATGAATGATAACCGGTTGACAAAACATATTTAAGACACTAAACAATAGACCTAAGGTGTCAGATAAATAGTTTTAAGAACCCAGAGAGGATATTGAGAAATTGTGAATCAACCGAGAAAACTTAATGAACCGAACCAATTTCAGGCAACTAATTACGGATATCATGGGCTTCCACTAAGAGCAAAAATAGAACACAGATGCACAGAAGAAAAGAGAAAATTCTATAGTGAGCGAATGCTGAGAATATGGACTGCAAAAAGAACACAGAGAGGATATTGAGAAATTGTGAATCAACCGAGAAAACTTAATGAACCGAACCAATTTCAAGGAACAAATTACGGATTTCATGGGCTTCCACGAAAAGCAAAAATAGAACACAGGATGCACAGAAGAAAAGAGAAAAGTCTATAGTGAGCGAATGATGAGAATATGGACTGCAAATCAAACCCAGAGAGGATATTGAGAAATTGTGAATCAACCGAGAAAACTTAATGAACCGAACCAATTTCAAGGAACTAATTACGGATTTCATGGGCTTCCACGAAAAGCAAAAATAGAACACAGGATACACAGAAGAAAAGAGAAAAATCTACAGTGAGCGAATGCTGAGAATATGGACTGCAAATCGAACCCAGAGAGGATATTGAGAAATTGTGAATCAACCAAGAAAACTTAATAAACCGAAGCAATTTCAGACAAATAATTACGGATTTCATGGGCTTCCACGAAAAGCAAAAATAGAACACAGGATGCACAGAAGAAAAGAGAAAATTCTATAGTGAGCGAAAGCTGAGAATATGGGCTGCAAAAAGAACCCAGAGAGGATATTGAGAGTTAGTGAACCAACCGAGATAACTTAATGAACCGAACTAATTTCAGGCAACTAATTACGGATTTCATGGGCTTCCACGAAAAGCAGAAATAGAACACAGGATGCACAGAAGAAAAAAGAAAAGTCTATAGTGAGCGAATGCTGAGAATATGGTCTGCAAATCGAACCCAGAGAGGATATTGAGAAATTGTGAATCAACCGAGAAAACTTAATAAACCGAACCAATTTCAGACAACTAATTACGGATTTCATGGGCTTCCACGAAAAGCAAAAATAGAACACAGATGCACAGAAGAAAAGAGAAAATTCTATAGTGAGCGAATGCTGAGAATATGGACTGCAAAAAGAACCCAGAGAGGATATTGAGAAATTGTGAATCAACCGAGAAAACTTAATGAACCGAACCAATTTCAAGGAACAAATTACGGATTTCATGGGCTTCCACGAAAAACAAAAATAGAACACAGGATGCACAGAAGAAAAGAGAAAATTCTATAGTGAGCGATAGCTGAGAATATGGACTGCAAATCAAACCCAGAGAGGATATTGAGAAATTGTGAATCAACCGAGAAAACTTAATGAACCGAACCAATTTCAAGGAACTAATTACGGATTTCATGGGCTTCCACGAAAAGCAACAATAGAACACAGGATACACAGAAGAAAAGAGAAAAGTCTACAGTGAGCGAATGCTGAGAATATGGACTGCAAATCGAACCCAGAGAGGATATTGAGAAATTGTGAATCAACCGAGAAAACTTAATAAACCGAAGCAATTTCAGACAACTAATTACGGATTTCATGGGCTTGCACGAAAAGCAAAAATAGAACACAGGATGCACAGAAGAAAAGAGAAAATTCTATAGTGAGCGAAAGCTGAGAATATGGGCTGCAAAAAGAACCCAGAGAGGATATTGAGAGTTAGTGAACCAACCGAGATAACTTAATGAACCGAACTAATTTCAGGCAACTAATTACGGATTTCATGGGCTTCCACGAAAAGCAGAAATAGAACACAGGATGCACAGAAGAAAAAAGAAAAGTCTATAGTGAGCGAATGCTGAGAATATGGTCTGCAAATCGAACCCAGAGAGGATATTGAGAAATTGTGAATCAACCGAGAAAACTTAATAAACCAAACCAATTTCAGACAACTAATTACGGATTTCATGGGCTTCCACGAAAAGCAAAAATAGAACACAGATGCACAGAAGAAAAGAGAAAATTCTATAGTGAGCGAATGCTGAGAATATGGACTGCAAAAAGAACCCAGAGAGGATATTGAGAAATTGTGAATCAACCGAGAAAACTTAATGAACCGAACCAATTTCAAGGAACAAATTACGGATTTCATGGGCTTCCACGAAAAGCAAAAATAGAACACAGGATGCACAGAAGAAAAGAGAAAAGTCTATAGTGAGCGAATGATGAGAATATGGACTGCAAATCAAACCCAGAGAGGATATTGAGAAATTGTGAATCAACCGAGAAAACTTAATGAACCGAACCAATTTCAAGGAACTAATTACGGATTTCATGGGCTTCCACGAAAAGCAAAAATAGAACACAGGATACACAGAAGAAAAGAGAAAAGTCTACAGTGAGCGAATGCTGAGAATATGGACTGCAAATCGAACCCAGAGAGGATATTGAGAAATTGTGAATCAACCGAGAAAACTTAATAAACCGAAGCAATTTCAGACAACTAATTACGGATTTCATGGGCTTCCACGAAAAACAAAAATAGAACACAGGATGCACAGAAGAAAAGAGAAAATTCTATAGTGAGCGATAGCTGAGAATATGGGCTGCAAAAAGAACCCAGAGAGGATATTGAGAGTTAGTGAACCAACCGAGATAACTTAATGAACCGAACTAATTTCAGGCAACTAATTACGGATTTCATGGGCTTCCACGAAAAGCAGAAATAGAACACAGGATGCACAGAAGAAAAAAGAAAAGTCTATAGTGAGCGAATGCTGAGAATATGGACTGCAAATCGAACCCAGAGAGGATATTGTGAAATTGTGAATCAACCGAGAAAACTTAATAAACCGAACCAATTTCAGACAACTAATTACGGATTTCATGGGCTTCCACGAAAAGCAAAAATAGAACACAGATGCACAGAAGAAAAGAGAAAATTCTATATTGAGCGAATGCTGAGAATATGGACTGCAAATCGAACCCAGAGAGGATATTGAGAGTTAGTGAACCAACCGAGATAACTTAATGCACCGAACTAATTTCAGGTAACTAATTACGGATTTCATGGGTTTCCACGAAAAGCAGAAATAGAACACAGGATGCACAGAAGAAAAAAGAAAAGTCTATAGTGAGCGAATGCTGAGAATATGGAGTGCAAATAGAACCCAGTGAGGATATTGAGAAATTGTGAATCAACCGAGAAAACTTAATAAACCGAACCAATTTCAGACAACTAATTACGGATTTCATGGGCTTCCACGAAAAGCAAAAATAGAACCCAGATGCACAGAAGTAAAGAGAAAAGTCTATAGTGAGCGAATGCTGAAAATATGGACTGCAAATCGAACCCAGAGAGGATATTGAGAAATTGTGAATCAATCGAGAAAACTTAATGAACCGAACCAATTTCAGGCAACTAATTACAAATAACTTGGGCTTCCACTAAGAGCAAAAATAGAACACAGGATGCACAGAAGAAAAGAGAAAAGTCTATAGTGAGCGAATGCTGAGAATATGGGCTGCAAAATGAACCCAGAGAGAATATTGAGTAATTGTGAATCGACCAAGAAAACTTAATGAACCGAACCAATTTCAGGCAACTAATTACGGATTTCATGGGCTTCCACAAAAAACAAAAATAGAACACAGGATGCACAGAAGAAGGAAAGAGAAAAGTCTGTAGTGAGCGAATGCTGAGAATATGGACTGCAAATCCAACCCAGAGAGGATATTGAGAAATTGTGAATCAACCGAGAAAACTTAATAAATCGAATCAATTTCAAGCAATTAATTACGGATTTTACGGGCTTCCACAAAGAAATAAAATAGAACATAGGATGCACAGAAGAAACTACAAAAGTCTGTAATGAGCGAATGCTGAGAATATGGGCTGCAAAAACATTTTAAGTCACTTGAAGTAATCTGAAATTAGCCCTATACGAAAAAACGTAAATATAATAGTATACTCTATACATCATAACATCTACAAAAATCTGGTGTGAAACACTCACACAACTTTCTCTTGCCAATGCAAATAATTAATAATAAACCTAACATTATTAATAAAATATTAGAAATAAACAAAAACTAACCTCAAAAACATAACCTTATTTTAATCATGAGTGAATGACGCAAAATGACTATCGAATTCAGTTTGACTTAAAAATACGGAAAATCACGCTTTCACGTTAAACTAGGCTCTGTAGAGAAAAATGCTAAAAACAAAAGTTGTAGATCTTTTAATTTTCTATAAATTTAATACATACACTTTTGTCGTAAAATGCATACTAAGACCGAAATGTTAAAAAAATCGATTTTTCTCACGTTTTCGTGAGAAAAAAAAACAGAAAATCGCAAATTACTGCTAAACTAAGCGTTATACATAAAAATGTTTGAAATAAAAGTTGTAGAATTTTACATTTTCTACAACTTTTATCATATAACGTTTTGCGCTAAAATGCATATTAAAGCCGCAATCTTAAAAAGAAAATGTTTTTACGTAAAAACAGCCTCACGCAGACATTCAGCAAACATGGCGCTTACCCTATATTGTAGAGCATAAAAAATGTAGTAAACCAGGCGATTTTAAAAAAAATCGTAGGACTAGTTTTTGAGAAAATCGCAAAAAAGTGAAAAATTATACGAATAAACTACTACTTCCGGTTAACCGATTTTGATGAAAATGTTCGTGTCGGGTCCGGTAGTGATATATAACTTAAGTTTCAAGTTTCAAGTTCGTACGATGTTCCGTTCTTGAGATATTCTGCACACACACACACACACATACACACACACACACACACACACACACACACACACACACACACACACACACACACGCACGAACGCACACACACACACACGCACACACACACACACACACACACATACACACACACGCACACACACACACACGTACACACACACACACATACATACACACGCACACGCACGCGCGCGCACACACACACACACACATACACACACGCACACAGACCAATCGCTAAAAACATGTTTTTTTGGGTTCAGGGGGTTTGAAAACATATAGATCCGGTGAAAACTCGATTTCGAAAAATCGACATGAAAACAATACTTTCCATCCTATATATTCATATATGCAAGAGAAAGTAAAAATCTACAAAACAGGACGGATTGTCAGCAAGAAAGTAGAATAATCTCATAGTTTACCAGTAATATCTAATAGGAAGGTGTCACTAATGCATCTCGTCTGAATTACAGAAATTAATATTTAACTATTTTTGACACCACACAACGAAATTAAGGTAAATATGACTGTGCATTTAATTTCCGTTATCCAATGGTACAACTGAGCTATATACTAAAGTAAACTCTCAGAGAGTAACCAAGGGGAGAGAGGGAGAAATGTGAATTCGAAAGTGGAGAGATATTACTTTGATTCTCTTTAAAATATAACTCAGTCTCTCTCAATTTCTCTTTGCCTTCCAACAACCTGTGTCCGTTCCCCACTTTCGTCCGTCGACGTCCGGTCAAAGAGCTTTCTCCCTCTTCCTCCATCCATCCCTTCGCGCTACCATTTTGTCCTTTAGCAGTTCAACCCCTCTTGTTCAATTTCATTTCCTAATTAACCCTTCTACAACTAAAACACCCTTTGACCCTTCACGACTTACTGTTAACATACTTAAACACACAAATGTATATCAATTGCATACTAATGTCCACGTACTTACAGAAGGTCACTTTCGAACGTAATCACACCAAAATATAAATGAACATTTCAGGAATATTACTGTACTCCAATGTAAACATAAAATTTTAAATACCTACTTTTACAAGTGTGTTTCTACTTTCCCACGATAAAATATATTTTTTCATTCAGCCCATATATAAACCACGCCAAGTAATTTCGTACATTTCTGAAAACTTTATTTTCAGCGTACATATTCACCATTCTTTCATTTAATTTAACACTCACACGAATTTATCTTTCCTATGTAAATATTGGGTGTTGTGAATAAAAACAAGGACAAACTTTTTCTTAATGAATTATCAGAAAATCTTTACGATGGAGTGAATAAAACTAAAACTTGTCTTATTTATAAGCAAAGTCTTATTTCATTAAGAAATTGGCTTGAAAATTAAAATTTTTATAAGGAATTACTTGAAATGGAGTGAATAAAGCTATGCCTTTCCTTATGAAACATAAGGAAAGTCTTATAAATTATTAAGACAGGTTTTAGTTTGCTTAAACTCATTTTTACTTTCTCTTGGCTATATGAATATATAGGAAGGAAAGTATTGTATTCATGTCGATTTTTCAAAATCGAGTTTTCGTGGATCTATATGTTTTCAGATCCCCTGAACCCACATGTTTTACAACTGTAAAATGTTACAACAAGCAAATGTGATGATTATCATAATAATGTAAATGACTTGATAGTCATGAGAGGGGTAGGGCCCCCATTGGTGCCTCCCCAAGAATGAAATTTGTATATCAAATTAGCAGGTCTCTACTCCAGCGTCTTTTAAGGCGTCTAGGGGGATTATCAGGTAAATGGACGGAGGAAAGTGAACGCACCAGGGGGTTCTAGTGTTCTTGTGACTTGTCGTGAAAGCGTTTGTATAGGTATTCAATGGAATTTTGTGCAAGTGGTGTTTTCAAATCTGTATGTAAGGTTTTGTTGCTAACGTAAAGAGGTGCTTTTGCTATAAGGCGTAATATTTTTGACTGGAATGCTTGAATTCGTTGCAAGTTAGAGGGTTTGGTTGAGCCGTAAATTTGGGATCCGTAGGTCCAAATAGGTTTCAAAAGAGAACAATATATGCGTAATTTTTGTGTCATTGGTAATTTTGATCGTTTGTGAAGCAGGGAATATAGAAGTTTAAGTCGGGAATTCAGTAATAAACGTTTCCGTTTGATTTGTGTGCTCCAAGTTAGTCGTTTATCAAAAGTCAGACCGAGATACTTGACCGTATCTGTTTTTGTGAGAGGTTCATTGTCTATGTATACTGGTGGGCAATCACCATGACGGAGTGTGAAAGTTACGTGAAGGGATTTTGTCGTATTAAGTTTTATTTTCCATGTTTTACACCATTCGTGTATAAGATTGAGATGATGTTGGAGTGTTAGTGAAGCGTGTATAGAGTTTTGGTCTCGGGCTAATATCGCTGTGTCGTCAGCGTAGGTAGCAGTGAGGGTCTGGGGTAAGGTCGGTAGGTCTGAAGTGTATACAGAATAGAGAAGTGGGGCTAAAATTGAGCCCTGAGGCACGCCGGCTAAAGACAATAAAGAAATTTGAGTAGGACGATCCTAAACGAATTCTAAAGAATCTGTCAGATAGGAAGGAATTTATGATAAGGTAGTAGGTAAATGGTAGTATTTCTTTCAGTTTGTGTAAGAGACCTGTATGCCAAACTCTGTCAAAAGCTTGAGCGACATCCAGGAAACCTGCGGACACATACATCTTTTGTTCCATAGACGAAGCTATGTAATCAGTCACCCTGTGCAGTTGTTGTGTAGTGGAGTGTTGAGTGCGGAATACGAATTGATGTGGAGGTAGAATATTAATGCTGTTTTTCTTCAAATAAATAACATCCAAATCGTAAACTTTCAAACTTTAAATATGATACGTTTAAGCATCAACCACAATACTTGAGAATTCCAACTCTCAATCTTCAAACATCAAAAGCAACCAGAAAGTTTCGAATCTCACTTTTTAAAATTTCAAACCTTAAAATTATAAAACTTCAAACAATAAAATTCTTACTTTCTAAACGTAAATCTTATAAACGTGAAATCTCAACTTAAACGGAAAATATCTTCAAATTTAAAAATATCTTCTGCCCTTAACAGACAGGTGGCGTGTCAATTTATTTACACTCAATCTGTCCGTTGCAGGGCTAAAATAAATAGTTCTGTTTCTTATCACATGGTCAGCCAATTAAATGACTGAATCATTTAAGAACAGAAGAGGTAGAGGTGCAAAAGACACTAATCAGAGCTGTCTCCTCTGAAAGTAATGAATTTCATTATACAGCCAGACCCTGTGGTGAATAAAGTGAAGGTGTCATTTGCAGGGTGGAAAATCTGTGCTTTTTAGAGGGCCAGGCATGCTGATAAGCGTAATTTTTCACTCAGTGAGGAAGGCAATTTTAAACCACCTCAAACCTTGTTTTACTTAGTAAAACCTCTAGAGGTTCAAACCAGCCTTTCATCTGATGACCTAAACAACAACATCTTAAAACCTCAAACTTCAACATTTTAAACTTAAAATATCAATTTATTAAAACGAAAATTTTTAAGTGTATAAAATTTGAAACCTCAAAAAGCCAACCATTGAAACTAAAACACGTCATATTTCAAAACTTCAAGGTGTAAACTTTACACATTGAAACTCCGACATCTCAACGCCTTTTGAAACATTAACCTCAACTTAGAAACTGATAATTCTTATCCACCTAACCCTTTGACCCAACGTTCCCCTATCCACTTATGTGTGTCTGTGTGTGTCTGTGTGTGTGTGTGTGTGTGTGTGTGTGTGTGTGTGTGTATGTGTGTGTGTGTGAACAGAATATCTCAAGAACGGAACAAGGTACGAACTTCAAACTTGAAACTTAAGTTACATACCACTACCGGACCCGACACGAACATTTTCATTAAAATCGGTCAACCGGAAGTAGTAGTTTATTCGGGTAATTTTTGTTTTTTTGCGATTTTCTCAAAAACCGGTCCTACGATTTTTTTAAAAATCGCCTGGTTTACTAAATTTTTTATTCTCTACAAGATAGGGTGCGTCATGTTCGCTGAAATTCTTGGTGAGGCTGTTTTTACGTAAAAACAAAATTTTTTTAAGATTACGGCTTTAATATGCAATTTGGCGGAAAAATTTATATAATAAAAGTAGTAAAGAATTTAAAACCCTACAACTTTTATTTTAAACATTTTTTTGTATAACGCTTAGTTTAGCAGTAATTAGCAATTTTCTGTTTTTTTCTCACGAAAACGTGTGAAAAATCGATTTTTTAAGATTTCGGCTTAAGTATGCATTTTATAATAAAAACGTATATAATCAAATATATAGGAAATTAAAAGATCTGCAACTTTTATTTAAAACATTTTTCTCTACAGAGCCTAGTTTAGCGTGAAAGAGTGATTTTCCGTATTTTTAAGCCAAATTGAGTTCGATTTTCATTTTGCGTCTTTCACTCATGATTAGAATAAGGTTATGTTGTTTGAGGTTAGTTTTTTGTTTATTTCTAATGTTTTATTACTAATATTAGTTTTATTGTTAATTATTTATATTGGCAAGAGAAAGTTGTGTGAGTGTTTCACACCAGATTTTCTTATTGAACTTGCTTCTAATTGACTATGTTTATGTACAGGCGTGAAAAAATCATTGTAAAAATGTAAGGTTATTAAAGATGATCACTAGTAAGAATTTTTTAGGTTCTGAAAAGAATTTATAAAATTCGTAAGTAAAAATTTTCTCCCAGAAAAAGAGAAAATGGATGTAAAACGTTTGGCTTCATTCGTCACAAAATAATTAAAAAAAGCATCTGGTTGGATTATTTTTCCGGGATTTGCCGTAGAGATGGAAGCAGCTAAGAAAAAATGGAGCACCCGACTCAAAATTTCAACTGTAATAGGGGTAATTGATAGTACGGAAATTGAAATTCAAAAGTCCAAGAATTATGGAGATTGCTACGTAAATAGAAAGGGATATGCATCCATCAATGTTCAAGCTTCTTGTAATTCAGACTCCTCACTCTGCCACTCCTAATCCTCGAAAAATATAAAATAAAGAATAGTTCATATAAGTTTTACTAACCACCGGGTTGGTCTAGAGGTAAAGTCGTCGCCAAAATCAGCTGTTTAACAGCTCATTTTCGGAGACGAAGGTTCCTGGTTCAAATCCTAGTAAAGGTAGTTACTTTTATACGGATTTGAATGCTAGACAGTAGTTACCGGTGTACTTTGATGGTTGGGGTTCAATTAACCATACTCTCTCAGGAATGGTCGACCTGAATCTGTACAAGACTACATCTCATTTACACATCATCCTCATATCATTGGGTCATGGGGTTGCTTATTGTTTTGAATTGAACAGATTGCAACGTATACATATTAGGAATAAAAAAAAAAGTTTTACTAACATTTAATTAGAGCGAATGTGGAAAGTCCTGACTGTAAATGCCTCCTCTATGACGCATGCACGCATGCAAGTTGTTTGTCTTTAAAAACAAATAACTTGATACGCATGAACATACCATTTGTTTGTTCAAAAAGAGAAGTTGATGAATCACAGTAAGCAATTCCAGGTAAATAAAATTCTTATGCTAGGAAGACAATTCTTGTGCAATTGAAATTTTCAAGCTTGTCGGTTAACCCTTTATAGGGCAGTACTACAGGTAAAAATATAGGGCCTACATGTAATATGTTAAATTTTGTTTTATAGGGACTTGAATAATGAATTTCTAGTGCCAGAACAATAAGATATTTCTTTGTTTTTATGTTAAGCCTTATTAAGTATACTTACCAAGGAACGTTTATTAAAATGGGAATCGCATAATGTTTAGTGGTAAAAATGCTTATTAAAACAACTTGTAGTCCTATATAACAGAAAAATCTGGTGTGAAACACTCACACAACTTTCTCTTGCCAATGCAAATAATTAACAATAATCCTAACATTAGTAATAAAACATAAGAAATAAACAAAAACTAACCTCTAAAAATATAATCATATTAATAATGGCTGGAAGACACAAAATGAAAATCAACCTAATTTTGGCTTAAAAATACAGAAAATCACTCTTTCACGCTAAAATATAGGCTCTGTAATAAAAAATGCTTTAAATAAAAGTTGTAGATCTTTTAATTTTCTATAAATTTGATTATAGACACTTTTCCCATAAAATGAATACTAAGGCCGAAATCTAAAAAAAATAGATTTTTCACGTTTTCGTGAGAAAAAAACAGAAAATCGCTAATTACCGCTAAACTAAGCGTTATACAAAAAAATGTTTGAAATAAAAGTTGTAGAATTTTAAATTCTATACTATTTTATTATATAAATTGTTGCGCTATAATACATATTGAAGCCGTAATCTTTAAAAAAACACTTTTTTTACGTAAAAACACCCTCACCAAGAATTTCAGCAAACATGGCGCCTACCCTATCTTGTAGAGAATAAAAAATTGAGTAAATCAGGCGATTTTAAAAAAAATCGTAGGACCAGTTTTTGAGAAAATCACAAAAAATTGAAAAATTATACGAATAAACTACTACTTCTGGTTAACCGATTTTGATGAAAATGTTCGTGTCGGATCCGGTAGTGGTATGTAACTTAAGTTTCAAGTTTCAAGTTCGTACGATGTTCCGTACTTGAGATATTTTTTACACACACACACACACACGCACGCACACGTGCGCGCGCGCACACACACACACACAAACACACAGACCAAACGCTAAAAACATGTTTTTTGGGTTCAGGGGGTCTGAAAACGTATACATCCGGTAAAAACTCGATTTCGAACAATCGACATGAAAACAATACTTTCCTTCCTATTTATTCGTATAGGCAAGAGAAAGTAAAAATGTGTACAATAACTTATCTCAACTTTATATTAGCATGAATGCTTGCTTTCCTGTAAAAAACTCGAATTTTCTAAGCACTGTACAAAAGTTACAACAAAACAACACGGTTGCGTACGCTGGAATGAATCCTTACCACATTTATGTAACTCATGAAGCAAATGGTCGCTGCGCACTAATTTCAAAATGTGGGTAGCCTACTTTACCCTTTCAATCCAAAATTTTTACCTATACACAAAAAATACGTCTGCAGTGTTTCATACAATTTACTGACATTTAAGTGTAATAAAGTTTCTTTTAGACCTTCAGCCCTTTTACTAGCTTGACCAAAAAGTGTGACACCTACGTCACATTGGCACTTAATGGTATCAAATTTCCTAACAATATAAATAAGTAAAATCATGATCAGGCTCCTTAAACGAAATATATTCTCTTACGTAGATTTGTAGCAAAAAATAAATACGATTTTAATATTAAAGTTATTATTTAAGACTTAAAAACATTTAGACTACCATTAAAAAATATTGGTTAAATGGATAAAATCACTTTTTACAAACAGTCTAAAAGATATACTTGTACATACATACAACATACGTATTTGAAGAAATGTTACTTTATTATAGTAAATGAACATGAATATATTTAAAACTAAAGTTAACTTTAAAAAAAGAAACTAATGGTTGCCTCTGTGGCGCAATGGGCAGCATGCTACTCTGCAAAGCGGATGTCTCAGGTTCGATCCCTAGCTAGGATAAAGAAAATTATGCAATTTACACCCAGCACTCTTTAATTCAAAGTAGTCTCTAACAACTAAAATTTTGATGTCCGTTATTTCACTCCAATGTGACTTCTGTATCACACTGGGTTAGAAAGGATTAACAAGCGAACTTCTATTCTTCTTCTTCTTCATGTACCATCTCCATTTCGGAGGTTGGCTATCATCATTGCTATTTTAACTTTGGAAGCCACAGCCCTGAAGAGATCAGATGACCCGACATTAAACCACTCTCTCAAGTTCCTAAGCCAAGATATTCTCCTCCTTCCAACAGATCTTCTCCCTACAACTTTTTCCTGGATTATGAGCTGCAGAATCCTGTATCTTGGACCTCTCATGATGTGGCCGAGGTATTGCAGTTTCCTGCTCTTCACCTCACGTAGGACCTCTAAACCTTTGTTCATTCTCCTCAAAACCTCCACATTTGTCACATGTTCTGTCCATGAAATTCTCAATATCCTGCGGTAACTTCTATAAAGCCATAAAATGCCAATAGAGTTCAACTGCATAGCTTATTCTTTAAAAAAAAATCAACCTTATTGCCAGTGGTAAGTATACTTACCACAGACCTACAAAGGGTTAATTAACAGCCCGATAATAATTCCGGCACCTTTTTCTAAACCAAAGCCTTAGAAAACAACTATCAGAAAAGGAAAACACATGCGCGCCTTCACGTGGTTTGGGTGGATAGCTTAACTTAATTAAGGCGAAGTTAAGTGAACTAAGCTGCCCATAACAGACAGGTGGAGTGTCAAATTTTTTACACTCAATCTGTTCGCTGCAGGGCTAAAATAAATAGTTCTGTTTCTTAACACACATGGTCAGCCAATTAAATGACTGAATCATTTAAGAACAGAAGAGGTAGAGGTGTAAAAGACACTAATCAGAGTTATCTCCTCTGAAAGTAATGAATTTCATTATACAGCCAGACCCTGTGGTGAATGAAGTGAAGGTGCCATTTGCAGAGTGGAAAATATGTGCTTTTCAGAGGGCCCGGCATGCTGATAAGCGTACTTTTCCATTCGGTGAGGAAGGCAATGGTAAACAACCTCACTCCTCGTTTTACTTAGTAAAACCTCTACAGGTTCAAACCAGCCTTTTGGCTGATGACCTAAACAAGTGAACTAAAACGGAATTACTTTCACAAACTCACTATCACCAATACTCGTCCTTCACTATCGCCTCTTTGGATAACATCCAAAATTGTAATTCTAGAGTTTATTTTCTCCAATGTCGATGATCAGAACACCCAAAGATAGAATCACAAACCAAATAGTCAGAAAACTCTACCAGAAAAAGACAGAAGTAATGTGGTTGAGGGGGTCACGTATCCCTATACTACACAATGTTAAAATTTGGACTTTTTTCTCAGAAACTACATTAGGTAGAAACTTAACTTTTTTCTTATCTTTTAGATCATTCTTTTTTGCACATTTTGAGCAGAAGATATGTTAAAATTGATGAAGTAAATTTTTTTTAAATTTTCTTTCAAAAAGACATATGTATTTGTGATAATTTTAAAATTTAATATTTTATTAAAATTATTTTTATTTAAAATTACGCATATATTGTTCTCTTTTGAAACCTATGTGGACCTACGGATCCCAAATTTACGGTTCAACCAAACCCTCTAACTTGCAACAAATTCAAGCATTCCAGTCAAAAACATTACGCCTTATAACAAATGCACCTCTTTACGTTAGCAACAAAACCTTACATACAGATTTGAAAACACCACTTGTACAAAATTCCATTGAATACCTTTACAAACGCTTTCACAACAAGTCACACGAACACGAGAACCCCCTGGTGCGTTCACTTTCCTCCGTCCATTTACCTGATAATCCCCCTAGATGCCTTAAAAGACGCTGGAGTAGAGACCTGCTAATTTGATATACAAATTTCATTCTTTGGGAGGCACCAATGGGGGCCCTACCCCTTTCATGCCTATCATGTCATTTACATTATTATGATAATCATCACATTTGCTTGTTGGAACATTTTACAGTTGTAAATAAAGAATTACAGACAAAAAGAAATTTAACACATTTAAATTCTTAAACGCTCAGATTAGGCAGAAATAATGAATCTTTTAAATAAAAACAATTCACTCAAATATTTTCAGTAGGTCCTAAGAAAAAGATACAAATTTGGTAAAAAACCTAATTTTCGGAACACCCTTTTAAATAAATTTTTTTTTTTTGGTTTGAGTAATTTGTACCAGCTGTAGAGGATAACGAAAAAAATATTTATAATTATCGTAGAAGTATATTATTTACACAATTTTTTAGCGAAAATTTCAAACTACATTATGCATCAAAAACAAAAATATCAATTTTTTCAAAACAATTTTGCATCAAAAAACAATTTTTTAAATTTTTCGATACGTGACCCCCTTAAGAGAAATCAAGAAAGATATGAAAGAATTAGGCATCACCTTCGAAGATCTAGAAAATAAAACTGAACAGCTGAAACTATTTTTTTTTAAATCCCTAATAAATGTGTACGTTGCAATCTGTTCAATTCAGAACAATAAGCAACCCTATGACCCAATGAGATGAGGATGATGTGTATGACGTGTAAATGAGGTGTAGTCTTGTACAGATTCAGGTCGACCATTCCTGAGAGAGTATGGTTAATTGAACCCCAACCATCAAAGTACATCAGTAATTACTGTCTAGCATTCAAATCCGTATAAAAGTAACTAACCTTACTAGGATTTGAACCAGGAACCTTCGTCTCCGAAATCAGCTGTTAAACAGCTGATTTTGGCGACGACTTTACCTCTAGACCAACCCGGTGGGTTAACTAAAACTATTAAAAGATAAAAATATTATATTCCAAGGAAAGGTACATAAAAGAGGAAACAGGAAATTGATATTTTCGGAAGCAGAAAGCAAAAGAAGATCTGTTAGATTGAAAGAATACTGGAGAAAAATCAAAGAAAAGAACCAGAAGAAAGTTCCCAGAAACTGACTCACGTGATCCACTGCGGTCTCAAAAGAAAAAAAATTAATTAACATTAATTAATAAGTAATTAGCATTAATTTATTAGTAATTAACATTAATTAGTTTAATAGGTAACTAGAAGATAAACCAGTAAAACATATTTTATAGTATACGTAGCATAATATTTAAAGAGAATTTATAGAATTATGTAAATGAGAATGAAGCAATAAGAGTTGATTTTAAATGAATGTTTTAGCTGAGAATATATTTGCTGAGCACTTGAAATGCATAATCATCCGGTTGTAGATGGAGCTGGTAGTAAATTATTAATGCAGTTCAAACAACGCGAGAGTCTCCCATACTATCACTTTATTAGAATGCTCTTATTTAATACTAATAATACAACCAGATGTTATATGATACCGTTCGATCTCAATGATTCGACAATTATAAATCTAGAATTTAATTGTATAATCAAAATTCCGGATAACTACAGGATAATTTTTACTTTCTCTTGCCTATATGAATATATAGGAAGGAAAGTATTGTTTTCATGTCGATTTTTCGAAATCGAGTTTTCACCGGATCTATACGTTTTCAGACCCCCTGAACCTAAAAAACATGTTTTTAGCGATTGGTCTGTGTGTGAACAGAATATCTCAAGAACGGAACATCGTACGAACTTGAAACTTAAAACTTAAGTTACATACCACTACCGGACCCGACACGAATATTTTAATCAAAATCGGTCAACCGGAAGTAGTAGTTTATTCGTATAATTTTTCACTTTTTTGCGATTTTCTCAAAAACTGGTCCTACGATTTTTTCTAAAATCGCCTGGTTTACTACATTTTTTATGCTCTACAAGATAGGGTAGGCGCCATGTTTGCTGAAATTCTGCGTGAGGCTGTTTTTACGTAAAAACATTTTCTTTTCAAGATTGCGGCTTTAATGTGCATTTTAGCGCAAAACGTTATATAATAAAAGTTGTAGAGAATGTAAAATTCTACAACATTAATTCAAATATTTTTTTGTATAACGCTTAGTTTAGCGGTAATTAGCAATTTTCTGTTTTTTCCTCACGAAAACGTGTGAAAAATCTATTTTTTAAGATTTCGGCCTTAGAATGCATTTTACGACAAAAGTGTATAAAATAAAATTTATAGGAAATTAGGAAATCTACAAATTTTATTTTAAGCATTTTTTGTACAGTGCCTAGTTTAGCGTGAATGAGCAATTTTCCGTATTTTTAAGCCAAACTTGAGGTCGATTTTAATTTTGCTTATTTCACTAATGTTTTTTGAGGTTAGTTTTTTGTTCATTTCTAATGTTAGGTTTATTGTTAGTTATTTGCATTGGCAAGAGAAAGTTGTGTGAGTGAATTTAATTGTATAATCAAAATTCCGGATAACTACAGGATGATTTTTAAGTATGGAAACAGCTTTATATAGCGTAACTGAGACGTATTTGGCGAAAGGAGCTTATGCGAATGTGCATATTTTTTAAAATTTCGACTTTTTTTGGTTTTGAAATTTTTGTCTGCCATCTTGGATCCGCCATATTGGATTCAACTATATTTTTTAAATGGGATGTTGGTCGAATGACACGTCATTTCAATGTAAACATTTACGAAAAACACAATTGCGCAAACCGTTTTTCAATAGATGCCTTCGTGTTTTAGTTATAAGCATTCAAAGTTGCAATTTTGGGAAAATTTTGTTAGCAATAAAAAAAGGAAAACGCACTGCATAAAGCATTTTATTGCATTTTTCAATCATAAAGTATCTAATAACTAAGTTTAAACGCGGTAAAACATGATAATAATGAGAAAAAAATAAGTATAAATAAATAATACAACAAATAAATGATACACACACACACACACACACACTCACACACACGAGGCCACGCACGCACGCGTAAAAACACGTAAACGCTCACCAATCGTTTAAACATGTTTTTTTGGGTTCAAGAAGTTTGAAAACGTGTATATCGGATGAAAACTGATTTTAAAAAATCGACATGAAAACAATACTTTCCTCCCTATGTATTCATACAGGCAACAGAAAGCATAAAACTGTAAAAGTTGAGGAAAATCGATTTTTCCCGGGTGAAAATAGCTTTTAAATTGCATTTAAAGCTGTAAAACGATAGTGATATGGTTTAAATAATTTACTCTAAGAAATTGGTTGAGTGAGCTAATTATAAGAGAAGATAAAAGGGTTTGAAGAAATCAGACCCGACGATTTCAATTTTAATATTTTAAGAAGATTCTAATGATGGATAAATTAGAGAGTAAATCAATAAAATATAAACCAATTACAATTTGGAATGAACATAAATGTTTAAATTAGGGAAAATATATTTGACAAATAAATGAGTATAAATTTAATTAGTTGCAATATGATGGATAACGAACATTACACTAGTCGTTTTGCATAAAATAAATACAAGTGCATCATAATTTATCCTTTGAATGAATAAGCAGACATGTTATGTACCGCCAACGAGACTAACCGGGTAAGAGAAACACAGAGTCATTTTACTAAATTTACATTTATTAAATATTTATTACATGTTTGTTCATATTCTGGTGTAATTTGCAATTTAACATAATTTTATTGAAATTTATAAAAATTAAATTTAAGTTTGTTGTTTCAGTTGGTAATGAACTTAAAAAGTAAATAGAAAACTGTTCGGTTCCTACTTATACTTCTTTTTCTTCTTCATATTCTTATTTCCTTTTCTGTCTCCTTCTTCTCCTCCTTCTCCTTCTTCTCCTTCTTCTCGACCCCCTCTTCTCGTCCTTCTTCTTTTCCTTCTTCTTCTTCTTCTCCTACCCTCACTATCCTTTTCCTTGTCCTCCTCCTTCTTCTTCTTCTTTTCCACCCCTCCTTATCTATTCTCCTTGTTCTCCTCTTTCTTCTCCTTCTTCTTTTTCTTCTTCTCTCCTCCACCCCTCCTTATTCATTCTCTTTGTCCGCCTCCTCCTTCTCCTTCACCTCCTTCCTCCTAATCATTCTCCTCGTCCTCCTCCTTCTTCTTTTTCTTCTTCTCCATCACCTCTCCACATCCTTCTTCGTTTTCTTCTTCTCGTTTTCCTCCTCCCTCCTAATCATTTCTTCTTGTCATCCTTCTTCTCCTCCTCCACCCCTTCTAATCCATTTTCTTTGTCCTCCTCATTTTTCTCCTTCTTCTTTTTCTGCCCCTCCTCCCTCTTCATCATTCTCCTTTCCCTCCTCCTTCTTTTTCTTCTTCTCCTCCTCCACCCCTCCTTATCCATTCTCCTTGTCCTCCTCCTCCTTCTCCTCCTTCCTTCTAATCATTCTCCTTGTCCTCCTCCTTCTTTTTTTCTTCTCCACCACCCAATCTACATCCTTCACCTTGTCATCCTTCTTCCTTCTTCTTTTTCTTGCTCCCCTTCCTCCTTATCATTCTCGTTTTCCTCCTCCTTCTTCTAATTTTTCTTATTCTTCTTTCCTACCACCCCTCCTCATCCTTATCTTGTCATCCTTCTTCTCCTTCTCCTCCTTCTTCTGCTCCTTCTTCTTCTTAGCCGAGCTGTCATGGATTAGGTAGCTCGACCTAACCATCTTCTTCTCGGGCATCCAACACTCCTCTTACCGGTGTGTCTGTACTTGTGGGCTACATAGGGCAACCGGTCCTCCCTTACACGATTTCAATGGCTGCACCGTACCTTTTATGAGTTTTACTTCTAATTAAAAACCTACATTATCGTTTAATTCAGTCCGACGTGTGACATACGTTCCTGAACAATAAAAGTTTGCCACTTTTAATTTTTCTTGAACCCTGGAAACCACACAGATTGCCTTCGTTCTACTATTCCGTCAACCTCCTACCAAAAATAGGAAAACTTTTCGCACATCTGATAAGAACTTCAACATTATTTACCTCAACAGTTTGGTTTTTAAACGTTAAATTCGACAACAGAACAATAAAACCAAGTTACAGCTTTGATTAGTCGCTAATCTTGACCAGGAATCAAACCGGAACCTTTGATTAGAAGACTAGTGTGCAATTCCATGGAGGCGGTCTAAATATGAACTCTTTAAAGTACGGTACGTAATAAGCTCACATTTAAGCGCATTTTATACTGTTACATAATATATTTTTTCGTTTTCTTTTATTTTATTTTAATCAATAAGAATACTGAATATAGTAGCTGGGCAATGTATCAACATGGTGTCTTATACATTTTCTTATCTCCTCTTGTCGTCGACATATGGATCTTTCACATTTTATTAAAATTTCTCTTTATACTGACTCTATCATACACACTTGACATATTCATCTCCATTGAACCAATATCTTTTGTTACGAATATTATAAATCGTTCTTTTTCTTCTATGTAGTATTGTCTTCAAGTCTCGTCTAATCTTAAGAATCGTCCATTCTCATCGAATCATGTTTTTCAAAGGTTTGTTGAAAAGTATTGGAAAATTATCTCATGTGTTTTTAAAATTTAAATTGAAACACAGTATTGAACGTCCATGTTTCGGTTTGTATGGTTTTGGTAGGTCAAAAAAATATACGAGGTGTGGCTATTAAATAACGAGACTGACGTTGTAAAAAATTGTATTTTTATTTTATTCATAATCACTTATTGTCACCTTCAATATACACTCCTTCTCTATCCCTACACCGCTCCATGCAAATTTTCCATATTTGTAAACAGTGCTGGAAGTCATCTTTTGTCAGCTCCTTCAGGACACGTGCCGCTTTCTCTTTTACAACTTTCACAGACTCAAATCTTGTCCCTTTTAATGTACATTTTTTTAAAAATACAGATTTGTCCCTTTTAATGCAGATTTTTTTAAAAATCGCCTCGTTTACCAAATTTTTTTATGTTCTACAAGATAGCGTAGGCACCATGTTTGCTGAAATTCTTGGTGAGGTTGTTTTCACGTAAAATTTTGTTTTCTTTTGAGATTGCGACTTAAATATGCATATCAGCGCAAAAATTTATACAATAATAGTTGTAGAGAATTTAAAATTTTACAGTTTTTATTTTATACATTTTTTGTATAACGCTTAGCTTAGCGGTAATTAGCAATTTTCCTTTTTTTCACGAAAACGTGTGAAAAATAAATTTTTTCAAGATTTAGATCTTAGTATGCATTTACGACAAAAAAATATATAATAAAATTTATAGGAAACTAAAAGATCTACAACTTTTAAATCAAGCATTTTTCTCTATAGAGCCTAGTTTAGCGTGAATGAATGACTTTCCAAGCCAAACTGAGGTAGATTTTCATTTTGCATCATTCACTCATGATTAAAATAAGGTTTTGTTTTTTTGAGGTTAGTTTTTCGTTTATTTCTAATGTTTTATTGTTAAAGTTAGGTTTATTGTTAATTATTTGCATTGGCAAGAGAACGTTGTGTAAGTGTTTCACACCAGATTTTTCTAGTTGTTTCAACTGTATAATAATATTAATACAGTATAAGTAATTTATTTGTAAATTTAAGAATGTTTTTGTTTCTAAAAAAATTATTGGTTACTCTAAGCCCATTAAAGAAATGAATTTTCCGCAGTTCCTGCCCATTACGATTTATTAAAACTTCACAAAATGAGCTCGGGCATTTTGGACTTTCTCAATCCTCGCATTAAAGTCTCCAACAATGGCAGCAAACAAACAACAATTGTTCAAGAACAATTTGTTCTGTCTTATTAATTTTATCCAGGGTCTTCTGAAGTGCGCCGTAACAAGTGCTCTTCTCTACGTTTTTGCATATACCCCAATCACCGTCGAATGTCTCTATAAATTTTAAGCCTTACAGATACCATTCTATCATTTATTACTTATATATATCCAATCTGATATACTTTTATTCCACCTGTTATTAATTATAGTTGCCATTCCGGACATGTTCTTCGATTCTTTGAAACATCTTTTATAAACCGACCAATAATCAACTTAATCTTGTGTTTCTTGTAACTTCTTGTTTTCCGTAACACCGCTATATCCACCCTCTTTTCATTAAGTGTATAACATTTTATTCATGTTTTTTTCTTTGCCAATCCCCAAACACTCCATTTAGCCATTCCATTTTAGTGTATTCGCAATTTCCAAATCGGTTTTTCTTTTTAACATTCCTGTAATTTTTCCCCTTGTTTCTTGTTCTGAATCCGAGGCGGTTTGTGAGTTCGCCAGTAAGTTATTAAATCTCCTGGCTGCGGTACGAACGTTCCGCAGGTGGACCTTGATAGTAGGTCTGCAAATTCAATGCCTTCAAGCTTTTAAGACATTTAATTTGAGGTGTCCCTTCAGGTTCTTCCGCCCTTCCTGCCTGAATGCAACCTGAGTGCGAAAATTTAAAAATATCGAAATCGTTGGAGGGAGCACGTAGAAAGAATGCAAGATAAAAGAGTCCCCTTTTTGAATTACAAGTTGGAGGGGAGGAAAGATGTTGGGAGGCCATGCAAGAGATGGCAGTGATTCAATGGTTTTGTCGCTATTGTGGGTCCGAACAGGCGGGAGCCTAAATTTTGTGTATGAGAAGAAGAAGAAGAATTAATTTGAAAATTTTTATTAATTATACATTTAAAAAGAATTTTGGTATTTTGTAAATAATCAGATCTTGAAAGAACCTGGAATAAACTTGATAATACCTAATTTCAGATATAGCGTTGAAACCATGTGAAAAAATTGAAATAGAAGTTAGAATGTTTGTCACGACTGCAATACTTTCCCGTTCTTATCTGTTGGTGATAAAATAAAAAGGAAAATGGTAAATATGTAGAAAATGCATAATGCATCACGTAGGAATAAGACGTAAATAAATAAGAAAAATATAGTAAATACAATGAACTACTAGAAATATGAAAATAACCAATTTCCAAAGATAAAATTTACTTCAAGATAGTAAAACAAACAGCAATAAAGTAAGAAAATGTTGACGATAATATCTCAAACAATATTGTATGGTTATTTTAGAGGCGTACCAAGAGATAAAGTGAGTAAGAATGAGAGAAAGAGGGAGTAAAACGAAGAGAGGAGAGCGTGTGTGGTGAATAATGTTAGAAAATAGTGGTCTGGGGTTGCAGATATTCAAATCTACGCCTTAGAAAGCCGTCTCTCTGCCACTTTTCCCTTGCTTTTCCCGCGTACTACTACACTATCCCCCAATTTCTAATTTCACAATCGAGTGCGCAAACCGTTCACCTAAACAGGAGCTGTGATGTGAATCTATAAGCACTTGAGATATAAACGGGTGCACCGTCAACCTCTCGCACCTATCTTATCCTATTCTGTATGTATACTCCACTAACACTACTTTACTATACACAAAGTTTATAACCATCTAAATCGATAAATATAAAGCAACAATGTATTCCGAATTCAATAACTTTATTAGACTAAGCTTCATAATCGTCCAATTTGATACAAAATCATATCAATTTTGGAATCAATTACGTCATGATTAATCTACATTCAACTGATGTTGAAGCATGGTGTATCAGAAAATTACTTTGAATATACAATCGATTCCGGTTAATTGGTCCACTGGTTAATTGGGACAGCCGGTTTTTTGGAACAGTTATTTAAGGGGGGCAGACCATTTTCATTATCCCTATGCCTACGATACTAACTTAGGTAGATTTTTTGTAGGACCTGTTAAAGCTAAAAAGCTGAGCTTTGGCACACCTGTCTATAGTATTGTGACAATATCGAAGAAGAGAAATTTCGAGAAATTTCTAGTACTTAATTCATAAAATGTTAAAGAGAATAGAGTGAAAAAGTAACAATAGGGTTAGTTATAAAAGGATACCTATTTAGAAAGGAGTGTATAAAAAGGTAGGGTCTTTGTTGTACAACTATTTGTGAAAGAGTCAGTTGATTACCTGTAACATCTTTTATTCTATTGTGACTTGTTTACAACAGTTAAGATTTTTCCAGTACTAATAAAAAGGATTTTTATTATTTGCATCGAATCTCTGTGTCTTTCGAGAAAACTCTTTGATCTACCTATATGAAGAGACCCTCGAGCGCGGTCAGGGAGTTAGTATTCGTTTGATCTTTGACGAGTGTTTATTGCGTGAGCTATCGGTACTTTTGATCAGGTCAACGTGTCCCGGGCATTGGTCAACTATTGTTATACCGTCTCATTGTATATGTGCATTGTGTATTCAGTTTTATTGTGAATGTGAATTCTATATAATTGTTTGTAAGTAGTATTAAGTAAATTATTAAGTTATTTATTGTATTACTTCATTATAATTAGTTTATTATTTATTTTGTAAATCTTTTAGTTGTAATAAATACTTGTAATTGTAAACTTTAGTGTATTAATTATTTAATTGTCTAGATCCCGAAACGGACCTTAGCGATAAGTGACACAGTATATTTTTACAAATTTGTACCTGAGCTTTTTCATTTATCTTTATCCTATCTAAAAATATTTTTGTTCTCAAAAAATGTTAAAATGTAGCCTACATTTTTTTATGTGAAAGACACCCGAAAAATAAAAACTCCAAAATTTTTGAAATACCTCTGGAGTAAACACACAACTTAGTACTAAAATGCAGTGTGCGAAATTTCACACTCCTACGTGGGATGTTCCTGAAATAAGAGTACCTTAAGTCAAAAAATACAATATGCGGATGTTAGTAAAAGGATAATACTGCAACAGAAACACCTATTGCCAACTGGAATTAATGTCCAAACAAAAACACACCAATATATCTTGCGTTACAACTGATTCCTAAGCGTTCTAGAAATTATTTTTTGTTTTATATGAACGCGATCTCCATAATAATAGAGCAGTAACATGAATATAATAATCCGAATTTACTAGAATTAAAAACGTGAAAAAATATCGAAATATATAACACTACGTAGCCCACAAATGTAAAAAACATAATTTTTTCTCAACAGAAAAGCAACCAATGTCGTGTTATAAGCCTACATCAATTTAAATAGGGGAAACGATCTATCAACACATGGTAAAATTGAAAAATCAATATTTTTTATTAAAATCAGTCTACTTCCCTTAATGAACAAAAACAGAACGGGATTTTACATTAATAAGTACTCCGTTAATTCGGCCCATAATTCCGCTTATTGGGGCCAATCCGATGTATCTACATATGTTTGTTTTTTGTTCACGAATTAACCTGCTATGGATCACGTTACCAAGTTGTTCCTCTGGCCTACTGTATTTGCCAGCTTCCCTTGCGTTTGGCCCATAACGCCTTCATTCTCGCGCTTTGTTGCTGTCTCCTCTCCTCTGACCATTCGCCGCCATTGCCCCGACGCATCCTCCTGCTCTCGATTGCCCCAGATTCCCTTATCACTGCTCTATAGTGCTCTCTGTCCTGTGTGTCCCGCGGTATTAATCCTATCTGTTCCAGATCCAGTTTAGTTTCTTTGGCCCATGTGTAGTTCCTCTTTCCCCGGTTGACAAAGTCGAATACCTGTTTGACCAATCTATTGTTACTCATCCTGCTGAGATGCCCAAAGAATGTCAGTCTGCGCTTCCTCATCTGTGAGACGATGCTACATATGTTTTATTTAAACCATTACAGCGACTATTACAGCGATTACCACCTCTGTGGTGAAAACTGAAGTTATCGATTGTTCTGTGTGTGTGGGTGTTCTATGTGAAAAAATTTGTCAACAACGGAAAATTTAAGAACAGAAAAGGTAGAATTGTAAAAGAAACTAATCAGAGTTATCTCCTCTGAGAGTAACGAATTTCATTATACAGCCAGACCCTGTGGTGAATGAAGTGTAGGTGTCATTTGCAGGTTGGATGTTTTTCAGAGAGCCTGGTAAACTGATTAGCATACTCTTTCAAGTAGGTGAGGAAGGCAATAGTAAACCACCTCACTCCTCGTTTTTATTTGGTGAAACCTCTAGAGATTCAAACCAGCCTTTTGGCTGCTGACCTACAACAATCAGGAATCTGAAAATAGTTAATTTTTTATTTTTTATTTTTGTAATCCCTAATTTGTGTACGTTGCAATTTGTTCAATTCAGAACAATAAGCAACCCCATGACCCAATGAGATGAGGATGGTGTGTATGACGTGTAAATGAGGTGTTGTCTTGTACAGACTCAGGTCGACCATTCCTGACAGAGTATGGTTAACTGAACCCCAACCATCAAAGTACACCGGTAGCCACTGTCTAGCATTCAAATCCGTATAAAAGTAACTACCTTTACTACGATATGAACCAGGAACCTTCGTCTCCGAAAATCAGCTGTTGAACAGCTGATTTTGGCGACGACTTTACTTCTAGACCAACCCGGTAGTTAATTTAACATTGTTGTTTATTTAGGTTATCAACCGAAAGGTTATTTTGAACCTCTAAAGATTAAATCAAATAAAACGAGGATTGAGGTGGTTAACGATTTTCTGCCTTATTATACGTATTAATTTTGTAGGGCAAGAAAATGTAAAAATAAAATAAATTCTCTTACAAAAGCTATCAAACATTACCTCTCTCTTTTCTTTGCATTCATAATAATAAAGTTTAGCTGTTACTGGAATTTTCGAATATTAGTAAATGAGAAAATTACTAATAATTTCTTTTAAAACAAAAATTATGGAAATTGAAAAATATTTAACAAAAGGTAAAAGAAGGGAAGGTATACGACGAAAAGAAAAGCGAAACTGAAGTATTACGCACTCGTTTTATTTTACTCTCTTTTAATATTCAGTGGGTAATCCTGAAGGATTTTAATAAACGGGAAAGCAAAATTAAAATTATACTTATCCAGTGAGATCTAATCTAACCGCATTGGATATCAGATCCAATTTAAGAAATCCGTAAATGAAAGAAAATTACCAGAAAAGTAATTTGGTATAACATTAATATCATTATTGTAGTATATCTCGTTTTCAATTCAATAAACCTGTTGTGAAACACTATATTTGTTCAAAAAACAATCTATTTCATCAACCATTTCTAGAAAAACATTGCAGTACATTTTCTTTCACACAACAAGATAAATATATCGTAGTAGCAAATTACTGAACAAATAATACAAAGGGTTTGGAATAGAATAAAAAATATATTGAATTGGTTTATTGAAAATTCAAATATTGGCTGACAGACTGACAAGGCGTTTACTGTTTTTATACCTACGGTCTGATAGTTTCCAAAATAAACGAGATCTTTCTAACATAGTAGAAGGAATCAAAATTCAAACAAACTTTCTACTATTATCGATTTCCTAGAACTCCAATTCCAAATATCTCATTCATTACAGTTCACTATCCTTGTTCAACGCATTCCAAACTATACAATAAACAATTTATACCATCAACCTTTTCTAGAATAATATTACAGAACTTTTTCCTTTGAACAACTATATAAATATATCGTAGTAACAAATTACTGAACAAATAATACAGAAGGCTTAGGGATAGAATCAAAAATATATTGAGTTGCTTTATTCAAAATTCAAGTATTTGCTGACAGACTACCAAGGCGTTTACTGTTTTTATACCTTCGGTCTGATAGTTTCCAAAACAAACGAGATCTTTCTAACATAAGAGAAGAAATCAAAATTCAAACACTTTCTACTATTATCGATTTCCTAGAACTCATATTCCAAACATCTCACTCATTACAGTTCACTATCTTTGTTCAGCACACTCCAAACTACACAATAAATAATCTATTCCATCAAATAATTCTAGAATAATATTACAGTTTATTTTCTTTCAAACTACAATATAAGTATACCGTAGTAACAAATTACTGAACAAATGATTTAGAGGGCTTGGGATAGAATGAAAAATATATTGAGTTGGTTTATTGAAAATTCAAGTATTGGCTGACAGACTTACAAGGCGTTTACTGTTTTTATACTTTCGGTCTGATAGTTTCCAAAACAAACGAGATCTTTCTAACATAGTAGAAGGAATCAAAATTCAAACACTTTCTACTATTATCGATTTCCTAGAACTCATATTCCAAACATCTCACTCATTACAGTTCACTATCTTTGTTCAGCACACTCCAAACTACACAATAAATAATCTATTCCATCAAATAATTCTAGAATAATATTACAGTTTATTTTCTTTCAAACTACAATATAAGTATACCGTAGTAACAAATTACTGAACAAATAATATAGAGGGCTTGGGATAGAATGAAAAATATATTGAGTTGGTTTATTGAAAATTCAAGTATTGGCTGACAGACTGACAAGGCGTTTACTATTTTTACACCTACGGTCTGATAGTTTCCAAAATAAACGAGATCTTTCTAACAAAGGAATCAAAATTCAAACAAACTTTCTACTATTATCGATTTCCTAGAACTCCAGTTCCAAATATCCCATTCATAACATACTACACGTAGCTACGTAAAACCACTATTAACATAGTAGTTCAGGACGACACAATTTCGAAACGATCCGACAACATTTTTTATTCACAATTCAAGTACTGACTGACAGACTACAAAGGCGTTTACTGTTTTTATACCTTCGGTCTGATAGTTTTAAAAACAAACGAGATCTTTCTAATAAATTCTCTGCTATTCTCAAACATAGTTGAAGGAATCAAAATCCAAACAATTTTTCTACTATTATCGATTTCCTAGAACTCATATTCCAAACATCTCAATCATTACAGTTCACTATCTTTGTTCAAAAAACAGTCTATCCTGAATTTTACGCACGCAAATTGTGTATCTTTGTTCAACACACTCCAAACTACACAATAAACAATTTATACCATCAACCTTTTCTAGAATAATATTACAGTATATTTTCTTTCGAACAACAATATAAATATACCGTAGTAACAAATTACTGAACAAATAATATAGAGGGCTTGGGATAGAATGAAAAATGTATTGAGTTGGTCAAGTCATCAAGGGGAAAAAAGAGGAGGAAGTAAAGGCATTGACATAGAACTAACAGGATGAATGCGAGGAATGATCGTGTATAGAAGTTGTATAATAGAAAGGGATCAAAATTCTATGAACGGAAAAATGGCGAGATATTTCCTATCATTTTATGTCTGCTCTGCTTAAAATTCAAATGATGGATTTCATCTATATTGCAATGAATACTTACAAAGAAGTTATTATATTTTTACTTTCTCTTGCCTATATGAATATATAGGAAGGAAAGTATTGTTTTCATGTCGATTTTTCGAAATCGAGTTTTCACCGGATCTATACGTTTTCAGACCCCCTGAACCCAAAAAACATGTTTTTAGCAATTGGTCTGTGTGTGTGTGTCTGTGTGTCTGTGTGTGAACAGAATATCTCAAGAAGGGAACATCGTACGAACTTGAAACTTGAAACTTAAGTTACATACCACTACCGGACGCGACACGAACATTTTCATCAAAATCGGTCAACCGGAAGTAGTAGTTTATTCGTATAATTTTTCAGTTTTTTGCGATTTTCTCAAAAACTGGTCATACGATTTTTTTTAAAATCGCCAATTTTACTCAATTTTTTATTCTCTACAAGATAGGGTAGGCGCCATGTTTGCTGAAATTCTCGGTGAGGCTGTTTTCACGTAAAAACGTTGTTTTTTTAATATTACGGCTTTAATATAAATTTTAGCGCAAAAACTTATATAATAAAAGTTGTAGAGAATTTAAAAACCTACAACTTCTGTTTCAAACATTTTTTTGTATAACGCTTAGTTTAGCGGTAATTTGCGATTTTCTGTTTTTTTTTCTCACGAAAACGTGAGAAAAATCGATTTTTTTAACATTTCGGTCTTAGTATGCATTTTACGACAAAAGTGTATATAATTAAATTTATAGGAAATTAAAAGATCTACAACTTTTGTTTAGAGCATTTTTCTCTACAGAGCCTAGTTTAGCGTGAAAGCGTGATTTTCCGTATTTTTAAGCCAAACTGAGTTCGATTGTCATTTTGCGTCATTCACTCATGATTAAAATAAGGTTATGTTTTTGAGGTTAGTTTTTGTTCATTTCTAATGTTTTAATACTAATGTTAGGTTTATTGTTAATTATTTGCATTGGCAAGAGAAAGTTGTGTGAGTGTTTCACACCAGATTTTTATAAAAAAAAAACTACCGGGTTAAACAAACTTGAACCATTTTTCCCATATCTTCTTATGAATCAAATAAATTGCGCCCTTAATATGCATTTTACGATAAAAGAGTATTTTAATTAAAGTTATAGGAATCTAGCATGCTCCGTCGCGGCACCGCACGCGAAAAATGGTGAATCAATAAAAATTAAAAAAAATTATAAAAAATTATTTTTTTAAATATATAACAGAAATTTTTTAGCTGCTAGATCAACTGTATACTACAACGTACGCACGCACGCACACACACACACACACACAACGTTTCGATAAATTCTTCGCGTACGCCTCTTGTAATCATCAAACCCCTTCATCTATTTCAACAGCAACACGTACTCACATGTACACACAGACACACACACACACACACATAAATATTTATGAAAATATCATTAGATCCCGTAGCTTTATCATTTTTGAAAATTTTAAAAGAAATTGTTGCTGTAAACATAAATATGAATACGGTGTCAAAATTTCATGAAAATCCGTTCGGTAGTTTTGAAAATTAGCTTGCACAAAAAAACACGCTATGTCTTTATAATATTAGTATAGATTAAATTTCTAAAGCTACAAAAAATAGTTTTGTTTCATATCACATGGTCAGCCAGTTATGACTGAAGCATTTAAGACTAGAAGTAGGTAGAGATGTAAAATACACTAGTAAGAGTTATCTCTTCTGAGTGCAATGAATTTCATTACACAGCCAGATTCTGTGGTGAATGAAGTAAAGGTGTCATTTGTAGGGTGGAAACTAGATGTTTTTCAGAGGGCCTGCCATGCTGATAAGCATACTTTTCGATTCAGTAAAGAAGGAAAAATTGTAAACCACGTGACTCCTTGTTTTACTTAGTAAATCCTCTAGAGGTTCAAACTAGCTTTTCGGCTGATGACCTAAACAACACCAGGAAATTAAAAAACTTACAACTTTTATTTCAAACATTCTATTCCCTTTTACGTAACGAATGATACACTACACACGGACTTAAACGTCCCATACATCATCGATGTATTCATACGCACACACACACACGATTTAAAAAGAAATTACCCAATAATCCAAATCAGTTCATTGTTGACCTAGACATAAAAGATTTACCAACTGCCCCTATACGACGACTGAAACGACTCTGGTGTAGGGATATCATGAAACGTCAAAATTAAAGAAAAACAAAATAAAATTAAGTAAATAATGAACTAACTTAATGATTACCGTTGGAGTACTGTCAATGGGAAGCCATCTCCTCAATGTCTTAAAAATTGTCCATATTTGTATCCTTTTTTAAAAAATTTGCTTGTTGTTAATTTTATACAGTTGCAAATAAAAATATCTTGTATTGTTAAAAAAAAACATTCTAACCTACAGAGCCTAGTTCAAGGTCAATTAGTGATTTCCGCATTTTAAAATTCTGCAGTAGTTGATTTTTAATTTGCGTCATTCACTCATAATTTAAGTTATCCTTTTACATTGTTTATTTATGATTAAAGATAGGTTATATATATTTTTTTTCATGATTTACATTGTCAAGAGTAATTAGGGGAATTTTCATTTTTTTATTAGGGGAATTTTCATGTGAGTGTTTTACAACACATTGTTTTATTTAAAGATACGTAATCAACAAATTATTAGGGAAATGATATATCATCTTTGTGATTGAGCGATTTAACGAATAAACCATCAATGCGTCAAGTAACTTGTTTAATTCAAAACATATTTTAATTTTGAAATTCTTTAAGCGGCTTATAATCATATCTTGGTAGAAACCCTATTATTTTTAAGAAAAAGGTTATACGATGTGCTGGGATGACGTAATTATTAATGAAACTTTAACACCATGTGTAGCTATACAAACCATATGTACAAGTTTTTGTTTGAAAGATGATAAACCATACATGACAAACTTAATTACAGTAATATAAAACAAAATTATTAAAAACATATACTGCCGTATGTTAACGATAATTACAACAAAAAATTTTTTTAATGTATTATGGAACGATTTTTATAACAACACTTTAACTCGACCTCCACCCTTCCAATTAGAACTTCTTAATTGTTCTGCAGAGATTTTTTTGTAATAAAATATCGTTAAAGAAATAACCGTTTACTACTGTAATGAAAGACGAATTTGACATATTTTTTACCATGGAAAATCCAGAGTATATTTTAACTAAACTTTACAAGAAAGAGTAATTGTAAACAAAAAACTAAGTTATTTATCGTGGAAGAAACACATAATTAAAAATAATTATAATTATCTGATGAAAGATAAGCAGTAAAATTAAAGTTCTTTTACGCAATTATGATTGAATATTTAGAAAAATCTTGTGTGAAACACACACGATTTTTTCTTGCCAATGAAAATAATATCCAATATAACCAAGCATTAATATTAAACATTGGAAATAAACAAAAAAAAACTACACTCAAAAAACATAACCTAATTTCACTCATGAGTGAATTTTAGAAAATGATAACTAACATTTAGCTCGGCTTAATAATTCAGAAAATCACTCTTTTCACGCTAAGCTAGGCTGTGTAGAGAAAAATGCTTTAAATAAAACTTGTAGATCTTTTACTTTCTATAAATTTTATTATATACACTTTTGTCGTAAAATAGATAGCCTACGAAGACCGAAATCTTAAACAATTAATTTTTTTACAGATTTTCAGGAAAAAAAAACAGAAAATCACGAAATACCGCTAAACTAAGCATTGTACAAAGAAATTTTTGAAATAAAGTAGTAGGTTTTTAAATTGTCTAAAACTTTTATCATGTACTCTTTTGCCCTAAAATGCATGTTGTTGTTGTTTAGGTCATCAGCCAAAAGGCTGGTTTGAACCTGTAGAGGTTTTACTAAGTAAAACGAGGAGTGAGGTGGTTTACCATTGCCTTCCTCACTGAGTGGAAAAGTATGCTTATCAGCATGCCGGGCCCTCTGAAAAGCACATATTTTCCGCTCTGTAAATGACACCTTCATTTCATTCATCACAGGGTCTGGCTGTATAATGAAATTCATTACTTTCAGAGGAGGTAACTCTGATTAGTGTCTTTTACACCTCTACCTCTTCTGTTCTTAAATGATTCAGTCATTTAATTGGCTGAACATGTGAAAAGAAACAGAACTATTTATTTTAGCCCAGCAACGAACAGATTGAGTGTAAATAATTTGACACTCCACCTGTCTGTTATGGGCAGATTAAATGCATATTAGGGCCGTAATTGTACGACAATTTTTATACAAGAACAGCCTCTCTGAGAATTTAAAAAGACATCGCGCCTACCCTATCTTGTAGAGCAGGGGTTCTCAAACTTTTTAGGCCAAGACTCCCTACCTTGATCTATACTAGGCTCGTGCCTCCCTCCTGTTAAGAGTTACAAATTAAAACCAACAAAGCAAATGAATAAGTTTTTTTTATCATTTTTTCTGTGTTATTAATACAATTTTTAATTTTTCTAACTTTCTCACGCCCCCCTAATTTATCCTTTGCGCCCCCCTTGGGGGTCGCGCCCCACCGTTTGAAAACCCCTGTTGTAGAGCATAAAAAAGTATAAAAATTATACTCTACATACAATAGGAAAGACAATAGTACTTTCTAAAATAATTATTTTAGTCTCTGTATGACCAGAAAGTCTTAAAGGTGAGAGTGTACGATGGTTTTGACTGAAAATTTTGGTTTTCAGTTTTTAATGTTTTTCAATAGTTCAGACCTCGATCTTACAGAAAAACCTTATGTTGTTTAGGTCAACAGCCGAAAGGCTGGTTTGAACCTCTAGAGGTTTTACTAAGTAAAACGAGGAGTGAAGTGGTTTACCATTGCCTTCCTCACTGAGTGAAAAAGTACGCTTATCAGCATGCCGGGCCCTCTGAAAAGCACATATTTTCCACTCTGCAAATGACAACTTCACTTCATTCACCACAGGGTCTGGCTGTATAGTGAAATTCATTACTTTCAGAGAAGATAACTCTGACTAGTGTCTTTTACACCTCTACCTCTTCTGTTCTTAAACGATTCAGTCATTTAATTGGCTGACCATGTGATAAGAAACAGAACTATTTATTTTAGCCCTGCAACGAACAGATTGAGTGTAAATAATTTGACACTCCACCTGTCTGTTATGGGCAGGGAAAAACCTTAAATGATGTCAAAAAATTATTTTAATGAAAAAATTAAGTTTTTAGCAGGTTTATAAAGAAAAATTATCGCGTCACCAACAATGAATATTTTTCATAATTTAAACTGATCGTTTTAGAGCAAAGGGAATTTTAGTTTTTAAAAATATCTGCATACAGTTTTTAACATTCTAAGTTGTTGGTTCAGCTTTCTAACCAACTGCTGATGGGAAATTTACTTGTTTGTGTATATATTGTTTTTGATTTGTGTCTTTTTCTTTCTTGCCTGTTCCCTTAAATTTAGATTTTTAACATTTAGGTATATTTTTCTCAGAGGCCATTATACCTACCAGGCTGAAATTTTTACCAGTTATTCGTCTTGCAGGCCTACGTCCACACATGTTGACATTTTTAGAACTTCCTCAGATGCTCCAAAAATTACTAATGTGGAAAAACAAAGAAAATAATTTGTAAAAATTATGTGTTATTCTTTATTACTTTCTCTTGCCTATATGAATATATAGGAAGGAAAGTATTGTTTTCATGTCGATTTTTCGAAATCGAGTTTTCACCGGATCTATACGTTTTCAGACCCCCTGAACCCAAAAACATGTTTTTAGCGATTGGTCTGTGTGTGTGTCTGTCTGTGTGTGTGTGTGTGTGTGTGTGTGTGTGTGTGTGTGTGTGTGTGTGTGTGTGTGTGTGTGTGTGTGTATGTGTGTGAACAGAATATCTCAAGAACGGAACATCGTACGAACTTGAAACTTGAAACTTAAGTTACATACCACTACCGGACGCGACACGAACATTTTCATCAAAATCGGTCAACCGGAAGTAGTAGTTTATTCGTATAATTTTTCAGTTTTTTGCGATTTTCTCAAAAACTGGTCCTACAATTTTTTTTAAAATCGTCTATTTTACTCAATTTTTTATTCTCTACAAGATAGGGTAGGCGCCATGTTTGCTGAAATTCTCGGTGAGGCTGTTTTCACGTAAAAACGTTGTTTTTTTAAGATTACGGCTTTAATAAAAATTTTAGCGCAAAAACGTATATAATAAAAGTTGTAGAGAATTTAAAAACCTACAACTTCTGTTTCAAACATTTTTTTGTATAACGCTTAGTTTAGCGGTAATTTGCGATTTTCTGTTTTTTTTCTCACGAAAACGTGAGAAAAATCGATTTTTTTAACATTTCGGCCTTAGTATGCATTTTACAACAAAAGTGTATATAATTAAATTTATAGAAAATTAAAAGATCTACAACTTTTATTTAAAGCATTTTTCTCTACAGAGCCTAGTTTAGAGAGAAAGAGTGATTTTCCGTATTTCTAAGCCAAACTGAGGTTGATTTTCATTTTGCGTCTTTCACTCATGATTAAAATTAGGTTATGTTTGTTGAGGTTAGTTTTTTGTTTATTTCTTATGTTTTATTACTAATGTTAGGTTTATTGTTAATTATTTGCACTGGCAAGAGAAAGTTGTGTGAGTGTTTCACACCAGATTTTTTTGTTTTTAATTTTATGGTCGAACAAATTATATTAAAAAATGTCAGTAGCAAGAGAAACCCGAAAAATAAACGTGTGTAAAATTTCATTTCCCTATATTTTACCAATTCTATGAAAAATGAACTTATAAATAGCAAATTTAACATTGGCGGGATACAAGGTACAGTCTTCCCTTAAAATATTTTGACTTTTTTTTTCAATTCTGTAACCCTTTTTGGTTCGAGCGATACAAAAGGATCGCTAAAAAACAAAATTGGCATAGGGAAACAAAAGAAACTCCAACAGGAGAGACTGCGGTGATGTGACGGTAAAAAAAACAAAAAAATAAATTAGTAAAAGAATTTAATTAAATATTAAATTAATAGAAAAAACTTAATGGATACGATTACATTTGTTTTGAGTAAACGCAGAAAAGTTACACAGGTGATTAAATGTATATTAGCATAGATAGCCAAAATTTATAAAAAAAGCTCAAAAGGATTGGCATGCCATTCTACTGGATCCAGTTTAAAAAAAATTTAAATTTATAAGAAATGATTAATAATTAATAATAATAATCATTATTAATAAAATAAAACAAATAAATTGATATTTAATCATAATAGGTCATTTAAATGACGGATAATATTTTTAAAAAAATTTAATTTAATTAAAGAGCATAACTAGTAAGCTTTAAGAGATTATAACAATTAATTTAAAAAAATTTATAAGAAGACAACAGAAAAACGTTTAACCAAAGCAGGTTAGACAAGAGCAAAGTTCACAATTTTCATTTTAAAATTTTAGAACTTGTTTTTCACAAATTATGTTTTACAAAAATGAAAGTAAGTTGATAGTATTACGCAGCATAATTTAACAAAATTAATTAAATTTTTAGAAAATCATTTACATAACAAATTACAAAATAATTAAGGATTTTAAGTATATTTAATAGTATAAAAATAATGGAAGCTTCATAAGTAGATTTTAAAATTTTTTAAGACGAGTAGAAGCATTCCTTCCAGAAAGAGTATCGGGTGACGTAGGAAAATTCAGACATGTTTACGTTCGCCCAAACTTGATTAGATTCATCCCAAATTGGGTCTTAAATGCATCCTAAACTTGGTTAAAATTGCTCCCTGAACTTGGTCTTAAATGCTCCTTGAACTTGGTCATAAATGCTCCCTACACTTGGTCCCTGCAAAGAGCAGAAAAAAAACCAAGACTAAGAAAAATGAGGGCAACCGCAAAACACATAAATAAAAAGGAAGCTAAAGCCCACCGGCACAACAAGAGAAAAAATTAAAAAAAAAATAACAGTGCGCTTTAAGGAAAGCTTAAATACAAATTTAAAAATTTAAATCACCCAAAGGGTTTACAAAATTTACAAAATTATAAAATAAATCATTCTCGGCTACAATGGGTTTTAACTACAAAATAAAAGTGATGAACTTACCGATACACGGGAAAGCAAAATGGTCAAGCAAAAACCAGGCGGCATAACGCACCCCCAAAAAAAACTCAAAAAGAAATACGGCATAAGTAACCAGAGAACACGTCCGATGTCATGACCATTTGCTGTAAGAAGGGCGAGACACGCCAAAATTACCCAAAAGGAAACCTCGGGCCTGACGTCACCGCCCCCCCTTCCAACAAGGGAAACAAGAAAGGGAAACATGAAACGGCAGAAAAAGCAGATGACAGCGAACGGTAAGCTAAGGCCTAAAAGAGAAAACAATTGAGAGATAACTAATTAGATAGTTAATTAGTAGATAACGAAAATTGAAACTATTAGAACAATGCAAGGAAATTAATTTAAAAATTAAAATTTGTAACATTGAAAAATAAATGTTACAATTCCTAATATGTGTACATTGCAATCTGTTCAATTCAGAACAATAAGCAACCCCATGACCCAATGTGATGAGGATGATGTGTATGACGTGTAAATGAGGTGTAGTCTTGTGCAGACTCAGGACGACCACTCCTGAGAGAGTATGGTTAATTAAACCCCAACCATCAAAGTACACTGGTAACCACTGTCTAGTATTCAAATCCGTATAAAAGTAACTAACTTTACTTGGATTTGAACCAGGAACCTTCGTCTCTAAAAATTATATGTTAAACAGCTGATTTTGGCGACGACTTTACCCCTAGACCAACCCGGTGGGTTATTTAAGATTAAAATGTATAATTTTAGATTAAAATTTAAGATTAAGATTAAAATGTTTTTGAATCGATGATGCGGCCTATGAAACCATGCCATAAGTCGCTGAGCGTAATTTCACAGGAGAGACTAAAACAGCAAAATATGTCAAAACTATCAATTTTTTGATTCTTAAGCTATCTGTTAGTTCAATCTATTAACTACCTTTTAAATACAAACTATTTATTACCAACATAACAGAAACCAGAGAAAAATATTCATAAAGAAAGGACTGCGCAAAAACAGAAACCATGCCATAAGTCGGCCATAGTAAATTTCCATTGCGACTTATGGCATTTTTTCATTTTAGGCTGGTTTTCTTTAAAAAATGCTTAATTGCCTTCATAAAAATGAAATATTATCATTTTGTTTAGCATTTTATTATTATTATTATTTACGTTATGGCCTACAAAGGACCGCGATTTCTCAGTTTTTCTTCTGTGCTTTCCTCTTCGCCCAGTATTCCTTCATTTTCTTGGAAAAGTCACGTTTTCGTTCTTCCGACCATTTAGGTCTTGATCTTTTACTGTCCTCTTCCTGGAGCACTAGTTTGAGTTTATGTCTGAGAGGTGTTCTTTGTATGATGTCCGTCTCCGTTATCTGGAGTTTGTTGCAGTCTGTTTTTATCTCTTTGAGCCATCCATCGGGATTTTTCAATTTTTCTTTGTAGTTCAGGATTTGTTTTGAGAGCCTATGCTCGTTCATTCTCACTGTGTGTGCGTAGAAAGCAATTCTTCGTTTCTTCATGATGGATGTGATTTTTTCTGTGTGTTGGTAGACTTCTTCATTGCTGCGGAGTCTATATTCTCCTTCTTTGTATTTGGGCCCTAAAATCTTGCGGATGATCCTTCTTTCTTTACGGATTAGTTTTTCTAATGGAGCCTTCTGTCTAAGTGCGAGGCATTCTGATGCGTAGAGAACTTCCGGTTTAGCATTTTATTTATTTAAAATTTTTTTTTTAATTTTTAATACTGTAAAAAATTAAAAACTAATTGTTTCACTGTTGGTAGTAGTAACAGCTGATCAAGCTATACCTATGTGTTTGCTGTTTGGAATAAGCGATTTGTATTACGTTATTATACTATAATAATTGTTATTTTAAATATGATTTAATTAGTTTACGATGGAAAAGTACAGCAGTGAAAGATGAGTATTAGATATTCTTAATACGTGCCCTTTAGGTGGCAATTTAAGTGATGAACTGCAAGCAGTTTTCTGCTTGCAGTTGCAAACTTTAACAGCCGTTTTCTGAAAACTAGTGTTTTTAATTAACTAAGTTCAAAAAATCACCAAAAATTCATTTTTACTTTCTCTTGCCTATATGAATATATAGGAAGAAAAGTATTGTTTTCATGTCGATTTTTCGAAATCGAGTTTTCACCGGATCTATACGTTTTCAGACCCCCTGAACCCAAAAAACATGTTTTTAGCGATTGGTCTGTGTGTGTGTCTGTGTGTCTGTGTGTGTGTCTGTGTGTCTGTGTGTGTGTGTGTGTGAACAGAATATCTCAAGAACGGAACATCGTACGAACTTGAAACTTGAAACTTAAGTTACATACCACTACCGGACGCGACACGAACATTTTCATCAAAATCGGTCAACCGGAAGTAGTAGTTTCTTCGTATAATTTTTCAGTTTTTTGCGATTTTCTCAAAAACTGGTCCTACAATTTTTTTTAAAATCGCCTATTTTACTCAATTTTTTATTCTCTACAAGATAGGGTAGGCGCCATGTTTGCTGAAATTCTCGGTGAGGCTGTTTTCACGTAAAAACGTTGTTTTTTTAAAATTACGGCTTTAATATAAATTTCAGCGCAAAAACTTATATAATAAAAGTTGTAGAGAATTTAAAAACCTACAACTTCTGTTTCAAACATTTTTTTGTATAACGCTTAGTTTAGCGGTAATTTGCGATTTTCTGTTTTTTTTCTCACGAAAACGTGAGAAAAATCGATTTTTTTAACATTTCGGTCTTAGTATGCATTTTACGACAAAAGTGTATATAATAAAAGTTATAGAAAATTAAAAGATCTACAACTTTTATTTAGAGCATTTTTCTCTACAGAGCCTAGTTTAGCGTGAAAGCGTGATTTTCCATATTTTTAAGCCAAACTGAGTTCGATTGTCATTTTGCGTCATTCACTCGTGATTAAAATAAGGTTATGTTTTTGAGGTTAGTTTTTGTTTATTTCTAATATTTTATTAATAATGTTAGGTTTATTATTAATCATTTGCATTGGCAAGAGAAAGTTGTGTGAGTGTTTCACACCAGATTTTTCTATGTAGAAAGTTGATTTTTATTTTAAAATATTCATATTTTTATGTAGTTTTAAGATCAGTAATAAACAGAAAAATGATTTTTCCAACTTATGGCATGGTTTCATAGGCCGCATCACTTTTCTTAATTATTAAGAAAAATATCGATTCAAAAATATTTAAAATTATTATTAATATTAATAAATTTGGCCTTCGGGCCAGCCCAGTCAGTCAGCTGGTAGAAAGTCGCTATTATTTGTTAGTAACACCGATTGAGCAAGCGATTTTGTATGGTGACCAGTTGACAGCCATCCATGAGCAAACTCTACTGGGGGTCCCTGTTCAAACTCAAGTCTAATCTCCACGTAAAAAAGTACAGCAAAATGCAGCGATAAAACTGGGTAGTTGTCAACAATGTACAGTTCCTAATAACAAAAAAGCCCAAAAAAAAATTATAAATTTAAACTCTTGGGATTTGAGAGTATTTTTGGGTGCATTTACTGAGACCCAACGATATAGTACACTTTACTTGAAGGTTGCTTTCGTTGAGTACTGACGTATCATTATTGATGTGCATTGATAGAAACCCATAAGTATAGTGTACTATACCTGTATGGTGCAAGGATTGAGTCCTGAGAATTTTTTTCTACTTGTAGATTGACTTGAAGTATTACCCACTATTTTGATAGGGATAAACAAAACACAAATAAAATATCATTTTTAGTACAACAAAGATCCAATAAATGGAGTGCTTTGCTAAAAAGTCAAATGTAATAGATAATATGCATGTGAAATCAAGGTATATTTTACTATACCATAGGTCTCAAGCCAGGCACCATGTAAAAAGTTGTGTTGTTTAGGTCATCAGCCGAAAGGCTGGTTTGAACCTGTAGAGGTTTTACCAAGTAAAACGAGGAGTGAGGTGGTTTACCATTGCCTTCCTCACTGAGTGGAAAAGTACGCTTATCAGCATGCCGGGCCCTCTGAAAAGCACATATTTTCCACTCTGTAAATGACACCTTCACTTCATTCACCACAGGGTCTGGCTGTATAATGAAATTCATTACTTTCAGAGGAGATAACTCTGATTAGTGTCTTTTACACCTCTACCTCTTCTGTTCTTAAATGATTCAGTCATTTAATTGGCTGACCATGTGATAAGAAACAGAACTATTTATTTTAGCTCTGCAATGAACAGATTGAGTGTAAATAATTTGACACTCTACCTGTCTGTTATGGCCAGGTAAAAAGTTGCTGGGTCTCAATCAATGCAACTACATGGCTTAGGATACAATACCGTCAGGTCTTATAAGGTTAACATAGTATTTTCTAGACATTCATTGACTAAAATTACGGAGATATAGATTCAAAAATATTAAAAATTTTATTCTCATAGAGAACATTTGCAAAGTTATTGTATTTTAATGATAATGATAAAACATTAGAAGATTTTGGAAAATAAAAAAATATAGTAAATACCTAAAAGATAACAATTTACCATTTGCAAATAAATAGAGGAATAGCAATGGAAATCGCACTAGGTCTATTTATTTTACGGCGGTCTTGTTGTTGATTTTGATATGAAGCAGTCCTTACATAAAATAAGCCAAGTAAAATGGCAATTTTACTACGTTGCCGTCATAATACAGCTTTTACATTCGGTACTAAAATCTTTCGTCCTCTTTATTACCCTACATTTTCTGAAATAGTCGCAAACAGTGTCGCATTACAACGTTAAATATCACACGATTCTCTCTATCGCTTGCCTACATTTCATATCTAATATTATATCTTACAGCATCTTTTAACTAACTAATAAAATAATAATATAGCTTTATTTATAACTTAAATGAACATTTAAAACAAATTTTTTATTATTATATTATAAAATATAGACTACTTTAATAATTTGGAGGCACATTTGTTTATTACTCCACTAAAAAAATGTTTACAAACATTAAGCTTTGTTATAATGTTTTTTAATGAATAGACATGTTTTCAGGAATGAATCCATCGCAAAAAAGATTTTTGGGATGTTGATGTATTTTTACAGACAAATGTTGAGAGTAACATGGATTGCCCGGATGACAAATTTTGAGGTTTTCAGGATAATAATTAAAAAAAAAATCTGGTGTGAAACACTCACACGACTTTCTCTTGCAAATGCAAATAATTAACAATATAACCTAACATTAGTAATAAAACATTAGAAATAAACATAAAAATATAACCTAATTTTAATCATTAGTGAATGACGCAAAACTAAAACCAACTTTAGTTTGGCTTAATAATACGGAAATTCATTCTTTCACGCTAAACTAGGCTCTGGCGAGAAAAATGCTCTAATTAAAGTTGTAGATCGTTTGATTTTCTATAGACTTGATTATATAAACTTTTGTCGTAAGATGATTACTAAGGCTGAAATCTTTAAAAAATCAATTTTTTACACGTTTTCGCGAGACAAAATCACATAATCGCTAATTACCGCTAAACTAAGCGTTATATAAAAAATTGGTAATAATAAAAGTTGTAGGATTTTAAATTCTCTACAACTTTTAATAAAAACATTTTGCGCTGAAATGCATATTAAAGTCGAAATCTTAAAAAACAATTTTTTTACGAGAACAGCATCCCCAAGAATTTCAGCAGACATGGCGCCTACTCTATCTTGTAGACCATAAAAAATTTAGTATATAAGGCGATTTTTAAAAAAATCATAGGAGTCGTTTTTAAGAAAATCGCAAACAAGTTAAAAATGACACGAATAAACTACTACTTCCGGTTGACCGATTTTGATGAAAATGTTCGAGCCAAGTTCGGTAGTAGTATCTAACTTAAGTTTCAAGTTTCAAGTTCGTACGATGTTCCGTTCTTAAGATATTCTTTTCACACATAAACACACAGACCAATCGCTAAAAATATGTTTATTTTGGTTCAGGTGGTCTGAAACCGAATATATCTGGTGAAAACTCGAAAAATGTGGAAATCATGTATACCACTAAATTTAAGACGCTAAACTGCAGTAAAAACTTCGTTTATTCGGATTAACTGGGATCAAACGCAACGATTAATTTATCCGGATAAGCCGGGTAATATACTGACTGTCCACAACTTGATGGCCTTTGGCGGAGAGGAGCAATATGCGGATTGTAATACCATTTCAGAAAACATACATCTAATGTTTTTTAAGAAACTGAAACTTTTCAAAATGACGCATTTTTACCAAAGAAAAGCTGTAGAAAATCGTGTTTTTATTAAATCAAAACACATAGAGAATAAGACAGAAAATGCAGTATCTGTTTATAAATAAACATTCTGCCCTTACTGGTGGAGTGTCAAATTATTTACACTTAATCTGTTAGTTGCAGGGCTAAAATAAATAGTTCTGTTATTTATCACATGGTCAGCCAATTAAATGACTGAATCATTACAGAACAGAAGAGGCAGAGGTGTAAAAGAACAGAAGTTATGATCAAAGTTATCTCCTCTGAAAGTAATTAATTTTATTATACAGCCAGACCCTGTGATGAATAAATGAAAGTGTCATTTGCAGAGTGGAAAATATGTGCTTTGCAGAGACCCCGGCATGCTGATAGTACGTTTCCATTCAGTGAGGAAGTCAAGGTAAACCATCTCACGTCTCGTTTTACTTAGTAAAATCTCTACAGGTTCAAACCAGGCCTTTCGGCTCTTTGACCTTAACAACAAAAAATAATCATTCCTTGTAATAATGTGAAACAAAACTCCTAATTACTAAAAATATAGGGTGATTCAAAAAGAGCGCCGGTTTTTATGTATCAAATTAAGAGATTTATTTTATTGAAAAACTGAAAATAAATACATCAACAAGTTCATCTTTCCTTCCGATTTTATGTTTGAAAAATGATGTCATGCATGTGTCCTTCTCTACTGCGCTGGCACGCATCAACTCTGTCCATGAAATTGGATATTACTGCACGACAAGTTTCGACTTCCATTTGCCCGATAACCCGTCGAATTTCCTCCTTCAAGTCATTGATGTTTCGGGGTTTATTGGCATACACCAATGACTTCAGATGACCCCAAAGATGAAAGTCACAAGGCGTCAATTTTGTTTGCGAAGGTGTCATCATCCTGCCGTTTTCTCAATACCCAGTCAACAAACTGTCATCTCTTCTGGTGGTCTGCCACTTTCAAATGTTGCGTCAACTGAATTTTATACGGGTGATATTGGAGATCGTACCGAAGAATTCTCCGTACAGAAGAACATCGTAAACCCAATTGTTGAGAACGGCGACGTATTGATTTTGCTGGGCTAACAGCCACACTGTCACGAACCAACGCAACGTTCTGCTCAATTCGGCCAGAACGACGACGTCTAGAACTTTTAAGGTCGACTGTTGAACCCGTCTCAAAAAACTTTTTCATGAGCCTGCGAACTGTTGATTCATTCGGTGCTTCATTACGTCCTAGAGTACCGCGAAGTCGCCTGACAGTAGCCGCATAACTCTCTCCACTCTGGTAAAATGTTTTGACGATTAACACTCGTTGCGCAATAGTAAACTTCTCCATGGTTAGACACAGACTGCGAGAGTACTACACTGCGAACAAGAGAAACTACAACTGAATCGTCAATCGGAATGTTCTCCAAAATAGAAATGAGGTCAAACAATGTTGCCAACCGATAAAGAAAAATTTACCAGCCGTTTAAAAACCGGCGCTCTTTTTGAATCACCCTTATGTACTTTTTATTTGTAAATACAGTGTTGTTGTATAGGTCATCAGCCAAAAGGCTGGTTTGAACCTGTAGAGTTTTTTCTTAAGTAAACCGAGGAGTGGTGTGGTTTACATTTACCTTTCTCACTGAGTGGAAAAATACGCTTATCAGCATGCCGGGCCCTCTGAAAAGCACATATTTTCCACTCTGTAACTGACACTTTCACTTCATTCACCTGTCTGGCTGTATAATGAAATTCATTACTTTCAGAGGAAATAACTCTGATTTGTGTCTTTTACACCTCTACCTTTTTTGTTCTTAAGTGATTCAGTTATTTAATTGGCTGACCATGTAATAAGAAATTTATTTTAGCCCTCCAACGAACAGATTGGGGTAAATAATTTGACACTCCACCTGTCTGTTGTAAATACAGTAATTAGTCGATTAAATACAAAATAGTTTTAACACATTGTACGTAAAATGAACAGAGTTTAAGTAATAGTGCATGAACTGAAACCCAAACGAAAATTTTCGTCAGCTGTAACTCACTAATGAAGCGATTCCGGACCAATGTTTATATATATAAACTTTTATAGTTATTTTGATGAAAGGAATACACCTCAGAAGTAGTCGGTTACTCGTGAGACACCCTGTATATAACCAGTATAACCTATGTTTGATGTTTAGTATGAACGTTTCAACAAATTCCACACGTCCGGCTGGATACGAATTGTTTAAAGCCAACTATTTATCGATTGAAATTAATTTGTGAATGTAACTTTATCGTATAGGTACTGCTTACGAATAAATAAATGTTGTGGTATCAGTTGTTAGTTTCAATATGAGAACGTACAGAATGTTCCAAAACCGATTTTTCATCTTTTTACCAACGTACAAAGGATCTCTCCTGTTACCTGTCAAAATGTATAAATTTCCAAATATTCTACTATTTGTTTATTCAGTTTTTTTTGATTATGTTTCTTGAGTGAGGTTACGGGAAAATTTATATAAAAATCTGTTGTGAAACACTCACACAACTTTCTTTTATCAAAGTAAATAATTAACAATATAACCTAACATTAGTAATAACACATTAGAAATAAACAAAAAAAATAACCTCATAAAACATAACCTTATTTTAATCATGAATGAAAGAGGTAGTATGAAAATCAACCTCAGTTAGGCTTAAAAATACGGAAAATCGCTTTTTCACGCTAAACTAGGCTCTTTAGAGTAAAATGCTCTAAATAAAAGTTGTAGATCTTTTAATTTAATATAAATTTGAAATTATACTTGTTTGTCGTAAAATGCAAACTATGACTGAAATCTTTAAAAATCGATGTTTTTACACGTTTTCGTGAGAAAAAACAGAAAATCGCTCATTACCGCTTAACTAAGCGTTACACAAAAAATATTTGAAATATATGTTGTAGGATTTTAAATTCTTTACAACTTTTATTATAAACATTTCGCGCTAAAATAGATATTAAAGCCTCAATCTTAAAAAAACAATTTTTTTACGTAAAAACCGCCTCACCAAGAACTTCAGCAGACATGGCGCCTACCCTATCTTTTAGAGCATAAAAATTATAGTAAATGAGGCAATTTAAAATAATCATGGGAGCTTTCTTGACAAAATCGCAAAAAAGTGAAAAATTACACGGATGAACTACTACTTCCGGTTGACCGATTTTGATGAAAATGTTCGTGTCGGGTCCGGTAGTGGTGACTAACTTAAGTTTCAAGTTTTAAGTTTGTATGATGTTCCGTTGTTGATATTCTTTTCACACACACACACACAGACCAATCGCTAAAAACATGTTTTTTGGGTTCAGGGGGTCTGAAAACGTGTAGATCCGGTAAAAACTCGATTTCAAAAAATCGACATAAAACAATACTTCCCTTCCTATATATTCATATAGGCAAGAGAAAGTAAAAATTCTATGACTGTCAATTTCGGTTATTGGAATAGGCGTTTTGCCGGAGTGAATTATTCCATTAACCGAACAACTCCATGCAGGGTGCCCCAAGCATATTTACTTGTTAACTTTTGTTCCTTAAAGCAAAGCGTACCATATGGAGCAACACGATAATAGAGCGCAGTTTCATCACAAATATAAATACAATACAATTTATAGTTATCAAGCACTGTTGGAAGAACGTCAGCTATCCAAGAATTTGAATTTCTCTTGACGCATTGGCAGCCTCTCTGTGTGTTTTTTAACACATTCCAGTCTACCATTTTTTTTCACGACTATGCACTACAGACTAAAGTAAATATTTTACGTATCTTGCACTGTAGACTGACGTTTTTTCAACTTTTTCAAAAAATCGGTGTGCAGTCACTTCAGTTCTTATCAACAAGAGTATTATATGAAAATAAAGTTTGAAGTTTGCTCTTTTTAACAATATAATTAGTTTAAGTCAATTATTAAGTTATTTATAAAATATTACTATTTACAATTACTCTAATTTACACATTTCCGAAAAATTTTATATGAAACTTATTATCAATATCGCTTTCATTCTCCGCAGGGTCGTATGATTCATCAATGTCCATGTCATCTAATTCCGTCCCAGAATCTTCTGCAAAAAATTTAATGCATCTCTAGACATCGTTTCATGAAATTTATAAAAGCACAATAACAGTAAAACTCATATACTGCAAACAACGTGGCTTTGTAACCCGCTATATCGGTACTCGGTAGTAGACGCTACGGTTCGATCTCGCGCATTAAGTAGCGGTCGATAGTTTCGTCGATATATCAGAAAATACTAATCGATTCGGTCAACTATCGATGCAGGTAAACGGAGAACAAAGTGAGCTAAATAACAGTGAAAACTGGAAACGGATAGCGTACGGGTAGCCACATTTATAACAACGTGAAAGTAGCAAACGTATGAGATACGTTTGCCGTCTAAAGATGTATATTGCCGTGCCCGTATGACATACGTTTTCCGTCACTTGGTGTATATCATCATGGCCGTATCACGCTCGGTTGTCGTCTCGGAAGTGTTAAACAAATTTAGTTTCTGGACTTCCGCCTTGATAACCTCGTAGCTTTAAAATTTTCAATATTTAAATTTTTACTTTCTCTTGCCTATATAAATATATAGGAAGGAAAGTATTGTTTTCATGTCGATTTTTCGAAATCGAGTTTTCACCGGATCTATACGTTTTCAGACCCCCTGAACCCAAAAAACATGTTTTTAGCGATTGGTCTGTGTTTGTGTCTGTGTGTCTGTGTGTGTGTGTGTGTGTGTGTGTGTGTGTGTGTGCGCGCGCGCGTGCGTGTGTGTGTGTGTGTGAACAGAATATCTCAAGAACGGAACATCGTACGAACTTGAAACTTGAAACTTAAGTTACATACCACTACCGGACGCGACACGAACATTTTCATCAAAATCGGTCAACCGGAAGTAGTATTTTATTCGTATAATTTTTCAGTTTTTTGCGATTTTTTCAGAAACTGGTCCTACGATTTTTTTTAAAATCGCCTATTTTACTCAATTTTTTATTCTCTACAAGATAGGGTAGGCGCCATGTTTGCTGAAATTCTCGGTGAGGCTGTTTTCACGTAAAAACGTTGTTTTTTTAAGATTACGGCTTTAATATAAATTTTAGCGTAAAAACTTATATAATAAAAGTTGTAGAGAATTTAAAAACCTACAACTTCTGTTTCAAACATTTTTTTGTATAACGCTTAGTTTAGCGGTAATTTGCGATTTTCTGTTTTTTTTCTCACGAAAACGTGAATAAAATCGATTTTTTTAACATTTCGGTCTTAGTATGCATTTTACGACAAAAGTGTATATAATTAAATTTATAGAAAATTAAAAGATCTACAACTTTTGTTTAGAGCATTTTTCTCTACAGAGCCTAGTTTAGCGTGAAAGCGCGATTTTCCGTATTTTTAAGCCAAACTGAGTTCGTCATTTTGCGTCATTCACTCATGATTAAAATAAGGTTATGTTTTTGAGGTTAGTTTTTGTTCATTTCTAATGTTTTAATACTAATGTTAGGTTTATTGTTAATTATTTGCATTGGCAAGAGAAAGTTGTGTGAGTGTTTCACACCAGATTTTTTACTATTTCGTTAGCTTTTTATTCGAACACAAGTCCACTGATAGGCACAAGACACCTGCGTTTGTCTTGAAATAATTATGGCAGTGCGTTCTTCAATTTGCAGACTCTTTCCCCTAACGTTTTCTTTTCATATTTATCTTGAAGTTGCTTCTCCATTCGTCCATTACGAGTTTTTGTCTCTTCAAAAGCTTACTGACTTCCAGAAATATTACATAAAGCGAAATTGTATTTTATTTAACGGAAAGTTTTTATGTGCAAGTTATATTGGAATGGTTTAGGAGCCAAAAAATTTTATTCCAATAACCGAAATATTCCTTTAAGCGTTATTTCAATAATCGAAATCGACTGTATTTTTATTAAGGAGACCCTGGATCAAAGAAAAATTAAAAAGTATCGATTTTTATGTTTTGATCTCAAAATATGTTTTCAAACTCCCTCTTTCTAACGCCGCAGTATTTCACAGTAAGTTGTTATAGATATTGAAGTCACGAGATTGTATTTTGCGTATGTATGGGCTGTGAGGAAGAAAGTGAAATATTTGCAGTACTGCCAACTTCAACAGTGAGACAATACTCGTACATTTCACTACCGTCCAGTTTCTAAGCTGTGGTTTATTCCGAGAAAATATTTTCTTCATAAACCTTATAAGAAATAAATATGACCCGTCATATTGCCCACAGCTTAATTACATGACTAGAAATGTTTGATTTACTGTAATTACGAATGAATCGCCTTCTTTACTATTGGTTTCACCGGTGTCTTCACTATCAGTCTCATTAGTATCTACCTAACCATTTTATTTTTTTACCAGGTTAACAAACCAGGTAACAAAACTGTTAAAGAATATCTTCTTCACGTCCTTAATTTCCTTCTTTATTTTTCGAATTGTGAAAAGAAAAACATCAAAGTAGTTAGCCGCTCGCTTACTGCTTTTATAAGAGACACGGATAGGCATTTTTGTTTAGCTTCAACTTCACAACATTTTATTACATTGCATATTAAATTTCGTTCAGCACTGTGAATAGTTCGACCACATTTTTGAGAAACCGAAATTTCTGTTCACGGTAACGAACAGTTATATTCGTACAGTTACCCTTAAAAGGTTTTGCGATATTTGCATATGCTCTGGGTATAGTATAAGTTGTTACGTTTCTCGTACTGAAATTAAAGACTTCGCGCATGCGCACTGATGCTTTTCCCTTTTTACCCCTTGTTGCAAAAAAAGGGAAAACTCGTGACTCAAGTGACTATATTTTATATTATTTTTTCATTTTTTTTAAGGTTCCGCGGTATATTGTATATGCTCTGGGTATAGTATAAGTTGTTACGTTTCTCGTACTGAAATTAAAGCAGTCGCGCATGCGCACTGATGCTTTTCCTCCTGTACCCTTCTTTGCAAACAAGGTAAAACTCGTGACTCAAGTGACTATTTTTTTTTTTTTTTCCGTTAGGACCACTAGGGATCACGATACAACTTCAAATCTCATTTCGCTCTGTTCTTCCTCCGTTCAGCCCAAACTGCCCTCATTCCCTCGCTGAATCTCTTCTTCCTCTCCTGAGACCATGCTGTTCCAGTCCTTGGAGGTCTGTGTCCACCCTGGAACTCTTTGATGCTTCGTATTTGGCTTCTGTATTTGTTTCTATCTAAGATGTCTCGTGTTGTAATATGGTTCAGTTGTAGGTCTTTTGCTATTTCTCGAAACCATGCCTGTGTTGTTTTCCTGTTATGGCAGAAATCAAATACTTTCTTAGTGAGTCTGTTGGGATCCATTCTGTGCAGGTGTCCAAAAAAGAGCAGTCTTCTTTTCTTCATTGTTGCCAATATTGTCTCAGTATATTGATATATTTCTCTGTTGCTCTTCAATCTCCAAGTTATTATTTATTATTTATTATTTATTATTTACTATTAGTTATTTATTATTTACTATATTTAATTATATATTAATTATATATTTAATTAATTATATATTTAATTATATATTATTTATTATATTACTATATAGCTCAAGTGACTATATTATATATTATTTTTTTTTTTAAGGTTCCGCGGTATATTGCATATGCTCTGGGTATAGTATAAGTTGTTATGTTTGTCGTACTAAAATTAAAGCAGTCGCACATGCGCACTGATGCTTTTCCCCTGTACCCTTTTTTGAAAAATAAGGGCAAACTCGTGATTCAAGTGACTATAACACATTGTAAAGACTGATTTAACCAAAATAGAAACCACAGATGAGAAACACCCTATAGTTTGTATTTGATAACCTAAAATAAACGAGAAATATTCTGTCCAATGATACCGTTTACAATAACACCGACTAGATCATGTTGTATAATACGTAGAATACAAATAATCTGTGCATTCCCCCTCCCCTTTAATACCTTTACTATCCGTTCCCTATCATATTTTGTAGTTTCCTCTGATTTTCTCTTTCAAGTGTATATGATATCACATGCTATGAAATTTGTCCAATATTATTTTAGTTATACTTTGTGTCACATGAATCTAGTTACAAATCTGTGTAGCTATCATTTATTTGAAAATATTTCTAATGTCCAATCTCTCTTTTTTAAATTATTTGGAATTATATTTTTATTGGTAAGTAGCTTAACTAAAATTTATAAATATGCTCGGAAACGTCGTTTTATTTCTTTTTTATTCATAATCAAAATACAAGAAACAGGAATTGATTACTACACTACAGAGTAATTTTTTGTCCTGTTACTCTATTGTTAATGTCTGGTAATTTAACGTTCTCTTGGCTATATGAATACATAGGAAGGAAAGTATTGTTTTCAAGTCGATTTTTAGAAATCGAGTTTTCACCGGATCTACACGTTTTCAGATCCCCTAAACCCAAAAAAATTTTTTAGAGAGGTTTTTAGTGTGTGTGTGCTCGCGCGCGCGTGTGTGTGTGTGTGTGCGAGACTAGAATATATCAAGAACAGAACATCGTACGAACTTGAAACTGTAAAATTAAGTTCCATACCACTACCGGACCCGATACGAACATTTTCATCAAAATCGGTCAACCGGAAGTAGTAGTTTCTTCGTATCATTTTTATCTTTATTTGCGAGTTCCTCAAAAATGACTCCTACGACTTTTTTTTAAAACTCCTGATTTACTACATTTTTTATGCTCTACAAGGTAAGGTAGGCAGACCATGTCTGCTGAAATTCATGGTGAGGCTGTTTTCTCGTAAAAAATTATTTTTTTAAGATTGCTGCTTTAATATGCATTTCAGCCAAAAATTTACATAAAAAATTGTAGAAAATTTAATATCCTACAACTTATATATATAACATTTTTTTGTATAACGCTTAGTTTAGCGGTAATTAGCGATTTTCTGTTTTTTCACGCAAAAATGTATGTAATCAAATTTATAGTAAATTAAAATATCTACAACTTTTATTTAAAGTAATTTTCTCTACAGAGCCTAGTTTATAGTGAAAGAATGATTTTGAATATTTTTAAGCCAAACTGAGGTAAATTTTCATTTTGCGTCTTTCACTCATAATTAATATTAGATTCTGTTTATTGAGGTTAGTTTTTTTATTTATTTCTAATGTTTTATTACTAATGTTAGATTATATTGTTCATTATTTGCATTGGCAAGAGAAAGTCGAGTGAGTGTTTCACACCCAATTTTTTTCAGTTTCAATCTATGATTTTCCAACTATAAGCTTTTTATTTTTCTCTAATTTAAAGTTAATGTGAAAGTCTTCAGTAGGGATGTCAAATTAAAATTCATGTTCCAAAATAGACAATAATTTTTATAATAGTTTTCCTAGTATTTTTATATATATTTTATTTTACTTTAACTGGGTAAACGTTTTGCTCTGATAAAGGCTGAAGGAATGGAAGAAACATGCTGTATTGACAGGCGAACAATCTAGTTTCTTCCTCATTCCAAAATTTCCCTTCTCCTTCCACCTTTCAACAACTACATCCAGTTTATATATATTTTTCAATATCTTGAAACATCTTTCAAAATTTTACTGAAATTTTATATTATATAAATTAATAACGTATTTCTAAAGTGAATATTAAAATATTTGAAAATAGATTTGTCGTATTAATTTCAAGGTTTTTAATATAGTTTCGTTCAAAGTTTGTATTTTATTTAAAACTTAATGTCATAATTGTGTAAAAATATTTCATTTAATATTTAAGATTTTATTTACCTGATTACTGACTTGTAAAGTAGGTGGCTAATCAAAATAATGATTGGATTTAATAATTTAAAAATAAAAAAATCAAACCAACTCTACAACAGATTCTTTAACGTTTTTAGAAATAACGTTTTTAAGAATTTACGAAATAATTTTTCTATTCTGACATTGAGTTTCTAAGCTATGCGAAGAAAACCTGTTACTATTTTTATTTAATTTAGGATAGTATTAACTTTAGTTAATTTATAGAAAAATAATAATATAGAATGTAAGAATATTGTTTAGGTCATCAGCCGAAGGCTGGTTTGAACCTGTAGAGATTTCACTAAGTAAAATAGGGAGTGAGGTGGTTTAGCATTGCCTTCCTCACTGAGTGGAAAAGTATGCTTATCAGCATACCTGGCCCTCTGAAAAGTATCTACTTTCCACCCTGAAAAATACACCTTCACTTCATTCACCACACGGTCTGCCTGTATAATGAAATTCGTTGCGCTTAAAGGAGGTGTATTTTACACCTCTACCTCTTCTGTTCTTAAAAACATCACTACTTATATAAAATTATATTAAAATTTAAATAAAATTAAAAGAGAACACATTATAAGCTAAGTAACTGAATATGTTATTTTTTACAGTTCAGAATTCAATATATTACATTCACAGCTGGTCTGGTATTAACTTAAAATTTTAAAACAAAAAAGTATCGTTCAAAATAAAAAAAATCTGGTGTGAAACACTCACACAACTTTCTCTTATGCCCATAACGGACAGATGGAGTGTTAAATTAATTGCACTCGATCTGTTGGTTCCAGGGCTACAAAAAATAGTTCTGTTTCTTATCACATAGTCAGCCAATTATATGACTGAACTATTTAAGAACAGAAGAGGTAGAGGTGTAAAGGACACTAGTCAGAGTTATCTCCTCTGATAGTAATGAATTTCACTATACAGCCAGTCCCTGTGGTGAATGAAGTGAAGGTGTCATTTGCAGGGTGGAAAGTGGGTGCTTTTCGGAGGGCCTGGCATGCTGATAAGCATACTCTTTCAACTCAGTGAGGAAGGCAATGGTAAACCACCTCACTTCTCGTTTTTACTTAGTAAAACCTCTAGAGGTTCAAACCAGCTTTTCGGCTGTTGACCTAAACAACAAAAACAACTTTCTCTTGCCAATGAAAATAATTACCCTCAATAAACATAACCTAATTTTAATCATAAGTGAAAGACGCAAAATGAAAATCAACCTCAGTTTGGCTTAAAAATACGGAAAATTACTATTTCACGCTAAACTAGGCTGTGTAGAGAAAAATACTCTAAATAAAAGTTGTAGATCTTTTAGTTTTCTATCAATTTTATTATATACACTTTTGTAGTAAAATGGGAAGGCTGAAAATAAAAAAACTAAGGCTGATATCTTAAAAAAAATCGAATTTTTACACGTTTTCGTGAGAAAAAAGAAAATCACTAATTACCGTTAAACTAAGGGTTATACAAAAAATGTTTGAATTAAAAGTTGTGGAATTTTTGATTCTCTACAACTTTTATTGTGTAAATTTTTGTGATAAAACCCATATTAAAGTCGCAATCTAAAAAAAAAATGTAAATAATTATGTTTTGTTTTAGAACCAATTCCATTGATTATAGTCTGCATGTAAAAACATTCATCAAAAAATTTACTTAGTTATTTTTTAACTGTTTGTAAATGGAAGTCATTTCAGAAATCCCATTAGTCAAAATTTTACTTTTTCGTTAGTGCATTTTAAAAATAACTGAATGTAAATACCCATCCCTACAAAAATTACATAAGTTTAACTTTCCTGAAGTAACATAACACTAAGAAAAGTTTATCTTTAAGGATATAAAGTGTTCCCTTCTAATTAAAAATCTGGTGTGAAGCACTCACACAACTTTCTCTTGCCAACGCAAATAATTAAAAATATAACCTAACATTAGTAAAAAAACATTAGAAATAAACAAAAAACTAACCTCATTAAGCATAACCTTATTTTAATCACGAGGGAAAGACCCAAAATGAAAATCGACCTCAGTTTGGATTAACAATACGGAAAATCACTCTTTCACGCTAAACTAGGTTTGAAGAGGAAAATGCTCTAAATTAAATTTGTAGGTCTTTTTATTTCTTATAAAATTGATTATGTACACTTTTGTCATTCTAAGGCCGAAATCTTAAAAAAGTCGATTTTTCACACGTTTTCGTGAAAAAAACCCAGAAAATCGCTAATTACCACTAAACTAAGCATTTGACAAAAAAAGGTTTGAATTAAAAGTTGTAGAATTTTAAATTATCTACAACTTTTATTAAATAAATTGTTGCGCTAAAATGCATATTAAAGCCGTAATCTTAAAAAAACAATTTTTAAACGTGAAAACAGCTTCACCAAGAATTTCAGCAAAAATGGCGCCTACCCTATCTTGTAGAGCAGACAAAATTTAGTAAACCAGGCAATTTTAAAAAAAATTGTACGATCAGTTTTTGAGAAAATTGCAAAAAGTAAAAAATTATACGAATAAACTAGTCGTTCCGGTTGACCGATTTTGATGAAAATGTTCGTGTCGGGTCCGGTAGTGGTATGTAACTTAAGTTTCAAGTTTCAAGTTCATACAATGTTCCGTTCTTGAGATATTCTGTTTTCACACACACACACACGCACGCGTACACGCGCGCGCACACACACACACACGCACGCACGTACGCGCACACACACAGCCCAATCGCTTAAAACATATTTTTTTTGGGTTGAGGGGGTCTGAAAACGTGTAGATTCGGTGAAAACTCGATTTGCTAAAATCGACATTCATTCGTATAGGCAGGGGAAAGGAAAAACTAAAGGGAATGATCTTTAAAGATTTTAAAGAGCTCTACTTTGTAGTAGACGAGGCTATTCAAAGTTTCTATGCAAATTCTTTTCAAGAAATGTAACTACTGTTTGTGACGACGATGAAGAGAACTTGAATAGTCCTGAAAATCAAAAGTTTTCTCTCTTAAAGTTAAGAATTTCAATTTTTATTACTGTAAAAAGCTATTTTAAATCACTAATGTAAACTAATGAAATAAATGATTGAATAATATTGTAAAAACCCACCGGGTTGGTCTAGAGGTAAACTCGTCGCCAAAATCAGCAGTTTAACAGCTGATTTTTGGAGACGAAGGTTCCTGGTTCAAATCTTAGGAAAAGTAGTTACTTTTATACGGATTTGAATGCTAGACAGTGGCTACCGGTGTACTTTGATGGTTGGGGTTCAATTAACCATACTCTCTCAGGAATGGTCGACCTGAGTCTATACGAGACTGCACCTCATTTACACGTCATTCACATCATCTTCATCTCATTGGGTCATGGGGTTGCTTATTGAACAGATTGCAACGTACACACATTAGAGATTACAAAAAAAATATTGTAAAAAGCAATTTTTTCTGATCTAACAACGCATTTTACAGAAAATAACGTAAATTAGCATTTTACGCCAATTTATTCAGAAACACTTTAAGTCAAAATTGGCTTATATAAATAATAGGAAGGAAAGTATTGTTTTCATGTCGATTTTTCGAATTTGAGTTTTCACAGGATCTACACGTTTTCAGGCCCCTGAACCAGGAAAAGGTTTTTAGCGATTGGTCTGTGTGTGTGTGCGTGTGCGCGCGTGCGTATTTGTGGGAAGAATATCTCAAGAACGTAACATCGTACGAACTTGAAACTGGAAACTTAAGTAAGATACTACTACCGAACCCGACATGAATATTTTCATCAAAATCTGTCTACCGGAAGTAGTAGTTTATTCGTGTCATTTTTAACTTCTTTGCGATTTTCTCCAAAACGGCTCCAACGATGTTTTTAAAAATAGCTTCATTTTTACTAAATTTTTTATGTCTTACAAGATCAGGTAAGCGCTATGTCTGCTGAAATTTTTAGGAAGGCTGTATTCTCGTAAAAAATTAAAAAATTGTTTTTTTCAGATTGCGGCTTTAATAGGCATTTTCTCGCAAAAATGTATAGTAAAAGATATAGAGAATTTAAAATCCTATAACTTTTTCGAACAATTTTTCGTATAACGCTTAATTTAGCGGTAATTAGCGATTTTGTTTTTTTCACGCAAGTGTATTATAATCAAATTTATCGGAAATTAAAATATCTACAACTTTTAATTAGAGCATTTTCTCTACAGAGCCTAGTTTAGCGTGAAAGAGTGATTCTCCGTTTTTTAAGCCAAACTGAGGTTTATTTTCATTTTGCATCTTTCACTCATGATTAAAATTAAATTATTTTTTATTGAAGTTAGTTTTTTGTTTATTTCTAATGTTTATTACTAATGTTATGTTATATTTAAGAGAAAGATATTGCAAGAGAAAGTCGAGTGAGTGCTTCATACCAGATTTTTTAATATTGTTTTTTTATTGAAACTAAATAAATTACCAGTCCTTTAATTGAATTGATCACTTCTAAAAGCCTGTAAGTCAAAAATTCTAACTTTTGGAAGCATTTAAACTGGTAATTTTTTTACATTTCAATAAAAAATCAATGTTAAAATATATAATTTTTTCAGTGGTTTGCCCCTTTAATATAAAATGTATACTCTTGTATTTTTAAAGAAAAGCCACTTTTTTAAAAAAAAGTTGAAAATTTTGACTTAAGGTGTTTCTTAAATAAATTGGTGTAAAATTCTAACCTGCGTTGTTTCTTGTAGAATACCTTGTTAGACCAGAAGAAAATTACGATGTACAACAGTATTAGTTTATTTATTTCACATGTTTACAATAGTGACTTAAAATATCTTTTTGCAGTAATAAAATTTGACGTTCGTAACTTCCAGAAAGAAAAATATTAGTTTTCAGGAATATTCACGTTTTTTGTCGTCGTCACAAATATTAGTTATCTCCGTTTAAAAGATTTTTGCATAGAAACTTTGTATAGTGTTTTTAACTAGAAAGTAAAGCTTAAGGAGGTATTCAACCCAAAAAATGAAAATCAAAACTTCTGGCTAAATTTATCATTATTTATTTTAAATGAAAGAGTAATTTACTAGTAATGATCTACCATTTGAACCAAGCCGAAAAATTAATTACAGCCCCTAATATAAGAGTGAGGTTGGAAAAGCGTGCTTTTACGGGGAATCAAATATCTAGGGAACCAAGAAAGATATCAACATGATTTTCATGCTACAAAATACGGAAAATTTCTGTATATTATCTGTTCTATGCGATTGTGTGTATTTTTTCTTACAAGAAATTTATTGAAGAAAAACCATATTTTCAAAAACTTTTATTTTATGTTTTAACCAATTATTTTTCGACTAAATTCCTATTAAGGTTTTTGTAATAATCATTCCACAGATAATCAGATTCCACAGCTTTTACGGGGAATCAAATATCTAGGGAACCAAGAAAGATATCAACATGATTTTCATGCTACAAAATACGGAAAATTTCTGTATATTATCTGTTCTATGCGATTGTGTGTATTTTTTCTTACAAGAAATTTATTGAAGAAAAACTATATTTTCAAAAACTTTTATTTTATGTTTTAACCAATTATTTTTCGACTAAATTCCTATTAAGGTTTTTGTAATAATCATTCCACAGATAATCAGATTCCACAGCTTTTACGGGGAATCAAATATCTAGGGAACCAAGAAAGATATCAACATGATTTTTATGCTACAAAATACGGAAAATTTCTGTATATTATCTGTTCTATGCGATTGTGTGTATTTTTTCTTACAAGAAATTTATTGAAGAAAAACCATATTTTCAAAAACTTTTATTTTATGTTTTAACCAATTATTTTTCGACTAAATTCCTATTAAGGTATTTGTAATAATCATTCCACAGATAATAGAGCAAGAAATTATGAACATTTGAAAAAAATATTATCCAAATATCTCCAATGCAAACCAAAATATTTAATTTCCAAGAATGTACAATCATGCAGAAACTACATTTCCAGAAAACTTAGAGTTGAAGGAATAATTTCACTCGACTTGGCAGTGAGCTTTATTTTAAACAGATGTTTTTATAACTTTTTGTCAACGTACACACAAAGTAAACAAATTTAGTGCTTCAGAAAATTTTAAACTTCAAATAAATGCAAAAATCAATCGAAATTTTAAAAAAAATCATCTTCTTGAGTTGACTACCCCCTTAAGCATAAAAAATTATCCAATTTCATTTTTTTAATTAGAAGGAAGCACTTTATATCCTTAAGGATAAACTTATCCCTAGTGTTATAATTACTTAAGGAAAACCAGACTTATGTGATTTTTGTAGAGATGCTGTGTTTATATTTTCTTAGTCCTAAAATGGATTACCCTTTATAGGGCAGTACTCTGCCCATAACAGACAGGTGGAGTGTCAAATTATTTACACTCAATCTGTTCGTTACAGGGCTAAAATAAATAGTTCTGTTTCTTATCACATGGTCAGTCAATTAAATGACTGAATCATTTAAGAACAGAAGAGGTAGAGGTGTAAAAGACACTAATCAGAGTTATCTTCTCTGAAAGTAATGAATTTCATTGTACAGCCAGACCCTGTGGTGAATGAAGTGAAGGTGTCATTTACAGACTGGAAAATATGTGCTTTTCAGAGTGCCCGGCATGCTGATAAGCGTACTTTTCCACTCAGTGAGGAAGGCAATGGTAAACCACCTCATTCCTCGTTTTACTTAGTAAACCCTCTAGAGGTTCAAACCAGCCTTTCGGCTGTTGACCTAAACAACAAGGGACTTGAATAATGTATTTCTAGTGCCAGATTAAGATATTTCTTTTTTTTGTGTTAAGCCCTAGTAAGTATACTTACCAAGGAAGTTTATTGAAATGGAAATCTAATGGTAAAATAGGAACTTTATATTAGCATAAAAGCTTGCTTTCCCATAAAATAAACTAGAATTTTCTAAGCACTGTACAAAAGTAACAACAAAACAACACGGTTGCGTACGCTGGTATGAATCCTTACCACAATCGTGTAACTCATGAGGCAAGTGGTCGCTGCGCACTAATTTCAAAATTTGGATAACCTACTTAACAAGAGAACATCTATAAGACCATAAAATGCCAATAGGGTTCAACTGCATAGCTTATTCTTTAAAAAAATCAACCTTATTGCCAGTGGTAAGTATACTTACCACAGACCTGTTGTTGTTTAGGTCAACAGCCGAAAGGCTGGTTTGAACCTGTAGAGGTTTTACTAAGTAAAACGAGGAGTGAGGTAGTTTACCATTGCCTTCCTCACTGAGTGGAAAAGTACGCTTAACAGCATGCCGGGCCCTCTGAAAAGCACATATTTTCCACTCTGCATATGACACCTTCACTTCATTCACCACAGGGTCTGGCTGTATAGTGAAATTTATTACTTTCAGAGAAGATAACTCTGACTAGTGTCTTTTACACCTCTACCTCTTCTGTTCTTAAATGATTCAGTCATTTAATTGGCTGACCATGTGATAAGAAACAGAACTATTTATTTTAGCCCTGCAACAAACAGATTGAGTGTAAATAATTTGACACTCCACCTGTCTGTTATGGGCAGACCACAGACCTATAAAGGGTTAAAGAAAAAAATATATAAAATTTTGATTTACGGGCTTCCTGAAATGACTGATTCAATTTTTCAAAAAGTTAGTTTTTTGACTTAAGGTCTTTCTGAAATGACCGATTCAAATAAACTTACAAGTTTAAAAAAGTTATTTACGAAAAAAATAGTGTGTATGTAGATTGTGACATACAATGAATTGAGTTTGTCAAGTTGGTGTGTACAGATGAGAGTTAGTAAGATATTAAAATATGTCATTTCCATCCATCGGTTCCAGATAGATTTTGTAGCAGTATGAGAAGGTTGAAGCCAAAGTTGTTAGAGAAATGACTTGACAGAGAGTTAGATTGAAGCATACCTTGCGTTGTAGTTAGGTCGGAAGTTCTGTATATGTGTGTGTATATATAAGTGTGTGTGTTCGGTGGCGATATAGAAATGGTTAAGGTTTTGAACGGTTGAATGAAAATAGGTGGGGAATGTGGTGTGGGTTTTGAAATTGTTGAAGAAGGAATATAACGGGAGCCAAATTGGGGAGCATGATGTCGGGGAAAAGGAAAAGTGAAAAGTGTATGTATATGCTAGTGGTAGTAGGGAATGTGTAAAAGGGATTTTTGGGATGTGATGAGGGGATGGATACATTTTAAGGTAGGATGGCTGTATTCTATCCCTCTTTCCAGGCTCCAGGCACAACCCCGTGGGCTCAAATGGACCAGAAACTCGCCTTTTGATGGCAAATTCTCGCCTTCCTTTGCCACTCATTACCAGTATCAACCAACCAACCAGCTACTCTGTGTAAAGTAATAGAAATAACCCCTCGTACTCACACAAACACACACACGTACATAAATACATACACAAATGTACTAAAATACATATAAGCTCTTCACCACCTGCACTTTACTGTATACTACATTTCTCAAAAAAGAACTGTTCTTAGAAGCTTTTCTAAAAGATTCTTTTTAAAAATACCTTTGTGTTATAGGCCTACATATATTATTTCCTTTTATTCTAAAGGCTTTCTTTTGTTAAAATAAACCGCAAGAGTTTAAAAACCAAAAATGAATGATTACTCTTTGTACATGTCTCTTAAAAACCTTACCGTTGTTGTGAAATCAATGTAAAAACATCCAAAATTTTAATGTAAGATTTCACAGAGAACTTCACAGAAAATAAATATACAGTATATAAAAAATTATTTTTAATAAGCATTTTTACAAAGAATAAAAAATGGAATAATACTTTGATGTTTACTAAAATATTAGAAATTGCTATTGTTATTTGAAACTTGTCTCTATTTAAAACTTCAATAATAAATTAAAACGATTGTAAAAAAATCCTTTTGAAATTTCTAACAAACGCAGGAAAAACTTCCCGATTATGTGAACTTTCATACGAAAACTTTAATAAAATCAACTTCTTCTTCGCTTGTACGCGAGATATTCAGCTCAATTTTTTTTTTGTAAAACTACTTTTCTTTTACAAAACCATTGAGAATTTAGATGGGAGGTTAAGACAAAGGCGGAATAGAGTGAATCCACCGATATCTGTAAATATAAATGAAGACTTATTGTAGAAAACACTGTAAATGCCGAAAATAAAAATTCTCAGGAAAGCGGCAGTTAGACCAGCACTTGTCTATGGCAGCGAAGCTTGGGCACTTAAGAGAGTGCATGAACAGAAACTCCACACTACAGAGATGCGCATGCTGCGATGGGCGGGAGGAGTCACATTGAAGGATAAGGTGCGGAATGAGCATATAAGGGGAACCTTCAAAGTTGCTAATATAGCAGAAAAGGTGCGAGAGTCCATGATGAGATGGTATGGTCATGTGCTCAGGAGAACGGATGATCATGTCGTGAAGAGGTGCCTTTCCATGGCTACAGGGAAGAGAGGAAGGGGTAGACCCCTTACCACGTGGATGACGAATGTCCAAAGAGACATGAAAATGTTGGGCTTATCCGAGGAAGACGCACAGGAGCGTAACAAATGGAGCTCTCTGATTGGGAAAGCCGACCCCGCGTAACGGGAAGAGGCGAGGCCAAAGAAAGAAAGCAAATAAAATGGTAATTCTGGTGGTATTTCATAATTTCAATTAATCACAAGAAAAAATTGGTTACTTTACATCAGACAAGTAATTTCTGATAAGAAAATAATGTTTTTTTTTAAACTGCTGAAATAAGTTAGTTTTACCATCTACATTTGTAGAGAACGAATAAAGTGCCAACAATAATTTGTTGAAAACAATGAATGTGCCTTGTGCATTGTTTTGTGAGAAATGTTCATTACTTCAACATAAAAGTATAAAGGGTTAAACCGATATTTTCCGTTACTAAGTTCCGAAAAAGCTAGATAATTGAAACTGTGGAGATGGTACTTATAGTTTAATTACAAAAATTTCCTTTTAACCATTTTCAACGCGTATCTTTACGGGGATGAAAAAGGTGTTCAACTCTTAAACCAATTAATTGTTTACTAAGTTGAGTTATAGGGCTGAATTTCGGTAATGTTATATACAGTGCAACTAAAAAATTACCCCTTAATAATTTAAAAATTCCCTAAAAGGTTGGAAAGAGTGTCCAACCCCTAAATCTATATTCTATTTTACTAAGTTCTGGAGGAGTTAGATGGGTAAAATCGTTGAAGGTGTTACGTATAGTGACGCTACAAAAATACCCCAATAACGATTACAAAAATGAATCCGTAAGGGGTTGAAAACGGTCTTCCACCCTTAAAACATTATTTTTTTGATTGTTAAGTTCCGGATGAGGTTGATGGCTAAAACTTGGTGGAGGTGTCAAAACATATATATCAAACTTTTCCAAATCAGAGAATCTTTTTTTTATTTTTATTTATATCCTTAATTTAAAAATTATTGAAATTAAAAAAAATTACACCCGAGCGAAGTTGGAACGGACAGTTAGTCAGTTCATAAAACTTTTCCTGTTTTTTAGACCTTGATTATTAATATTATTATTATTATTTAAGTTAATTTTGTATTTTTGTGCATTTAACGTAAACTTCTCACCTAAGAATAATGTTGTTTAGATCAACAGCCAAAAGGCTGGTTTGAACCTCTAGAGGTTCAAAAACGAGGAGTGAAGTGGTTTACTATTGCCTTCCTCACTGACTTAAAAGAATATGCTTATCAGCATGCCAGACCCTACAAAAAGGACCCATTTTCCATCCTGCAAATGACACCTTCACTTTATTTAGAACAGGGTCTTGCTGTATAGTGAAATTCATTACCCTCAGAGGAGATAACTCTGACTAATATCTTTTACACCTCTACCTCTTCTGTTCTTAACATTAGAGCCGGCAATCGTCGATTTTAGGACGATGTTAGCGCTTCTTGAACCGGTCACGTCGCAAAATCGGATTTGCTTCATAGTGTTGCAATGTTGTCGTTTTAGTTTTAATTTCATCTACAGACAGCGTTGCTGTTTCGGACAATAGTTTAGTAATGTATAAAGTGAATTTTACGTATAATACAATAGTTGTAGTTGGATATAGTGCCTGTGTTTTTTTGAAACCACGCTATCCTAGAGCTGAATTTGGTTATTTCTTGGTTTACATGATGTGTTTTTGTATATATTTTCTTCAGTTTTGAACATAGAATAATTTTTTTTGTTTTATTTTATAATAAACATTATAAGTAACGATTCGTATATGATGAATTTTGAAAGTAAAGCATAAGAAAGTTTAAAACAGTGATGTCATCTGAAATTTTAGAAAAATATTTGTCTAAAAATGATTTTCAAATAGCTTCACCATCCGTAACTGCCAGATTAAAATTTCAATAATGTATTTATTCGATTTTCATAAGGTTTTTGTTATTTTGATAATTCACGTGATAAGGTTTGTGGTTCATAGCAAACTTTTAATGTTTTCTTTACGGCTTGGTGACCTATATGCTAGAAATTCTCTGGTGGTCTAGAAAAGTTTTACTGCCAGTTTTAGGGTTAAATAGTTCAATCTTATAATTGGTTGACTATTTGATAAGAAACAGAACTATTTTTTACCCTGGAACCAACAGATCGAGTGCAACTAATTTAAAACTCCACCTGCCTGTAATGGCCACTAAGAATAATATGATTTTAATTGGGCTATAAATATTTTAACTGCCCATAACAGACAGGTGGAGTGTTAAATTATTTACACTCAATCTGTTTGTTGCAGGGCTAAAATAAATAGTTCTATTTCTTATCACATGAACAGGCAATTAAATGACTGAATCATTTAAGAACAGAAGAGGTAGAGGTGTAAAAGACACCAATCAGAGTTATCTCCTGTGAAAGTAATGAATTTCATTATAGAGCCAGACCCTGTGGTGAATGAAATGAAGGTGTCATTTGCAGAGTGGAAAATATGTGCTTTTTAGAGGGCCCGGCATGCTGATAAGCGTACTTTTCCATTCAGTGAGGAAGGCAATGGTAAACCACCTCACTCCTCGTTATTTTTAGTAAAACCTCTAAAGGTTTAAACCATCCTTTCGGCTGATGACCTAAACAACAAATATTTTAAATACTTTTCTTTGTTAGATGGAAAAATTTGAGGATATAAAGTAAACATATTTTACAGAACATCACAAAAATTCCTTACTTTTACCCAACATCAGTTGATAGATAGATATAAGGGAGTAACTTACCCAACTGCATTTATAGTATACCCATAATCCTTGTGGCAATCGACATTGCTTTCTTTTATTTGTACACAAAGCTCTACCTACCTCACTTTTCTACGATATCTAAAGAAAACACTCACAACTTACAAAAACCCTACTCTTCTTGTTGTATTAAACACACACTGAAAGTTACCCTTCATAAACAAACCCCTCTTACTGGGTTTCATCTGTAGTAGTTTATACCACCCAAATATAGAGTTCATTTCTATTTTGCTTTATCTAATCAATCCCATCCCTGTTTTATTGGATAAACTTTTTTGAATCGTCGACGAAATCATCTTCCCTTTATTTTTCATTTATTATTATTATATTTATTGTTATATCAATATGTTATTGGAGATAAACATAAGAGCTTTTTCAATTCAAAAATCATCATTCACTGTACTAAAAGATAAGGTACATACAAAAACTTCAAATTCCCTTTGACTTTTCTTACGTATCTGATACAAAAAAAGAATTGGAAAAGTCATTCAACAATAAATTCTTGCGTACGATGCCAAAATAATTATGGTTCAAAAATAAATTATTGAGGAACATTGTTAACTTCCAATGGGTGGTCAGAAATGCAGATCTTCATAAAGACCTCAAGGTACAATGAGGACATTTGCACAGAAACATGAAACAAGGCTTCGTCAACATGTGAACATCGAAACTATACCACTTCTCGAAAACTCGGATGCAGTGCACTGGCTCATGAGAAAGAAACCCTTTGAGTTAGTGTAGAGATATAGTCAAAAATAGAATAGTGCACAATATAAAAGCTTACATAGTGGGAGCTAACCAATAGAATATTGTTTTAGAAATTTATTCTATAAAAATATTGCTCATTAGTCTCAGACTAGATTGAAGTATTATAAAAACACACCCACACAGACCGATCGCTTAAAGCATGTTTATGGATCAGGGGATATCTAAAAATTTATTTCTGGTGTGAAACACTCACGTAACTTTCTTTTGCCAATACAAATAATTAAAAATATCACTTAACATTAGTAATAAAACATTACAAATAAACAAAAAACTAACCTCAATAAACATAACCTAATTTTAATCATGAGTGAAAGAAGCAAAAACGAAAATAACCTGAGTTTGGCTTAAAAATACGAAAAATCATTTTTGTTTAGCTTCAACTTCACAGCATTTTATTACACTGCATATTAGATTTTGTTCAGCACTGTGAATAGTCTGCCAAGGTTTTCGAGAAACTAACATTTCTATTTAACTTAAAAAAAACAGTTAACCTATATTCGTACAGTTAACCAACAAAAGGTTCCGCGATATAATTTATATACTCTAGGTATAATATAAGTTGTTGTGTTGGTTGTAATGAAATTTAAGCAGTCACGCATGCGCACTGATGCTTTTCCCCTTTTCCATTGTTTCAAACAAAGGCATACTCGTAACTCAAGTAATTATCACATTGTTATGATAAGTAAACTTTAAGATAAATTTTTATTACAATTATTGATTGATATAAATTAATGAATCTGATGAATAATATTTTGGAGGTAATTTTATTCCATAAAATAGTTTAAAAGTTGAGAATAATAAAAGAGGATACAGTAAGGGGGTCGGGAGGAGAAAATGAGGAACTATTGGCGGCCGAATGGTTGAATTGTATTAGTAAGCAATGAAGTTGATACGCGATATGACCGGTTTGGAACAATTAGCAACTGTACCCCGTTATCCACTATATTTTACTCTCTCTCTGACCCCCCTGAATTTCCCCCTTTGTACCCTATGAACCTTTGCTTTATGCGGCCACCTGGCCTAACTCCCACGGGACTCTCTCATTTGCATCGCTGCTAACATCACAACGAAAGCAGCTTACCATTGAATCCAATTATAGGGTCATGAACACAAGTGCACGCGCACGCGCATCTACCTGCATGAACAGAGTTCTGTTTAGGCTTATATCCTCTCTAACTTGTAAATGCTCTCTCTCACTTTCAAATACACGCACACATATCCACTCGGTTCCACAGTACCTAACTGTATATAAAAACAATATTATCGTAATAGCGTATTTTAAAAAAAATACATTGTGAGCTGTACCTAACTTTCCACTATAAATGGACATTTCTATACTCAGTATTTTTAAATTTAATACTTTTAATTAACTTATTTCGTTATAAAAATTCTTAAGGGGATACCTATGTACGAAAATTGACAACGGGAAATATTTTTCGTTGAAAACTCTACTTCATGTGAAAAGCGTAAATATTATTTTCATCAACTTCAAATTATTACTTTCTCTTGCCTATATGAATATATAGGAAGAAAACTATTAGTTTCATGTCGATTTTTCGAAATCGAGTTTTTACCGGATCTACACGTTTTCAGACCCCCTGAACCCAATAAACATGTTTTAGCGATTGGTCTGAGTGTGTCTGTGCGTGTATGTGAACACAATATCTCAAGAACGGAACATCATACGAACTTGAAACTTAAGTTAGGTACCACTAGAGGACCCGACACATATTTTCATCAAACTCGGTCAACCAGAAGTTTATTCGTGTAATTTTTCACTTTTTTGCAATTTTCTCAAAAACGGCTCGTACGATTTTTTTTAAAAATCGCCTTTTTTTACTACATTTTTATGCTCTACATGACAGGGTAGGCGCCATGTCTGCTGAAATTTTTGGAAAGGCTGTTTTCTCGTAAAAATTTTTTTTTTTGAGATTGTTACGTTAATATGCATTTTAGTGCAAACATGTTTATAACATAATATGTACCTAATTGAAAATCCCACAACTTTTACTTTAAACATTTTTTTTTTGTAAAGTACTTAGTTTAGCGGTAATTAGCGATTTTCTGTGTTTTTCTAACGAAATCGTGTAAAAAATCGATTTTTTAAAGATTTCAGCTTTAGTAGCTTATACATTTTACGACAAAAGTGTAGTATATAATAAAACTTAGAAGAAATTAAAAGATCTATAATTTTTAGTTATAGCATTTTACATTTTGCCTTGCTCATTCGATTTTTTTGGCTCTCGGTAAAGTTCGGCTCTTCCAGTGCATGAATTGGCGCTTCGTTTCCTGATCATAAGTGAAAACCACAATTCCCAATTAATAATCACATGTTATTATCTTTTACCTGTTCCCTGAAGTGAAATCTGCATAAAAAGGTACAAGATTTGAGTCTGTGGAAGCTGTAAAAGAGAAAGCGGCACGTGTCCTGAAGGAGCTGACAGAATATGACTTCCAGCACTGTTTCCAGCAATGGAAAATTCGCATGGAGCGTTGTAGAGATAGAGAAGGAGTGTATATTGAAGGTGACAATAAGTGATTATGTATAAAATAAAAATAAAATTTTTTATATCATCAGTCTCGTTATTTAATACCCACACCTCGTATTTATAAAATTGCCATGAAAATAAATGCAGATTTCTTCAAAAAATACATCGCAGGGAATAATATCAAAGAGAAAAGGTAAAGAAATGATGGTTAATAAAATAAAAGAACAAACATTAGAAAAATTGAAAAATGTTAAATTTATGTTATTTTATTATTATTATTTACGTTATGGCCTACAAAGGACCGCGATTTCTCAGTTTTTCTTCTGTGCTTTCCTCTTCGCCCAGTACTCTTTCATTTTCTTGGAAAAGTCACGTTTTCGTTCTTCCGACCATTTAGGTCTTGATCTTTTACTGTCCTCTTCCTGGAGCACTAGTTTGAGTTTATGTCTGAGAGGTGTTCTTTGTATGATGTCCGTCTCCGTTATTTGGAGTTTGTTGCAGTCTGTTTTTATCTCTTTGAGCCATCCATCGGGATTTTTCAATTTTTCTTTGTAGTTCAGGATTTGTTTTGAGAGCCTATGCTCGTTCATTCTCACTGTGTGTGCGTAGAAAGCAATTCTTCTTTTCTTCATGATGGATGTGATTTTTTCTGTGTGTTGGTTATGTTATTTTATTTATTAAATATTTTTACTTTCTCTTGCCTACGTAAATATATAGAAAGGAAAGTATTGTTTTAGTGTCGATTTTTCGAAATCGAGTTTTCACCGGATCTATATGTTTTCAGACCCCCTGAACCCAAAAAACATGTTTTAAGCGATTGGTGTGTGTGTGTGTGAACAGATTATTTCAAGAACAGAACATTGTAAGAACTTAAAACTTAAGTTACATACCACTACCTGACCCGACACGAACATTTTCATTAAAATCGGTCAACCGGAAGTAATTAATAGTTTATTCATGTAATTTTTCACTTTTTTGCGATTTTCTCAAAAACTGGTTCTACGATTTTTTTTTAAATCGCCTGGTTTACTCAACTTTTTATTCTTTACAAGATAGGGTAGGCGTCATGTTTGCTGAATTTCTGGGTGAGGCTGTTTTTACGTAAAAACATAGCTTTTATAAGATTAAGGCTTTAATATGCAATTTAGCGCAAAAATGTATATAATAAAAGTTGTAGAGAATTTAAAATTCTATCACTTTTATTTCAAACATTTTTTTGTATAACGCTTAGTTTAGCAGTAATTAGCGATTTTCTGATTTTTTCTCACGAAAACGTGTGAAAAATTGATATTTTTATGATTTCGGCCGTAGTGTATTTTACGACAATAGTGTATATAATAAATTTTATAGGAAATAAAAAGATCTACAACTTTTATTTAAAGCATTTTTCATTACAGAGCCTAGTTTAGCGTGAAAGAGTGATTTTCCGTATTTTTAAGCCAAACTGAGTTCGATATTTATTTTGCGTCTTTCACTCATGATTGGAATAAGGTTATGTTTATTGAGGTTAGTTTTATTGTTTATTTCTAATGTTTTATTACTAATGTTAGGTTTATTGTTAATTATTTGCACTGGAAAGTTGTGTGATTGTTTCACACCAGATTTTTATAAAATTATTTATGAGAGGAATGAACACGTATCTTTGGGTAACCAATAATAATACCCAATCAGTTAGTAGGAAATGAAAACCAAGAGCAACCGTATAATATTGTGGTTTCCTTAGTTTCCTTGAAATAAAATTAATAAACGATAAATTTATATACGTACGATAATATAAACAATAGCTACCAAAATGGTTGAAACACATTCAAAATTATTTTATTGGCTCTGTTATCAAAATAACTAATTCTTAATGATATTGAAACATGGATGTTAAATAAATGGAATAAAACAAAAGTTGAAACAAAATTACATGTTGGTAATTATTGGCGTATAACTAATATTTATAATTAACAGAAAGTTTATTGTTTATTAAATTACTGTAAAATAAGTGACTTGTTATTAAATTAAGTTAATAAAATATTAATGTTAATTTAGATCATGTAGTTAACAATTTGTTATGTTTAACTAATAACACAAAATTTCCGATTGAGTTATGGCAACTTATGAACGACTTGGTAAAACTTAAACATTTAGATATAAAATTAGGTCAACTAATTTCAATTGAAACATTTAATTTTGATTTAATTAAAATATTCTAACCTTTGCCTCCCCCTACAATATACTTTTTCAATAGAGCAGTTCCTGGATGTCTTAAGGAGAGACTATATCTTGTATCCCGCAAGTGTTAAATTTGCTATTTTCAGTTACATTTTTCATTGTTGTTGTTTAGGTCATCATCCGAAAGGCTGGTTTGAACTTCTAGAGGCTTTATTAAGTAAAACGAGGAGTGAGGTGGTTTACCATTTTGTCCTCACTGAATGGAAAAGTACGCTTATCAGCATGCCGGGCCCTCTGAAAAGCATATATTTTTCACTCTGCAAATGACACCTTCCTTCATTCACCAAAAAGTTTGGCTGTATAATGAAATTCATTACTTTCAGAGGAGATAACTCTGATTAGTGTCTTTTACACCTCTACCTCTTCTGTTCTTAAATGTCATTTAATTGGCTGACCATATAATAAGAAACAGAACAATTTATTTTAGCCCTGCAACGAACAGATTGAGTGTAAATAATTTGACACTCCACCTGTCTGTTATGGGCAGACATTTTTCATAGGATTGGTAAAAGATAGGGAAATGAAACTTTACACACTTAATTGTTGTCGAGTTACTCTAGCTACTGACATTTTTTCGATTTAATGTGCTGAAGAAGAAAATTGGAAACAAAATGATGAATAACATAAAACTTTTACAATGTTTTTTCTACGATTTTTGTCTATTGCTAATTTTTAGAGTATCTGAAGAACTCATAAAAGTGCGGGTATGTGTGAATGTACAAGATGAACAGCTGGTAAAAATTTCAGCCTTCTAGGTTGAGTGGTTTTCGAGAAAAATATACTTAAATATTAAAATCTAAGTTTACGGGAACAGGCAAAAATAAAAAGGCACAAATCAAAAACAAGGTGTACACAAACAAGTAAATTTCCCATCGACAGTTGGTTAGAAATCTGAATTAACAGCTGAGAATATATTAAAAAATAACGCAGATATTTAAAAATACTAAAATTCCTTTTGCTCTAAAACGCTCCGTATAAAATTATGAAAAATATTCGTTCTTGGTGACATGTTAATTTTTCTGGGTAAACCTGCTAAAAGCTTAATTTTTTCATTAAAATAATTTTTGACGTAATTTAATGGTTTTCTTGTAGATCTAAATAGGTCTGAACTATTGAAAATATAAAAATCCAAAAATCGAAATTTTCAGTAATATCATCATAGTCTCACCTTAAGATATTAAAATATCTCACTAGCCTATCCTTCTTTTCTTTCTTTGTGTTCTTTTGGTAAGATATTTCCATATACTTATTCTTTCATCCACTCTTCTAAGAACCTCTAAATTATTTTTTTGTCCACCCACCAAATCTTTAACATTTACCTATAACAACACACTTTAAACACTTTCATTCTCTTCTTTTCTATAACCCCTATCACCCACGTTTCACTTCTATATAAAGTTCACTTCAAACATAGTGTTTAAAGACATTTTTCATAACTGTAAATCAATTTTTGTAGTCAGTAAGCTGTTTTTCATTTCAAAGGCTTTTCTAGCTTTATTGTTGCAATATAAAATGAAATTCAATAAAGTAATATTTGAGAAAGAGAATAGGACACGAAATCGTTAAGGGTTGGAGCCCTTCAACGATTTATTTAAAACGGAAAATTTTCATGATGAAAATATCTAAGAAAAGTTATTAAATATTCAAAATAATACACAATAATCCTGCTGTCTGTTTTATAAGGTTTTAATATAAAAGAACTCTTCTTACAGGATCTTAGATAACAAAAATATTCACATTATTGAAAAATTAAAACCCAGACTGAACAGACAGTGAGATCATACTGAAGGAGGAATAACCAAAGAACTTACTACAAGTATATACTCGTACACTTAGTTTTTACTTTATTTTTTTCATTAGTGCTTTTAAGATAACTTGAGTTTTTAATAACACTTTATTAATATTGAAAAATGTATACAATACTAAAATTCTAACTGAAAATAGACAGTTTGTAAAATGCACTTCTTTTTTAAAGAATCAATGATAAAGAAAACCTCTTTTCACTGATATTTTTACTTTCTCTTGCCCTTAATGAACTTGTATATAGGTATGTATATATGATATACAGGGTTACTATAAAAGAATCATCGGATTTTAAAAGGCTGTATTTAAAAAAGTAATACACATCCAGTAATGAATGATACACGAAAATAATTATAAAATGTCAGAGTTTTAGACATACCTTCACAAATGTTCAATATGAGCCCCTTTTGTCACACGACACACATCCAAGCGGTAATCTAGTTCAGCCCACACACGGGTTAACATTTCCCTATCGATGGTCATAAATGCAGCTGTAATGCGTTCCCGTAGCTCAACTAAAGTTGTTGGGTGTGGTGGCACGTAAACACAATCTTTAACGTACCTCGAAAGGAAGCAATCACAGACCGTGAGATCCGGGAGGCCATGCAAAGAGCACTAAGTCTTCATCTGCACATCGCCCAATCCAGCGTCGCGGGAGTTCGTTGTTTAGGCAACTTCGTACTTCAGCATGCCAGTGAGGCGGAGCTCCATCTTGTTGGTATACAAAGTTATTGGAGTCTTCTTTCAGTTGTGGGAACAACCATAATTGCATCATATCGAGATATGAAATACCCGTTACTGTCTTATCCATAAAGAAAAATGGCCCATACACCTTTGTTTTTGAAATTGCGCCAAAAACGTTAAGTTTGGGCGAATCGCGTTCATGTTCCACTACAGCAAGAGGTTGTTCTGTGCCCCATATCCTAACATTATGGCGATTCACCTTACCATTCAAGTGAAATGTCGCCTCATCACTAAACACAAGACGGCCCATAAAATCGTCATCCTCCGTAGCATTATGCAAGGCATTACAACAAAATTCGAATCGTTTCGCGAGATCATCCGGGAGTAATTTTTGAAATAACTTTATACAGTACGGTTTCATGCGTAATCGTTTTCGCAAAACCTTCCAGACAGTTTGCTGTGGAATATCGAGTTCCCTACTAGCGCGAGTAGTTGACTTCTTTGGGCTATGCACGTAACACTCCCTAACTCTGTCTACTGTTTCATCAGATACACTTGGACGCCCGGTGCTTTTACCTTTGCACAAACAACCTGTGTCTCTGAACTGTCGATACCATCGTAGAATGCTTTGGTGGCCTGGTGGTTCGGTTTCAAACTGTCTCCGGAACGAACGCTGCACGGCAACAACCGATAAACATTTCGCATACTCTAAAACACAGAATGATTTCAGTTGCATAGGCGCCATTTTCGAAACTGAGCTGGTGCTGCTACCTGTCGGTAACCACTTTCAACTACAGCGGCTAACCTAAAACTCTGACATTTTATAATTATTTTCGTGTATCATTCATTACTGTATGTGTATTACTTTTTTAAATACAGCCTTTTAAAATCCGATGATTCTTTTATAGTAACCCTGTATAATGAACAGCCAAAACAAAACTAATTAAATATAACACTCACCTCAGAGTATTACATTTATTCGAGATCTTTCGTCTCTCTCGGAGACATCCTCAGGAATTATATACTAAACACTAAACACATGTAACATTAAAACAAAATATAAACCCACCCGGTTGGTCTAGAGATAAAGTCGTCGCCAAAATCAGCTGTTTAACAGCTGATTTTCAGAGACGAAGGTTCCTGGTTCAAATCCTAGTAAAGGTAGTTACTTTTATATGGATTTGAGTGCTAGACAAAGGTTACCGGTGGGTGTACTTTTCACATCAATTTTTCAATTATTCTGTGTTTTATTTCATTTTAAAGTTCTATACCTCTAAAAAAACACCCGTTATTATTTTGGTTGACCGATTTTGATGAAAATGTTCGAATCGGGTGTCCTTGTGTTATCGAATTAAATTTTCACGATCAACTACGTACGAAATTCCGTTTCGGAAATATTTTGTAAACACTCACACACATATCTACCCCCCCCCCCCCACACATACTCACACACGCAAATTTTAAGAACATTATTTTTGCTTTCAGAGGATCTAAAAACTTGTAGGGTGTAAACTGGATTTAAAAAAAAACGACATGAAAACAATATTACCCCTTTTTTATTTATATTCATATAAGATTCCCATAACAGACAGATGGAGTGTCAAATTATTTACACTCAATCTGTTCGTTGCAGGGCTAAAATAAATAGTTCTGTTTCTTATCACATGGTCAACTAATTAAATGACTGAATCATTTAAGAACAGAAGAGGTAGAGGTGTAAAAGACACCAATCAGAGTTATCTCCTCTAAATGTAATGAACTTCATTATACAGCCAGACCTGTGATGAATGAAGTGAAGGTGTCATTTGCAGAGTGGAAAATTTGCTTTTTAAAGGGCCTGGCATGCTGATAGGCGTACTTTTCCATTTAGTGAAAAATGCAAAGGTAAACCACCTCACTCCTCGTTTTACTTAATAAAGCCTCTAGAGGTTCAAACCAGCCTTTTGGGTGATGATCTAAACAACATTTATATAAGGCATGAGGAAGTAAAAGTATAGCCGAAATTGTATTTTTACCTTCTCTTGCCTACATGAATATATAGGAAGGAGAGTATTGTTTGCACGTCGATTTTTCGATATCGAGTTTTCACCGGATCTACACGTTTTCAGACCCCCTGAACCCAAAAAACATGTTTTTAGCGATTTGTCTGTGTGTATGTGTGTGTGTGTGTGCGTGCGTGCGTGTGTGTGTGTGTGTATGTGTGCGTGTGTGTGTGTGTGTGTGTGTGTGTGTCTCTGTGTGAACAGAATATCTCAAGTACGAAAACTTGTACGAACTTGAAACTTGAAACTTAAGTAAGACACCATTACCAGACCTGACAATATTTTTCATCAATTTTCATCATTATTAATTTATTTTACATAATTTACATAATTAATTTATTTTCATCAAAATCGGTCAACCGGAAGTAGTAGTTGATTCGTGTAATTTTTCTTTTTTTTGCGATTTTCTCAAAAATGGGTACCAGGATTCTTTTTAAAAATCACCTAGTTTTTTATGCTCTACAAGATAGCGTAGGCGCCACGTTTGCTGAAATTCTTGGTAAGGCTGTTCTCACGTAAAAAAATTGTTTTCTTTTAAGATTGCGGCTTTAATATGCATTTTAGCACAAAAATGTATGTAATAAAATTGTGGAGAATCGTACTACTTTTATTTTAACATTTTTTTGTATAACGCTTACCTTACCAGTAACTAGCAATTTTCTGGTTTTTTTCTGACAAAAACATGTAAAAAATCGATTTTTTTAAAGATTTCGTCCTTATTATGCACTTTACGACAAAATTTTATATAATTAAACTTATAGAAAATTTAAAGACCTACAACTTTTATTCAAAGCATTTTTCTCTACAGAGCCTAGTTTAGCGTGAAAGAGTGATTATCCGTATTTTTAAGCCAAACTAAGGTTGATTTTAATTTTGCATCTTTCACTCATGATTAAAATTAGGTTATGTTTATTGAGGTTAGTTTTTTTGTTTATTTCTAATGGTTTATTACTAATGTTAGGTGTGTTGTTAATTATTTGGATGGGCAAGAAAAAGTTGTGTGAGTGTTTCACACCAGAGTGGAAGATATCGATACATGAAAAGAGTGATAAAAAATCTGGTGTGAAACACTCACACAACTTTCTCTTGCCAATGCAAATAATTAATAATAAACCTAACATTATTAATAAAATATTAGAAATAAACAAAAACTAACCTTAAAAACATAACCTTATTTTAATCATGAGTGGAGTACGGAAAATGAAAATCGAACTCAATTTGGCTTAAAAAAAACGGAAAATCACACTTTCACGCTAAACTAGCTCTGTAGAGAAAAATTCTCTAAATAAAAGTTGTAGATCTCTTAATTTTCTATAAATTTTATTATATACACTTTTGTCGTAAAATGCATACTAAAGCCGAAATGTTAAAAGAATCGATTTTTCTCACGTTTTCGTGAGAAAAAAACAGAAAATTGCAAATTACCGCTAAACTAAGCGTTATACAAAAAAATGTTTGAAATAAAAGTTGTAGGATTTTAAATTCTCTACAACTTTTATTATATAAATTTTTGCTCTAAATTGCATATTAAAGCCGTAATCTTAAAAAAACTTTGTTTTTACGTGAAAACAGCCTCACCCAGAATTTCAGCAAACATGACGCCTACCCTATCTTGTAGAGAATAAAAAATTGAGTAAATGAGGCGATTTTTAAAAAAATTGTAGGACCAGTTTTTGAGAAAATCGCAAAAAAGTGAAAAATTATACGAATAAACTACTACTTCCGTTTGACCGATTTTGATGAAAATGTTCGTGTCGCGTCCGGTAGTGGTATGTAACTTAAGTTTCAAGTTTCAAGTTCGTACAATGTTCCGTTCTTGAGATATTCTGTTCACACACACACACACTCACACACACACACACACACAGACACACACACAGACCAATCGCTAAAAACATGTTTTTTGTGTTCAGGGGGTCTGAAAACGTATAGATCCGGTGAAAACTCGATTTCGAAAAATCGACATGCAAACAATACTTTCCTTCCTATATATTCATATAGGCAAGAGAAAGTAAAAATGGCAGACCTGACCGGGAATCGAACCCGGGATAAAATCCAGTTGCGCTAATCACTACGCCAACAGTATAATTTATAGAATTGAACTGTTTATACAAGTATTATAACCTCTCAATAAATTTATTATTACATGCAAATTTATTTTTTTACGAATTGTTATAATGGATAAATCAATACACGAAACGTTCAACATATTTCTATTTTCAAATTTAAACAAAAAAAAAAAAATAAATAAAAAACTGGTTAAAATAATAACGTCCATTTTATTGAATAATTTTATTAAAAATGCCACCAATATTTATTTAACAGAAATCCTTGTTTTGTAATTCAATTTAATTGTTAATACAATTAAACTGTCAGAATAGCAATAGTATTAGTACGAGATGGACTATTTGATATTCTGACGGGAGGCCATGGTACAACAGGACAACTTTTTTTTTAAAGAGGAGAGTTACATTGTGAAAAAGAATGTACACAATCACACATCGACAACAGAATTGGGGGGTTGAAAATCATAGGGGAGGCTTTGTCAGGGATGATCAGGAACATAGAACAGGGTGGACGATGTTGGTCAGTACCGCTGACGCGGGTAGTTAAGCCCAATTAGTGACTATGGCCAAATCAGCACCGCTCACTCACGGTGCGAGTTGAGTTGAGTTGAGTTCAGTTCAGTTCAGTTGTGCAATTGTACTTTTCCCCATATTTGCTTAAGGTTTCAACCGTCCCTAAACTGCTCCAGTACTTTCATCCCCCTTTCCTTTCCACTATTTTTCCACATGGACAAATTTCACCATCTAACTTCTACCCACATCGGACTTTATTGGCTTGCTTTTATTAAATTCATCAATAGAACTGATCCCAGAGTTTTTAACCCCTACGTATTTATATAAACATTGATTTCCACGTCGACTATTTTACTCTAGAAACTTATAAATATTTAATATGATCAAAATAAAAAACGCACGCGTCCTAAATACAAATCTAAAATGCACATAAAAAATATGGTGTAAAACACTCACACGACTTTCTCTTGCCGTTGCAAATAATGAACAATATAATCTACAGTTGAGCCGTTCTTAGTTTGCTCCTACTGTCAACAAACAAAAGCCACCTACTACAGGGTGCACGCTAGAGTCTACGACTTTACGGATGTCGTATGCCTATTAAGTTAACTATGTTTTAAATTATAAGTACTTAAATTACTAAAAACATCAGTCATGATATGATGTAGGCCTATCAATTTCATTTAGAAAAATACTTTTAAAAGTATTTTCTATTTAAATACTTTTGAAAGTATTTTGTTGTTACTTTTTAATCAGCGTTATAATTATAATTTTTATAATTATAATGTGCATGCTCAGTGACGTCATTATTTGTTTACATTAGGAATAAACTAAGAGAGGCTGGACTATAACATTGGTATACCTTGGACGATTTGTATTGGCACAAGCAGCTTCGGTGTTTATCTACTCCACTCATCGCTCCTCGCCATGCAACGACGGTACAGTCACAAAAGTATACAATTGCTACTGTCATATGCGACTCACGCTCGGTCACTACATTTTGTTTTCACTGTTGTTATTAATAATCTTTTAGACACAATGATGTGACTAACCCACCGGGTTGGTCTAGAGGTAAAGTCGTCGCCAAAATCATCTGTTTAACAGCTGATTTTCGGAGACGAAGGTTCCTGGTTCAAATCCTAGTAAAGGTAGTTACTTTTATACGGATTTCAATACTAGACAGTGGTTACCGGTGTACTTTGATGGTTGGGGTTCAATTAACCATACTCTCTCAGGAGTGGTCGGCCTGGGTCTGTACAAGACTACACCTCATTTACACGTTATATACATCATCCTCATCTCATTGGGTCATGTGGTAGCTTATTGTTCTGAATTGAACAGATTGCAACGTACACATATTAGGAATTAAAAAGAAAAAAATGATGTGACTAATTTGTTATCATATGATTTTCTTTTCATTATTTATATTCAGACCAATTTGTTTAGTTAGTTGCGTGCGTCTGTTAGAGTATAGTTTAGTGAGTTTTTGCAGTTTAGTTCCTGTAATTTACAATATAAATTTTTACTGGGACATATTAAATACATATTTTAAAATTAAATAAATATTATTTGTATGTTTGTAAATTGAAATAAGGTTGTAGGAGGCATTTGCGTACATTAAATTTTGTAGACCTTGTTGAAAGAATAGGTTATGGACATACTTTATGTGGAACTGTGTGTACACGTAGAGCAAGATTTGTGCCAGTTCGAATTGTCTACAATATAGTAAAACATTGTAAACAAAAAGAAATAAACTAATCTAAAAAAACATAACCTTATTTTAATAAGGAGTGAATGATGCAAAATGAAAATCAATCTTACTGTGGGTTACTAGTACGGAAAATCACTCTTTCACGTTAAACTAGGCTCTAAAGTGAAAAATTCTTTTCGTAAAAGTTGTAGATCTTTTAATTTTCTATAAATTTAATTATATACACTTTTGTCGTAAAATGGATACTACGGTATAAATCTTAAAAAATCAACTTTTTACAGATTTTAATCAAAAAAAAAAAACAAAACAGAAAATCACTGATTACCGCTAAAATAAGCGATACGCAAAGAAATGTTTGGAATAAAAGTTGTAGGTTTAAATATTTTCTTCAACTTTATTTAAATATTACAATTTTTTGCCCTAAAATGCATATTAAAGTCGCAATCTTAAAAAAAACATTTTTTCAACGAGAGCACAGCCTCCCCAAGAATGTCAGCAGATATGGCGTTTCCTTTATCTTGTAGAGCATAAAAAATTTAGTAAATCAAGTGATTTTGAAAAATCGTGGGAGTAGTTTTTGAGAAAATCGGAAAAAGTGAAAAATGACACGAATAAACTACTACTTCCGGTTGATCGATTTTGATGGAAATGTTTGTGCGGGTCCACTAGTAGTATAACTTAGTTTAAAGTTTCAAGTGAATATTTTGCACGCACACACGCGCGCGCGCGCACACACACACACACACACACACACACACACACACACACACACACACACACACACACACACACACACACACACAACGTGTATATCCGGCGAAAACTCGATCTCGGTAAACCGACTGAAAACGATACCTTCTTTTCTGCATATTCATAAAAGCAAGAGTAAGTAAAAATCTGGTGTCAAACACTCACAAGACATTCTTTCTTCAATGTAAATAATTTAAAACATAACCTATGGTTAATCATTTTTGGTTCTGTAGTGGTGTTTAACTTTGTACTAAGATATTTTGTTCACAAACACACTTACAAATAGCTAAAATTATGTTTTTTTGGGTTCAGGGAGCCTGAAAAGGTGTACATCCGGTAAAAACTCGATTCCGAAAACTCCGTATCTATACTAATATAATAAAGAAGAAACGTCTGTTTGTTTGTTTGCTTGTATGAGGTAATCTCAGAAACTGTTGAACTGATTTAAAAAAAAAAAATTATTGTTGCATAGCTTAGAGTTTCCTGATCAATATAGGCTATTTTGCAACTTAAAGTATTTTTAATTACTTGAGTTAAGCAACTTAAACTGTGACGATGTCACATGTTTTAGTTTATCGGGTTCATATCACTTTTTTTCTAAGTCCTCTGGATGGTGTATTTTTGGGCTAGAAGCAAGATTCAACTTTTATATTTCATAGAAAAACGTGAAGAATAACATTCGTTTCCAAAAACATTAAAAATTTGGAAATATTCAAAATTTGTTTTCATTCGACAGGTAGTGAATGAGATATATATATTTCCAATTACTCTGCGCACCGCACCCACGTATTACTGTCTCTTATCTCAGCCATATATCAACTGTCTCTTTCTTTTCCATCGGTATTTTTCTATGCATTCTATTCAATTCTGTTAAATCGCAGGAACAAACATTTAAAACGGTGGGCATCGATTTGAGACAAGAGTGCTTCCTTCACTCATGGACAACTTTATTTCGGACTTTCTAGAGCTGTAAATGTGGAAAAACAATTTTATTTTGCTGCCACAGGGCAACAAAACCACAAATATTGTATTTAGAGAGGTTTTAAAATAATTTAATGAGGCCTACATTAGCTGCTGTGAAGCGAAGCGAGCGGGGGTTGCTAGTATATTCATATAGGGAAAGAGAAAGTAGAAATATAAACAACTAAAAAATTCGTTGAACACTTTTTAAGTGACTACTAAAATGGTTTTTCCTATTCTTATTTTCTGTTAACTGCAACAACAGAAATTGTAAGAAGGTAAAAGATACTTTGTATAAAAGCTGTTGGCATGGATTTACTCTTAAATTATTCAAGGGCCATTAGACAAGCAAACCTCCAATTGTAAGGTAGCGGGAGTAACTCTTTAAATAACGTTTTAGAGTAGAAATTGTACTTTTCGGAATTGGGCGGCTGGGTTTATATTGTAGTTTAGTCACAGTGAATTGCTGCCAGAAAATCTAGGTAAAATCCGTTACCATTTTAAAGCTAATCTGCTTGCAGCGAATTCTGCTTCACTTTCTTTACGTACTTTAAATGAATGTAGCGCTATAAAACTCTATCCTGCTTATTTTTGTTTCCGTTTTTGGATTAATACTGATTATGTTTCTTGTCTCCTAATGATCTCCCTATTAATTTCATTTTCCCTTTTTCTTCCCTTTTTGTTTATGTACTTAAATTCCACGCTAATAAATTTATTACAGTAATTAAGATTAAATTCAATATAAATTTTTTATTTTTTTATTTTACTGTTGTTTTTTTTTTCTAAAAATCTGGTGTAAAACAAGCGTACGACTTTCTCTTGCCAATGAAAATAATGAATAATATAACCTAACATTAGTAATAATAATAATAATAATAATAACATTGAAATTGACATGCGTAAAAGGCGGTTGAAGTTCTTTGGACATCTTAACAGATTGCAGGAGGATAGGCTAACAAAAAGAATAATTGAATATATTACAAAACTTAAAATTTCAACACCGTGGCTGGACGAAATTCGTAAGGACCTAAAAAGCGCAAATATACATCAAACTGAAATTTTTAATAAAAACTTATTCCGTCACAAGGTAGACAAGTGGAAAGTTTCAGAGCCCTCAAGAGAGAAGCAGTTTAGACCAAAGTGGTCTGAAAACCGCAAAAAAGCTTTCTCGGAAACAATGAAGGCCTACTGGACCAATAAGAAAAACAAATGACGAAACTGAGTCATGATGCTTAACGTCTTCTATTCAAGGAGATTTCGCCAATAATAATAATAATAATAATAATAGCCTTTTTATCAGTCTTCTTTAAAATTAGATATTTTACAGTGAGTAGATCATTACACATAAAACAATAGCTATATAATAATTAGGGGAGAGGAACCAATATGGAATACAATTTTCATTTTTTGATTTTCCTGAGTTTATATGACTTTTTTAAATTACTGGAATTTTATATCAATATTATAAATAGTTTATTTCACAACTAGAAAATACAAAATCTTAAATTTAACAAGTATAATTTTTTTTAAATTTTCTTTAGTGACATGATTTTTACAATTCACAAAATAGGATCTTAATATAGAATACATTGGATTATAATTTGGAATACTTGGAATAGATACATAATTTGCGTACATAGTTTTTAAAGCACCAAAGTATTAGTCCAATCAGTTTATTCAAAGTAATCGCAGACAAAATACAACCTTTCAGCACTAGTGCATTGTTCATGATATTAATTATTACACCTCGAGCATTGAATCCACTTTTCACCTTTTTTATCTTCATTGTAATCACCTTGACAAAACACGCTGTATTTGGTCTGTTTGAATCCGGTAGTTATTTCTGTCGGTATAACCAATGGTGCGAGAAGATCAGGATTTCCAACGTCCTGTCTGGAAATACACTAGTATTCCAGAATAAGACCCTATTCCATATTTGGCTCCCTTCCCCTAATTATATGAAAAACAAATCAATTTATAATTTTTAACTTTAATGTCCAAATAAAATCATAATAACTTATTTTTTTTATATAGGTATATAAGTATTTAGGAAACTAGGGTCATTATTGGGCAAAGGCCTCTCCCACGATTTCTTCTTCAGTAGAAGAGCTGGTCGGTGCATAAACCTGAATAAACCGTAGTATCACTTGATTTCGTCTAATACTGAGGGTAGAGATTCTATCTGATATAGGTTTGAATTCTAAAATATCATTTCTATATTCATGGTGAACTGAAAAACCAGTTCCATTTTTTTCGGATACTTCACAGAAATATAAAAATAGAAATTTTCTTTTACTCTCAATTATTTTTTCACCTTGTCTTTTTATTTCCGATAATCCTAATATGTCGTTATCACTATTGCTTAAAGCTTATTCAAGTTCTACAATTTGTTCTTCAGATATTAAAGATCTTACATTTAAGGTGCCGAATGTACTATAATTTACTTTATAATTTTTGTTTCAATGTGAAGTGGTGCGTATTGCTGAGTTATTTCTATTTCTAGTTAGGAGGTATTGGTCTCTTGCCCCCTTGCTGACCAAACGTTCTGAGGGTGTTCTATTAGTAATAAAACATTACAAATAAACAAAAAAACTATTTTCAAAAAACATCACCTAATTTTAATCATGAGTGAATGATGCAAATTAAAAACTAACCTTTGTTTCGCTTAACACTTTCAACTTTAACAATTATGACGTTTCTGTCCCGTCGGGTTGATTACTTCTGCCGGGCGTTCTCCGCTTGCTTTATGTAGGGCCTACAACTTATGTTACTTACGTTTTTATAGATTTATTTTATTTGCGACTATACATGGATTTATGTTGGCTAATAAAATAAAAGTGAACAATTCAATGTTTTTTACTTTCTCTTGCCTATATGAATATATAGGAAGGAAAGTATTGTTTTCATGTCGATTTTTCGAAATCGAGTTTTCACCGGATCTATACGTTTTCAGACCCCCTGAACCCAAAAAACTTTTTTTTAACGATTGGTCTGTGTGTGTCTGTGTGTGAACAGAATATCTTAAGAACGGAACATCGTACGAACTTGAAACTTAAAACTTAAGTTACATACCACTACCGGACCCGACACGAACATTTTCATCAAAATCGGTCAACCGGAAGTAGTAGTTTATTCGTATAATTTTTCACTTTTTTGCGATTTTCTCAAAAACTGGTCCTACGATTTTTTTCTAAAATCACCTGGTTTACTACATTTTTTATGCTCTACAATATAGGGTAGGCGCCATGTTTGCTGAAATTCTGCGTGAGGCTGTTTTTACGTAAAAACATTTTCTTTTTAAGATTGCGGCTTTAATATGCAATTTAGCGCAAAACGTTATATAATATAAGTTGTAGAGAATGTAAAATTCTACAACTTTTATTTCAAACATTTTTTTGTATAACGCTTAGTCTAGCGGTAATTAGCGATTTTCTGTTTTTTTCTCACAAAAACGTGTGAAAAATTGTTTTTTTAAAGATTTCGGCCTTAGTATTCATTTTATGACACAAGTGTATATAATAAAATTTATAGGAAATTAAAAGACCTACAACTTTTGTTTAGAGCATTTTTCTCTACAGAGCCTAGTTTAGCGTGAAAGTGTGATTTTCCGTTTTTTTAAGCCAAATTGAGTTCGATTTTCATTTTGCGTCATTCACTCATGATTAAAATAAGGTTATGTTTTTGAGGTTAGTTTTTGTTTATTTCTAATAGCTATTTTATTAATAATGTTAGGTTTATTATTAATTATTTGCATTGGCAAGAGAAAGTTGTGTGAGTGTTTTACACCAGATTTTTAGGTTTGTTTTCGCCTGTTGTAATAACAATGTACTTCTTGTTTGAATTTTTTTATATACCTTTACGATTTACGCGTAATTTCTTATATAATTTCAATTTTAAACTACAAATGATATACTTTTAAAGTAAATCTAAAAGTCTAAGGTATTTTGAATCGATACCTGCAAAGATACTAAATTCACGTCTTCAACTGCACTGTGAAAACTCGGTAAAAATACTGAACCAGTATATTATACGAGGGTAAAAGATCGTATGACAAAAATTCAAAAAGTAACTGCAGGGTTACAAAGAAAACCCTTTTTCTGAGAACCATATAATAGCAAAAAATCTGGTGTGAAACACTCACACAACTTTCTCTTGCCAATATAAATAATTAACAATAAACCTAATGTTAGTAATAAAACATTAGACATAAACAAAAAAACTAACCTTAATAAACATAACCTAATTTTAATCATGAGTGAAAGACGCAAAATGAAAATCAACCTCAGTTTGGCTTCAAAATACAGAAAATCACTCTTTTACGCTAAACTAGGCTCTGTAGAGAAAAATGTTTTAAATAAAAGTTGCAGATCTTTTAATTTCCTATATATTTGATTATATACGTTTTTATTATAAAATGCATACTAAGACCGAAATCTTAAAAAAATCGATTTTTCTCACGTTTTTGAGAGAAAAAAACAGAAAATTGCTAATTACTGCTAAACTAAGCGTTATACCAAAAAATGTTTGAAATAAAAGTTGTAGGTTTTTAAATTCTCTACAACTTTTATTATATAAATTTTTTCGCTAAATTGCATATTGAAGCCGTAATCTTAAAAAAAATTTGTTTTTACGTAAAAACAGCCTCACCCAGAATTTCAGCAAACATGGCGCCTACCCTATCTTGTAGAGAATAAAAAATTGAGTAAATGAGGCGATTATAAAAATAATCGTAGGACCAGTTTTTGAGAAAATCGCAGAAAAGTGAAAAATTACACGAATAAACTACTACTTCCGGTTGACCGATTTTGATGAAAATGTTCGTGTCGGGTCCGGTAGTGGTATGTAACTTAAGTTTCAAGTTTCAAGTTCGTACAATGTTTCGTTCTTGAGATATTCTGTTCACACACAGACACACACACACACACACACACACAGACACACACACAGACCAATCGCTAAAAACATGTTTTTTGGGTTCAGGGGGTCTGAAAACGTATAGATCCGGTGAAAACTCGATTTCGAAAAATCGACATGAAAACAATACTTTCCTTCCTATATATTCATATAGGCAAGAGAAAGTAAAAACTGATATCTGACAGGCGGTGCCCCTCCGGAATTACTTAAAATGATAACAAAACGGAATCCGCTAGGTGAGACTGCAGCCTGGCGGTAACACCTATTGATATTGGAGTCACGAGATTGCCTTTTGCGTATGTATGGGCTGTTAGGAAGGTAAGTGAAATATTTGCAGTGCTTCCAACCTCAACAGTGAGCCACTACTCGTACACTACCGTGCAGTTTCTACATACATTTTGTAAGCTGTGGTTTATTCCGACAAAATGTTTACTTCATAAACTTTATAAGAAATAAATATGACCTGTATTATTGCCCATAGCTTAGATAAATGACTAGAAATGTTTGATTTACTGTAATTACGAATGAATCGCCTTCTTTACAATCGTTGTCACCGGAGGGAGTCTTCACTATCAGTTTCACTAGTATCAACCTAACCGTTTTATATTTTTACCAGGTGTCAACAAAAGTCTTAAGGAATAGCTTCTTCACGTCCTTAATTTTCAACTTTATTCTTCGAATTGTGGAAAGAGAAACATCACAGTAGTTAGCCACTCGCTCGTGGCTTTCGTTAAGAGGCAAGGAAAGGCATTTTTGTTTAGCTTCAATTTCACAAAATTTTATACATTGCATATTAGATTTCGTTCAGCACTGTGAATAGTTCGACCACGTTTTTGAGAAAGCGACATTTCTGTTTACGGTAACAAAGACTTATATTCGTACAGTTAACGTACAAAAGATTCCGCGATATACTGTTTCTTTTTTTTTATTCTGTGTATGCTCTGGGTATAGTATAAGTTGTTATGTTGTCATACTGGAATTAAAGCAGTCGCGCATGCGCACTCATGGTTTTCCCCCTTTACCCCGCGTTGCAAACAAGGTGCAAACTCGTGACTCGAGTGACTATACCAATGACCCGCTAGGCGAGTCTCTAGCACTGATTGTGTTAATACGGAAAATCTCTTTTTGACGCTAAACGAGGCTCTGTAGCACAAAAGGCATAAAATAAAAGTTGTAGATCTTTGTATTTCCTATATTTTTCATTATAGGCCTATTTACTTTTATCGTAAAATGCATACTAAAGCCGAAATCTAAAAAAAAATCATTTTTTACAGATTTTCATAAAAAATAAAAACAGAAAATCACTAATTACTGCTAAACTAAGCATTATAAAAAAAAAGTTAATAATAAAAGTTTTAAATTTTAAAATATTGTCTACAACTTTTATCACACACTTTTACGTTTACTAATGATTAAACATCGGTTATATTTTCATTATTTTTATTGTTAAGATAAAATCGAATGAGTGTTTCACAATTGATTTTAATTAATATTTGGTTTGTCGATTGGGCCGTTTTATTGAACTTCGCAAAACAAAATCACAAAATAAAGAAAAGAATAGAAAATGAGGATTTGAGAGATAGATAGATAGATAGATAGAGAGAGAGAGAGTGAGAGAGTGAGAGAGGTGAAAACTATTACGGGTTCAATTATATACGTACGTGGTAATTTTCTTTTAGAAAAGAAGCTTTATGAGGTTTTCTCATTCTTAATGGTATCTTTCGTTTCCTATATTTCCGTTTTTCCCCTTCATCTATCAGCTTCAGTTAGATGAATGCAATCTCTCTTCTTGCCATCCGTGAAGGTCAATCTCTTTCAATCTTTTCTTCATTTTCAAGGCAATTTCTGTGTGGAATGTGTCCAATCCAGTTACCCTTTCTTTTAGTGATTTCCTGCCGTAAAGCAGGATTCTCTTTTGTTCTGTTTACTTTCTTCATTGGGTCGTCATTATTACTTGAACAATTCATGTTATCTTAACTAGATCTATAATTACTTTCTCTTGCCTATATGGATATATAGGTATTGTTTTTATGTCGATTTTTCAAAATCGAGTTTTCACCGGATCTACACGTTTTCAGACCCCCTGAACCAAAAAAAATATTTTTACACCAAAAGAGAGGCTCCTTCGTTCAAAATCCAAGATTTTACCCAACAAAAAAGGACGGAGAGACATATCATCCCAGAAGCCTTATTTTTACACCAAAAGAGAGGCTCTTGAAGACGCCACGCCGTAACATGTTCAAATGCTTTCATCATAAACTTTATTTTTAGAACGTTGAAACTGAGAGAAGTTTTTTAAAATGTTGAATAGCTATTAGGCTACTAAAAAATGTTGAAATAAAATAATTGAAATATAAGATCAAATATTCTACATGATAATTGAGTAATTAATTAATTCTGATGCATAAGTAATTGGCAAATTAGCATAAAATTATACGTAACATTTGTAAGTACGCATTTGATTATACTCAGTCGGTTCATAAATCATGAAGATGCCATGTACCAACATAAAGGGTTGATTTGATTCAGTACCAACATTAGTAATAATGTAAACTGGTATAAGTCAGGTGATTGCAAATTTGTGGAAGCTTGTTCTGAATGTTAAATCATAGGCCTCGGTATAGGATATACAGAAAGTTGGTTTCAATATTAAAGCAATATTTGTGTATTCAGAAATATACATTTTAAAAATTTATGATTTTCTACGGTTTTATTAAAATATTGTCACTTATTGACAATGTAATAAAATAATAGGGAACAATTATGTTTTGGCAACAATAACTTTTTACTTTCTTTTTTCTCTAAATGAATAGAAAGTACTATTTTCATGATATCGGTTATTTGAAATTGAGTTTCCACCGAAAATACACGTTTATAGGCCCCTAAATTCCAAAAATAAATGCTTTTAGCGATGTGTGTGTGTGTGTGTGTGCGCGCGTGTGTATACGTGTGTGAGAGAGAAAAAGAGTAAAATATCTTAAGGACAGAAAACCGTACAAAATTGAAACTTAGAACTTAAGTAAGGGTACAACAAGATGACCCGACATGAACATTTTCATCAAAATTGTTATTCCAGTTATATATATATCCATTTTATAAAGTTTTTACTTTTGAAATTTTTAAAAAACGTCTCCTTCAAATATTTTTTTAAAAACTTCATTTCCAAAATTTTTTATGTTCTGTAAAATAGAGTAAGCTAATAGAGTAATAAGTCTGCTGAAATTCTGAGACGGCAGTGCTCTAGTGCTAATTCTTTTTTAGGATTGTGGCCTTAATATTCATTTAACTATAGAAATCTATAATCAAATACAAAATTAACATACCTAGAAATTTTATTTCAAGTATTTTTTCTTCAGAGCCGTAGTATCAATTAGTAATTTTCAGCATTTTTAAATCGATCAGAAGTTGATTTTCATTCAGCGTCATTCACTCATGATTAAAATTGTAGATGTAGTTATGTTTTTCATATTACACTATTTACTTTTCCTTAAACACAAGTTATATTTTTCATTATTTATAATTGCAAGAGAAAGTCAAGTGACTGTTCCACACCAGGTATTTACGAAATGTTGACGTGTCTTTTTTACCTGCTGGGCGACTGACTAGTTCTCCCTTTATACATTTTTGGTTCATTTATCTAATACTACCATACCCTGCGCGGCTTCACAAGCGAAACCTGTATTATCAGTTTTTTTTAAAATAAATATGTAACACAAATTGTGTAGCTGCTAGTCGACCGTATCGTCAACGTACACACACACACACACAACGTTTTGATAAATTTCCTCGCGAACGTCTTTCAGTAGTCTTCAGACGTATGTACTGGACTTCAACAATAGTACACACATGTAGTTTAGGTCATCCCCGAAAGGCTGGTTTGAACCTGTGGAGGTTTTACGAAGTAAAACGAGAAGTGAGGTGTTTTACAATTTGCCTTCCTCACTAAGAGTAAAAGTATGCTTATCAGCATGCCGGGCCCTCTGAAAAGCACATATTTTTAACTCTGCAAATAACACCTTCTCTTTGTTCACCACAGGGTCTGGTTGTATAATAAATTTCATTTTTTTCAAAAGAGAACTCTTATAAGTGTCTTTTACATCTTTACCTCTTCCGTTCTTAAATGATTCAGTCATATAATTGGCTGACCATATGACAAGAAACATCACAATTTCTTGTAGCCTTAGAACTAGCAGATCGAGTGCAAATAATTTTATACTCCACCGGCCTGTTATGGGAAAAATTTATTCCATTAACCATTTTCAGAATAATGTTACATTAATGGTGGTAATTTTTAAAATTGTCATTTATCATTTTCACTTGCCCGTCCGCCCACCACATCCAGATGTCAGAAATTACAAAAGATACCAACAAACGACTTTAAGATTCATAACCTACATAAAAAGTTTGTGAGTCTAAATTTGTTTTGAAGTTCGGATTTGATCAGAAGTGGCACAAAATCGGAAGTCAAGAAATCAACGTCAGAAACTACACGAGCAGAAGAACAAACGGTTTTCGGATTCATAATCTACACAAAAATTTAGTGACTCTGGATTGGGTTTCAAGTTCCGGTTTTTCCCGAATTTAGCTCAAAACCGGAAGTCAGAAAATCAAAGTCAGAATTGGAAACAAAAATAGTGTCATTCGATTCCTTTAAAGAGGATATTGAAATAATTGGATTTGAAGTTCCATTTTCGATCGGATGTGACCCAAAACCGGGAGTCAAGAAATAAAAGTCAAAATTTTGAAACAAAAACAAGTATATTTGATTCCTCTTAAAGAGTAGAAACAAAAAGCACTAATGGTTTTTGCCATAAGTCAAAGGTAAGCCTTTTTAAAAATTCCCACCAGCCATGGTTGGTCCATTGGGGTAGTAGTTAGCGCAACTGGCGTTTTTACGCCGGAGTCTCAAGTTCGATTCCTGGTCAGGTCGGGCATGCTTTTTCATCACTCATTTTTGTATATCATCATTCTCCCCCGTCTGCATTAGCAGAAATTGCAAAACAGTCAGACGTAAAACAAAGAAGAGGCCACAATCCATGAGATGCGTTGTCTCATGAAAGGGTTTTTTATTACTTAAAATGGTTTATTATTTTTAAATTGAATCAGTCATATATAAAAGCCCAAAAGTCAAACTTTTAATTTTTCTTTAGTGTATTTTAAAACTAACCGAATGTAAACTCACCATCCCTACAAAAATCACATCAGTCTGGTTTTTCTTAAGTCATATGTTATATATATAACACTAAGAAATGGCTTATCCTTAAGGGTTTAAAAAAGTGTTTCCTTCTAATTAAAAGCTGAAAGTGGATGTTCTTTTGAAGCTTAAGCTCTACATTCGAGTGGAAGAATCCATACAAAGATTCTATACAGAAAACTTTTTAAGATTTATAACAACTGTTTACGACGACGATGGAGAACGTGAATAACCCTGAAAATCAACATTTTCTTTCTTAAAGTTAAGAATTTCAATTTTTATTATTGCAGAAAGCTATTTTAAGTCAAAATGTAAACTAGTTAAATGAATAAATGAATAATATTGTACAACACAATTTTCTTCTGGTCTAACAACGTATGGCACAGAAAACAACGTAACTTAACATTTACTTCAATTCATTTCATACACGCCTTAAGTCTAAATTTTCAATTTTTTTTAACAAGTGGATTGTCTTTAAAAAGACAAAAGTATATTTTATATTAAGGGGAGACTGTATGATGGTTTTGACTGAAAATTTTGATTTCCGGTTTTTTATGTTTTTCAATAATTTAAACCTAGATCTAGCACAAAAATATTAAATTACGACAAAAAATTATTTTTAATGAAAAAAATTTAAGTTTTTATCAGGTTTAACCTAAAAAATTAACTTGTTGCCAAGGACAAATAGTTTTAATATTTTTATATCGCTCTTTTTAGTGCAAAAAAAATTTAAGTTTGTTTTTAAATATCTGCATTACTATTTTTAATATTCTCCGTTGTTGGTGTAGCTTTCTAACCAACTGTTGGTAGGAAATTAAACATGTTTGTGTACATTTTGTTTTTCATTTATGCCTTTTCCCGTAAATTTAGATTTTTAACACTTAGGTACGTTTATCTCAGAAACCATTTATCCAGGCTAAATGACCTAATGACCTAATGAGGCTAATGACCTACCAGGCTAAAACGTTTACCAGTTAATTATCATTTACATGCATATTCACTGCATTGTTTATACTTCCTCAGGTGCTCAAAAAATTAGTAAGTAACTTTAGGAGCTCATTGTACATGTAAAAATAATGAAAAAAGTTTATATAAATATGGGTCCGGAAATGCTTCGTTACCGAGTTACGGCTAGCGAAAAATTTCGCCCAGATTCAGCTCACCAGATGAAATGAGGTCTTCTTGAAATTCTGGTAAGGTAGATTAAGGGGCGAATTCAATCATTTCTTATGGTTTTTGATTTGAGAAATTGAATAGAACAGGTCCCAAAACTGTAAGTTAAATAGTTTTTAAGAAAACCAGTGTCAAATGTAAAAAATGGAGTGGAAAACACATTTTTTCATGTTTGGGCAAGAATGACTTTGTTATTTCACCAAGAAACAGTTAAAAGTTTTTAAAAAAACATGTAAAAAATTTTATTCTGAACAAACCGGTGTACACAGAAAGCGAATAGTTTTTGAGAAAACCAGTGTCAAATGCAAAAATGGAGTGAAAAAAACACATTTTTTCATCTTAGTTTTCCGGTTAATTTTACTTTGTACTCTTATGAATAAAAATGCATTTAATCAAACATCTATTCGCTTTCTGTGTGCTTAATTTACACCGGTTTGTTCAGAATAAAATTTCTACATGTTTTATTCAAAAATTTTGACTGTTTCTTGGTGAAATAAAGTTATTCTTGCCCAAAGATGAAAAATGTGTTTTTCACTCCATTTTTTGCATTTGACACTGGTTTTCTTAAAAACTATTTAACTTACAGTTCTGGGACCGATTTTATTCAATTTTTCAGATCAAAAACCATAAGAAATGATTGAATTCGCCCCTTAATCTACCTTACCAGAATTCCAGGAAGACCTCATTTGACCTGGTGAGCTGAAATCCAGGCGAAACTTTCGCTAGCCGTAACTCGGAAACGAAGCATTTCCGGACCCATATTTATATAAACTTTTTTCATTATTTTTACATGTACAATGAGCTCCTAAAGTTTCAGTATATCTTCGTGAATCACCCTGTATATGGAGCCCATTTTTTTAATATATCAAAACTTCAGTTGTTATCATGAAATAACAACTGAAAACATTATTATTATTTCATGATAACTGAAAAATATACTAAGTATATACGCAGTTATTACTAAATCACAAGTAACTATTAAAAGTAATGCTGAACGCAAAATCACTGTCACCGTGATCACAGTGACTGGTTGAAACAGTGAACGCTCTTCACTAGTTTACTGGGCACCCTGTGTATATATTACAACAATGTTGTTTAGGTCATCAGCCGAAAAGCTGGTTTGAACCTCTAGAGGTTTTACTAAGTAAAACAAGGAGTGAGGTGGTTTACCATTGCCTTCCTCACTGAATAGAAAAGTACGCTTATCAGCATGCCGGTCCCTCTGAAAAGCACATATTTTCCACTCTGCAAATGACACCTTCACTTAATTCACCACAGGGTCTGGCTGTATAATGAAATCCATTACTTTCAGAGGAGATAACTCTGATTAGTGTCTTTTACACCTCTACCTCTTCTGTTCTTAAATGATTCAGTCATTTAATTGGCTGACCATATGATAAGAAACAGAACTATTTATTTTAGCCCAGCAATGAATAGATTGAGAGTAAATAATTTGACTCTCTACCTGTCTGTTATGGGCAGACTAAATCACTAGTAACTATTAAAAGTAACGGTGAACGCAAAATCACTGTCACCGTGATCACGGTGACTGGTTGAAACAGTGAACGCTCTTCACTAGTTTACTGGGCACCCTGTGTATATATTACAACAATATGAATAGGAAACTTGGTTTGTCTAACCGCCGAGAGTATTCTACAAGATATGGTAAAGATATTGAGTATGCAATATGGAATATATGGGGTACGAGGCTAACAAGGAAATTCATGCAAGCTTTAGAGAACGTGTGATGATGCCAGTAAATAGAATATCGTTAGTAGTCGTAGTTAGCATTCTTATGCTAATATTAGTCGTCGCCCCAAATAGCAAACCCACCCCCTACCCCCACCCGATCTTCATGGTTTTAGTACACTCACCATTAAAACCGCGGGGGGGGTGGATACGTACGGATGATTATGATGACTTCATCATACGACCTATTGTCAGAAATACTAGACGAGCTCTGCAATTTACAAAACCACCCCCCAACCACCCTCCTTTTACTTCCCGACTCGTACATCCCTCAATCAAATGTCATTCTAACTCAGTCACTCTTTACACCGCCTTTTACATTTGCTTGTTAAACCTTAGCAAATTCAGAAACTATTTTTGTAATCATACATTCATTTGAATATCATTTGAAAATAAATCTGCCTTATGGATTTGAATATATTCCTAAATTTCCATAGATATTTGTGTATTCTTTATAGAACTCTACTAAATAAACTGAAAAATGTGGTGTGAAACACTCACACGACTTTCTCTTGCCAATGCCATTAATGAACAATATAACCTAATATTAGTCTAGTAATAAAACATTAGAACAAAAACAAAATAACTAACAAACTTCGAAAAAACGTAACCTAATTTTACTTTGGCTTAATAATACGGAAAATCACTCGTTCACGCTAAACTAGGCTCTGTAGAGAAAAATGCTCTAAATTTGATTACATACTTCTATCGTAAAATGCATACTAAGGCTGAAATCTTAAAAATTCGATTTTTTTACAGATTTCTATGAAAAGAAAAGAAATATTCTGATTTCCGATAAACTATGCGTTACACAAAAAATGTTTGTAATAAAAATTGTTGATTTTTAAATTCTTTACAACTTTTATTATTATACACTTTTGCGCTAAATTACATATTAAGGCTGAAATCTTAAAAATAAATTTTTTTTACGAGAAATAGCCTCCCCCAGAATTTTAGCAGACATAGCGCCTACTCTATCTTGTAGAGCACAAAAGATTTTGTAGGCCTAAATGTGGCGATTTTTTAAAAATACCATTGTACGAGCCGTTTTTCAGAAAATCACAAAAAAGTGAAAAATGACACGAATAAACTACCACTTCCGGTGGATATATTTTGATGAAAATAATTGTGTCGGGTCCTCTAGTCGTATATAACTTAAATTTTAATTTTCAAGTTCGTACGATGTTCCGGTCTTGAGATATTCTGTTCACACGCAAGAGACAGACACACAGACCAATAGCTAAAATCATGTCTTTTTGGGTTCAGGGGGTCTGAAAACGTGTAGATCCGGTGTTAACTCGATTTTAAAAAATCGACATGAAAACAATACTTTTCTTCCTGTATATTCATATAGGCACGATTTTTTTTGTTTTTTTTGGTTTAACGTCCGACTGTTCTGCAATTACTGCTAATGCAGACGGTGAAGGATGATGAAAAGGTTTTCCTATGAAAAATATCCCGTGCCTGAGTGCGATTTGAACCCAAAACCGCATGATGAGAGGCGAGCACGTTACCAACTACGCCAATGCGGCTGGCATATATAGGCAAGAGAAAGTAACAATAGTGTATTTTCTCAATTGCTTAAATTCACCACATACCGGAAATTTCGGTTTATTTTACAACCATACTTACTATGTGAATATGACCTGGATTATTTTAAAACATATTGGGCTATTGATAAATAAATAAACCTTCTAATCATACAAGCCCAACGGTTTGGTCTAAAAATAAAAACATTTTTGAGCGGCACGTGTCCTGAAGGAGCTGATAGAAGATGACTTCCAGCACTGTTTCCAACAATTGAAAATTCGCATAGAGTGTTGTAGGGATAGAGAAGTAGTACATATTGAAGGTGACAATAAGTGATTATGTAGGCCTATAAAATTAAAATTAATTTTTTTACAACGTCAGTCTCATTATTTAATATTTACACGTCGTATGACGTGTAAATAAGGTGTAGTCTTGTACAGACCCAGCCCGACCATTCCTGAGAGAGTATCGTTAATTAATCTCCAACCATTAAAGTGCACTGGTAACCACTGTCTAGTATTAAAATCCGATTTTATCTCTAGACCAACTCGGTGGGTGAATAAAATTTTAAAATTAATTTAAAAATACAGCAGTAATGCTTTTCTCTAAGCACTTTTTCCTAAATTCCACTGGTGGAGATAATTTAGTTGTGAAGAGAATTTTCCGATAATTACTACTAGTGTATATAATAAAAAGAGGCGTTATTATAAGAAATTTATATTGTATTTCTTAAAAGATTATTTAAAAAAGAAAAGTAAATATATTAATCCAAAGAGAATCGGAGAGAGAATCGTACAAAACGTTGAACCTCTTTGTGAATGTGCGTACTTAAGTCCTTTGATTATTCACAAAGTATATTCTAAGCATTAAAGATACGGAGGATTGCATTCAACGATTCATTGCAAAGATCTTTGAAGAGAAAAATAAGGATTGGAATACGAAAAGAAGGTCGGCACGTTTTAGTTTCATGAGGGAATTTGCAAGCTCTATTATAACCTTGAAATTCTGTGAAAAGGTTTCTGTGTGAATAGTTCTTTAGATTAATAAGCCTATCTCTTCTTAAGAACGCTACAAACGAGAGAGTTCTTCAACAGTTAATATTACCCATTAACTTTAAATTTATTTTAAATAGAAGCATCACACGATTTTATCTTACCATTGTAAATAATGAAATAGATATATAACCTATGTTTTATCATGAGTAAATAATGTAAAGTGAAAAAATATAAAATATTTTAATCATGGATGAATAATGCTAAATGAAAAACAACCTCTTTCTTAGATATTATGATGGAAAAATCACTAATTGACGCTGTAGAAAAAAATGTTTGAAAAATTGTAGATTTTAACATTTTCGTTTTTATAAATTTAATTATAGAAACGAGTGTATTTGTTGCAAAGAGGTCTTTGAGTCAGAGAGAGATCTTTGGGTCATACCATTTTTTTTTTTAAATTACTAATAACATAAAAGTTTTACAAATTGTTTTCTACGTTTTTTGCATATTACTAATTTTTGGAACGCCTGAGGAAGACATAAAAATGTCAGTATATGTGGATATACAAGGTAATAAACTGTTAAAAATTTCAACCTGGTAGGTTTATTGGTTTCTCAGAAAAATGTACCTACTGTTAAAAATTTAAATTTACGGAATAACGCAAGAAACAAGAAGGCACAAACCAAAAACAAAATAAACACAAACAAGTAAATTTCCCATCAACAATCGTTTAGAAAGGTGAACCAACAGCTGAGAATACGAAAAAACAGTGATGCAGATACTTTAAAAATTAAATTCACTTTGCACTAAAACGAGCAGTATAAAATTGTGAAAAATATTCCTTCTCGGTAACATAATTTTTTTGTGTAAATTTGATAAAAACTTCTTTTTTTCATAAAAAAATTATTTTTTTGACGTAATTTAATGTTTTTTTTCCGGTAGATCTAAGCCTAAACTATTGAAGAACATAAAAAACCACGAAATTTTGAGTTAAAACCATCGTGCCATCTCCCCTTAAGTCGATTTGATTTTTAATTTTCGAGTGTCAAATTCGCAATAAAAATTATCGTTTTATCAACTAACGAGAAGAGATTATTATTTAATGGGTTGTAAAATAGTTTTTTGCGTAAGAAGATGACATTAAATTACGTGTCATTTGTGTTATTCTACCGCAAATAATTATAGTTAATGTACACAGAGGTTGGCGATAGAGTTTTCCCCCCGACTGGACATTTCAATAGCTAATATCACTAAAAACTGTTAAAACAATCGTTGAACGGGTTTCACCATTGTTGTCCTCCTGAAATCTTACGACGAAATGTGCCATAAGTCTACCATCTTATTTTTTAAAAAAATCTGGTGTGAAACACTCGCACAACTTTCTCTTGCCAGTGCAAATTATGAACAATAAAACATTAAAGATATTTATTTTTTAATTAGTAACAAAACAGTACAAATAAACAAAAAACATAACCTTATTTTAATCATGAGTGAAAGACGCAAAATGAAAATCGACCTCAGTTTGGCTTAGAAATACGGAAAAATCACTCCTTCACGCTAAACTAGGCTCTGTAGAGAAAAATGCTTTAAATAAAAGTTGTAGATCTTTTTAATTTCTATAAATTTGGTTTATACACTTTTGTCGTAAAATGAGTACTAAGGCCGAAATGTTAAAAAACTCGATTTTTCACACGTTTTCGTGAGAAAAAAACAAAAAATCGCTAATTACTGCTAAACTAAGCGTTATACAAAAAAATGTTTGAAATAAAAGTTGTAGAATTTTAAATTCTCTACAACTTTTATTATATAAATAATTTGCTTTAAATTGCATATTAAAGCCGTAATCTTAAAAACTATGTTTTTACGTAAAAACAGCCTCACCCAGAATTTCAGCAAACATGACGCCTACCCTATCTTGTAGAGAATAAAAAAAATTGAGTAAACCAGGCGATTTAAAAAAAATCGTAGAACCAGTTTTTGAGAAAATCGCAAAAATGTAAAAAATTACACGAATAAACTACTACTTCCGGTTGACCGATTTTGATGAAAATGTTCGTGTCGGGTCCGGTAGTGGTATGTAACTTAAGTTTTAAGTTTCAAGTTCGTACGATGTTCCGTTCTTGAGATATTCTGTTCACATACACACACACACACACACACACACACACGCACGCACGCACGCACACACACACACACATAAACACAAACACACACACACACACACAGACCAATCGCTAAAAACATGTTTTTTGGGTTCCGGGGGTCTGAAAACGTATAGATCCGGTGAAAACTCGATTTCGAAAAATCGACATGAAAACAATACTTTCCTTCCTATATATTCATATAGGCAAGAGAAAGTAAAAAGGTAGATGGAATATGGTGGACGTAACTTTAGGGTACTTAAAAAGTACATGTTTTGAACTGTCCATCTATAACTTGATGGTCCCCGGCAGAGAGGAGCAATACGCGGATTGTAAAACCATTTCACAAAACATATCTAAATTTTTTTAAATAACTGAAACTTGCCCGAAATCACGTCCAATTTAAATAATCCTTTCACTAAAAATTAATTGAAAATTTTCTATTTTTATTTCATTTTCTATGTGTGTACAGTTTTATTTAAAGACCGAAAAGCTTCTCACACGGTGACTTTATGTCGTGTTTTGCGATTTTACAAAATGTATTTATGAAATACCTCGTAACTTAGAAAGTAATGATTTTCTGTTAAATTTTATTTATTTATTTAATTTATAATTTATTGGATCATCATTGTCCATAATTGTTACAGAACAAACGTACCAAATATTATGTTAATCCGTGAAATAATTGTTGAACAATGACGATGTGTTTGAAAAAAGACGCTTTTTTCTTCAAAAACAAAACGTTTACTAAATTATACATTATCTTATTAATCGAGTGTTTTGGAAATAATTATATAGAATAAAAAGCATGCAAAATACTTTGTTTTACAAAAAAATAAGTCAATTTCCGGTAAGTTTTTAGTTATTTAAAAATAATTAGATGTTTTCTGAAATGGTTTTACAATCCGGCTATTTTTCCTCTTTGCCGGACGCCATCAAGTTATAGACGGACAGTATCTCTACCGATTCTTATTGCTTATTCTTCACCACAATAAGTGATTTTACTAAAAATTAACCGGTTCCAAACTTTTTACACACCCGGTATATCAATCTATATTAAGGTATACTTTTATTATAATTATACTTATATTTATATTATGGTACTTATATTATACTATACTTATATTTTAGTAGGCCTACTTATATTATACTTTAAGTACTATAAGCTTACTGACAAAAGCTTAATGACTACAAACATTGACTTACAGATTAGGAAAAATTTCTTAAAACACTATGTTTAGAGAGTAGCATTATACGGAAGTGTAACGTGGGTGATAGAGGCTATAATAAGGAAGAGGATAGAAGCTTTTGAAATGTAGTATTATAGGAAAATGTTAAAGATTAGGTGAGTAGACAAGATAAGTAATTTAGAGGTTCTTAGGTGAGTGGATGAAAAAATAAGTATATGGTAGCTACCAGAAGAAGGAATAGGCTCGTGGGGCATATTTTAAGACATCCAGGTATTGGTATATCAATAATGGAGGGTAATATTGAGGAAGTAAATTGTAGCGGGAGGCAAAGATTAGAATATGTACAGCAAATTATAAAAGATGTAGGGTGTTACAATAATGTTGATACGAAACGACTTGTACAAGATAGAACAGCTTGGAGAACTGCATCAAACCAGTCGAGAGACTGATGACAAAAAATTATATTATACTATGAGTACTACCGTGCGTTCGGAAAGTCGCTGTGCACTGGAATTGTGACTATGGATTTATGAAAATATGTATAAAGAAATGACTAAGCATTTTGGAAAAAAATTTATTCAATACCTTAATTACATTGTTAAACCGTGATTACATTGTTTATAGAAGGTGTTCGAAATGACCTCCATTGGCATCAATACAGCATTGCACTCGTTTCATTTTGTTTGCAAACACCTTTCGCAACTGTATAAAACGTTATGCAACGTGTTTGGTGAACGAATAATTTCAAAGAATTTGTGGCCTGCAAGATCTCCTGATCTGACTCCCCCCGATTTCTTTTTATGGGGTGCGGCGAAACAAACTGTGTATCGGAACAGACCACACACGATTGACGAACTTAAAGCCGCAATAACGGCATACATTCAAGGAATCACTGTTCTTTAGTTGCGAAAGGTGTTTGCAAACAAAATGAAACGAGTGCAATGCTGTATTGATGCCAATGGAGGTCATTTCGAACACCTTCTATAAACAATGTAATCACGGTTTAACAATGTAATTAAGGTATTGAATAAATTTTTTTCCAAAATGCTTAGTCATTTCTTTATACATATTTTCATAAATCCATAGTCACAATTCCAGTGCACAGCGACTTTCCGAACGCACGTTATAAGGTTACTGACATCTTAATCACTACAGCTTACTGACTACAAACATTGACTTACAGATTACGAAAATTTTCTTAAAACACTACGTTTGGAGTGTAGCATTATATAGGAGTGTAACGTGGGTGATAGGGGCTATAATAAGGAAGAGGATAGAAGCTTTTGAAATGTGTTTTTATAGGAAAATGTTAAAGATTAGGTGGGTGGACAAAATAAGTAATTTAGAGGTTCTTAGGCGAGTGGATGAAAAAAGAAGTATATGGAAGCCTCTTACTAGAAGAAGGGATTGGCTCGTGAGGAATATCTGAAGACATACAGGTGTTGGTCTATCAATAATGGAGGGTAATATTGAAGGAGTAAATTGTAGGGGGAGGCGAAGGTTAGAATATTTAAAGAAAATTACAAAAGATGTAGGGTGTTACAAATATGTAGATATGAAATGACTTACGCTAGATAGAACAGCTTGGAGAACTGCATCAAACCAGTCGAGAGACTGATGACAAAAAAAATTATATTATACTTATATTGTAGTAGGCCTACTAATATTATACTATGAATACTATATGGTTACTGACATCTTAATCACTACAGCTTACTGACTACAAACATTGACTTACAGATTAGGAAAGATTTCTTAAAACACTACGTTTGGAGTGTAGCATTATACGGGAGTGTAACGTGAGTGATAGGGGCTCTAAAAAGGAAGAGGATAAAAGCTTTTGAAATGTGGTGTTATAGAAAAATGTTAAAGATTAGGTGGGTGGACAAAAGAAGTAATTTAGAGGTTCTTAGGCGAGTGGATGAAAAAAAGAAGTATATGGAAGCATCTTACTAGAAGAAGGGATAGGATAGTAGGGCATATCGTAAGATATCCAGGTATTGGGCTATCAATAATAGAGGGTAATATTGAAGGAGTAAATTGTAGGGGGAGGTAAAGGTTAGAATATTTAAAGTAAATTACAATAGATGTAGGGTGTTACAGATATTTAGATATGAAACGACTTGCGCAAGGTAGAACAGCTTGAAGAACTCCATCAAACCAGTCGAGAGACTGAAGAAAAAAATAAATTACACTATACTTACATAAGTATATTTACACTTTTATTTTATATAATTTTTACTTTCTCTTGCCTATATGAATATATAGGAAGGAAAGTATTGTTTTCATGTCGATTTTTCGAAATCGAGTTTTCACCGGATCTATACGTTTTTAGACCCCATGAACCCAAAAACCATGTTTTTAGCGATTGGTCTGTGTGTGTGTCTGTGTGTGTGTGGGTGTCTGTGTGTCTGTGTGTGTGTGTTTCTGTGTGTGAACAGAATATCTCAAGAACGGAACATCGTACGAACTTGAAACTTGAAACTTAAGTTACATACCACTACCGGACTCGACACGAACATTTTCATCAAAATCGGTCAACCGGAAGTGGTAGTTTATTCGTGTAATTTTTCACTTTTTTGCGATTTTCTCAAAAACTGGTCCTACGATGTTTTTTAAAATCGCCTGGTGTACTCAATTTTTTATTCTCTACAAGAAAGGGTAGGCGTCATGTTTGCTGAAATTCTGGGTGAGGCTGTTTTCACGTAAAAACGTTGTTTTTTTAAGATTACAGCTTTAATATGCATTTTAGCGCAAAACTTTATATAATAAAAGTTGTAGAGAATTAAAAATTCTACAACTTTTATTTCAAACAATTTTTTGTATAACGCTTAGTTTAGCGGTAATTTGCAATTTTCTGTTTTTTTCTCACGAAAACGTGAGAAAAATCGATTTTTTTAAGATTTCGGCCTTAGTATGCATTTAACGACAAAAGTGTATATAATTTAATTTATAGAAAATTAAAAGATCTACAACTTTTATTTATAGCATTTTTCTCTATAGAGCCTAGTTTAGAGAGAAAGAGTGATTTTCCGTATTTCTAAGCCAAACTGAGGTTGATTTTCATTTTGCGTCTTTCACTCATGATTAAAATTAGGTTATGTTTATTGAGGTTAGTTTTTTGTTTATTTCTATTGTTTTATTACTAATATTAGGTTTATTATTAATTATTTATATTGGCAAGAGAAAGTTGTGTGAGTGTTTCACACCAGATTTTTTTAATTTAAAGTATAATAACCTTAAGATAAAGAAAATTCTGGCTTACAAGCTTGTTACAAATTTTATGTTTATAATACCTATTAAACATTACGGACATGATCGATACAACTTCTTGCTTAATTACGATAAATGGATGATTGTGTAAATACATTTAAAAAAGTACAGTATTCGCCAAAAAAAAAAATCAATATCGAGGTGTGCGAGTTATGTACAGCATGATTGGTCCACATTTGTTGGAATAACGACATTGAAGGTGGTACAGCATTTACGTCATTTGAAAGTATGAAGTGCATAGAACCATTTTAATGTAAATGGAAGAGAAAATGTCATGTTCGATTTTCAGCACTTGAGTACTGCACAATTGTCGCACTGGGAAAAGAGGATGGAAGCCAGGGGGCGGTTTCGGTTGGGTTAGGGTAGCGATGGGGGGTAGAAGTTATTATTGGGGAGAAATATAAAGAGTGTTAGAATGAAATAGAACGATGAAGGGACAAATAGATGAATTGGGTGGTTTAGGGGGTGATGGTGGTAGTAAATTCAATTTGTTGCCTGGCACAGTTTGTCAAAAGGCCTTCTGATCATTAGCGGTCATGTCTGCAATACCGGATTTAGTTCCACACTGTACCGTACTAATATGTTCGCTAATAATTTCTAAAGCCCATATGTCGTCTTTGACACAAAATATCTCAATTTTTCTGACGTAACTAATAAGTTGTACGGCTTCTAAAATTAAGAGAAGATTATTTGGTCCCTTTTCTAAATTGATTTTCACTACAAATATAAACTCCAATATTTTGACCCATGTCACAAATACATTGAGTTATAAAATACATATAACAACTCAAAGCGTTGTAGAGTTATGTTCAAATTTATTATATATATTATACATAAGTGAAACTGAATTCTAAATATGAAGTTTTGAATTAAAGTCTCACTAGCATATAATGCCCACGCTACGTGGGTGCTTATTACTATCGTAAGATGGTATTTCAAAAGTTTCCGTTAGGAAATTACAAAAGGGTTTGGTTAGATCACCTCAAAAACAATAATCAAAACTAACACATGTTATCAAAATTTCTTCTCAATGCCCTAATACTACTATCTTTTTCATAATCATAGACACCCGAGTTTGAACCCTTACATCTCCAAAACTATGAGTCTGATTTAAAAATATTTTAAATCAAAATTTAGCTCATTTTATTCAACGTTGACCCTCATTAGTCCTATATTTTTAATGTTGTTTAAAAATTGCCATATCGAGGTTGGAAGACAAAAAGACCCGGTTTTTTGCTACCGCAACAAAGTTCATGCGTTTAGAGGCGTGTAACTGGATAATTATTTGACTGACAGGTTTGATTTTTTAACACAAAACATGGCAATTATATTCTTACAGCATGTACGAAATTTCAAATTCAGGCGTTTCTTAAACTTTGATTTATTAACAATATTCTGAACCCTTGCTATCTTGGTAACCGCTCGATCGTTCGGAACGGGCAAACTATCGTTTTATTCAGCGTAAAAAAACTTAGTACAAATATATTAATAACATGATACGTTGATTGGTCAATGTTGTGGTAGAATTTTTTAAATTTAAAAAAATGGCCCGGGTAATGCGGGGTTTGGCGATACTATCCATATTTCCAGTTTGTGTACGTGAAACCCTCGTACTGTCTACCTGAATTGACAGACTGCATTGTCAATTCAGGTAACATGGGTAGTAGCTTAAAGTCGGGTTTACCGGACGTAGAACGGCATTACAAATCGGCAAATTTAAATGTGGGACTGAACTCGTCTTTAAGATACGTTTTAATGGAAGATGTAGCAACTCGGACTTTCAATCGCGTACATCCGATTCGCGACCACAATCAGCAGAAAATGAATCGGCCCGCTTGCAAGCATTTATCCACTTCAATCTAGTTTCAATTGCCTTGGGAAAACGGTAAAACTTTTAATACTCAACTCCTTTTGGCGTCTCTCGTGATTAGAACACCCGGCAATCACACAACACATTATTATTAAAAACTAGTAAAGTATTGCAGACCGTATTAAGACTAGTAAACATCACAGACCGACACAGTATGTATCATGCGTCGGCTGTCGCTGGTGACCAGTGACGTCAGCGGGCAGGGCTTATCACTGCGCATAATGTTGATGATCCCTACCGTCTAGTTAAGTAACCGTATCAACATCCATAATATAAACTATTGAATTAATTTAATAAATTAAGAACACAGTTAAACTTGTCTGCAAAGGAAATGAAAACACAAAACAAAACATCTATGACAAACTTGTAACTTGAAACGTTTAACTGTGAACTTGTTTCACAATATAAACCTCAGAAAAGCAGAAATGTCTGGAAAGGAGGTTTTGTTGAAAATTGTCATGGAAGAGGAATTGGACAGACGTACAGACATACTAACTAAAGCCAAAGGCTAATGCTTCCCTATCCCGGATTAATAACGGTCCAAGTGAAATACAAACAAATGCGGATAACTTTATAGTTAAGTAACCATTTGGTATTAGTAGAGCTGTTACAGTTTAGTTATTCCCTCAAACCTTTCCCAATATCCTGCTCCAACTCAGTTTAACCAAAACGTTTTAAAATTAATAATTTTTACTTTCTCTTGCCTATATGAATATATAGAAAGAAAAGTATTGTTTTCATGTCAATTTTTCTAAACGAGTTTTCACTAAATATACACGTTTTCAGACCCCTCAACCCCAAAAAAAACATGTTTTTAACGATTGGTCTGTGTGTATGTGTGTGCACGCGCACGTGCGTGTGTGTGTGTGTGTGAGTGCGAAAAGAATATCTCAAGAACGTAACATCGTACGAACTTGAAACTTAAGTTAGATATCACTACTGGACCCGACACGAACATTTTCATCAAAATCGGTCAACCTGAAGTAGTAGTTTATTCGTGTAATTTTTCACTTTTTTGCGATTTTTTTTTTAAATCGTGTGGTTTACTAAATTTTTTATTCTCTACAAGATAGGGTAGGCGACATGTCTGCCGAAATTCTTGGAGAGGCTGTTTACACGTAAAATTTTCTTTTTTCAAGATTGCGGCTTTAATTTATGCATTTTAGCGCAAAAATGTATACTATAATAAAATTTGTAGACAATTTAAAATCTTACAATTTTAATGCATTTTTTTTTTTGTATAACGCTTAGTTTAGCTGTATTTAGCGATTTCATGTTTTTTTCTCACGAAATCGTGTAAAAAATCTATTATTTTAAAGATTTCAGCCTTATTATGCATATTAAAACAAAAAAGTATTATGAAATTTATTGGAAGTTAAAAGATCTACATTTTATTTTATTTAGAGCATTTTTCTATACAGAGCCTATTTTAGCGTGAAAGAGTGATTTTCCGTACTTTAAAGCTAAACTGCGGTTGATTTTCATTTTGCGTCTCTCACTTATAATTAAAATAAGGTTATGTTTTTTTTGAGGTTAGGTTTCTGTTTATTTCTAATGTTTTTATGACAAATGTTACGTTTTACTGTTAATTATTTGCATTTGCTCATGATTAAAATGAGGTTATATATAATTTTGACGTTAGTTTTTTATAAAGCTTTATTACTAATGTTAGGTTATATTGTTAATTATTTAAATACATTGACAAGAAAAAATTTGTTTGAGTGCTTCACACCAGATTTAAACCTACAAAATAGGACTGAAAAAATAATTGAGGTAGATCAAAAATATCAAAGCCCAATTGTATTGGGTAAAATTAACGACATCCTTTTTTTCAAGATGATACTCATTTTTATTATTATATAAGTTAAACAATAGAAATGGAAACAATACATTTCCGAATCTATATAGTATTATATAGAAAAGAGGCTTTTCCATTTGCTATTGATGGTCAGTGACTAAAGATAGAGAAGTGGATGATTGGTTGAAGGTGGGGGAGGAAGAGGAGGAGGAGGAGGAGGAGGAGGAGGTGGGTTACTATTATTATTGTGTACACAATATTGTAGCATATATATGTTACATGTTATCTCATAACAGCATGTTGAACAGTGACAAAAGCAAATACAACACAATGGTCATCGCGTACACACATGTCAAACAGATAAGCACAAGGGCTTGAGTTAGTCGTGTGGGCCTGTACGTCATTCAATCATTCAAACACTAACCAGATCCACCCCTCTAAATCAACAACCGCCTCCTTCTCTCTCTCACCTCATTGACCCTACTATATTATATTTCCAAGTAACAATAGAATAAGACCGTCTGACCGGCGTTTCTAACTTGGAAAATTGCCAATAGCATATTAATTAATATGTTATTAACCAATTGTAACGTTTCCAATTTGTAATACTATGCTAATTCATTTCATATAAAAACGTTCTGCCCATAACAGACAGGTGGAGTGTCAAATTATTTACACTCAATCTGTTCGTTGCAGGGCTAAAATAAATAGTTCTGTTTCTTATCACATGGTCAGCCAATTAAATGACTGGACCATTTAAGAACAGAAGAGGTAGAGGTGTAAAAGACACTAATCAGAGTTATCTCCTCTGAAAGTAATGAATTTCATTATACAGCCAGACCCTGTGGTGAATGAAGTGAAGGTGTCATTTGCAGAGTGGAAAATATATGCTTTTCAGAGGGCCCGGCATGCTGATAAGCATACTTTTCCACTCGGTGAGGAAGGCAAGGGTAAACCACTTCACTCCTTGTTTTACTTAGTAAAACCTCTACAGGTTCAAACCAGCTTTTTGGCTGATGACCTAAACAACAACAACAACAACAACAACATAAAAAAGTTATATCATACCAGAAACATACAATTCATCCCTTAGATTCAGGTGGAATATGATTCCCTGCAGATGGCTAAATGTTACTAGAAATATCTACTGTGAACAACTCAAACGATTTTCTCTTACCAATTTTGTATATTAATTTTGCAAATTTTTGTAAATTATTTTGTACATTAATTTGTATATTACCCTTTGTGATTAACAAACATTTTAAATGTAAATATATTTTTACTTTCTCTTGCTTAGCCTATACGAATACATAGGAAGGAAAGTATTATTTTCATGAACATTTTTAGAAATTGAGTTTTTACCGGATATACGCGTGTTCAAACCCCCTGAACCCAATAAACTTATTTTTAGTTATTGATATGTGCGTGTGTGTGTGTGTGTGTGTTTGTGTGTCTATGTGTGAACAAAATATGTCAAGAACGGGTCATCGTACGAAATTGAAACTTAAACCTTAATCTAGATACCACTTGTGTTTCAACACGAAATTTTTTTATCAAAATCGGTCAACCGGAAGTAGTAGTTTATTCGTATAGTTTTTCACTTTTTGCAAATTTTCCCAAAAAAGAATCCTACAACTTTTTTAAAAAATTGCCTTACTTAAAATATTTTTTTATGTTCTACAAGATAGGGTAAGCGCCATGTCTGCTAAAATTCTTGGGAAGGCTGTCCTCACGTAGAAAATAATGTTTTTTTTTTAAATTGGGACTTTAATCTGAATTTTACCATAATTGTATACTAAAGGTTGTAGACAATTTAAAAACCTACAACATTTGTTTTACACATTATTTTATAAGGCTTAGCGGTAATTAGTAATTTTCCGTTTGTTTTCTTCATTAAAATCTGTAAAAAAATGGTTGTTTTTAATATTTCGGCCTCAGTATGCATTTTACGACAAAAGTGAAGACCGGCGCTTCTAACTTGGAAAATTGCCAATAGCATATTAATATATTATTAACCAATTGTAACGTTTCCAATTTGTAATACTACGCTGATTCATTTCATATAAAAAAGTTATATCATACCAGAAACATACAATTCATCCCTTAGATTCAGGTGGAATATGATTCCCTGCAGATGGCTAAATGTTACTAGAAAATCTACTGTGAACAACTCAAACGATTTTCTCTTACCAATTTTGTATATTAATTTTGTAAATTATTTTGTATATTAATTTGTATGTAACCCTTTGTGATTAACAAACATTTTAAATGTAAATATATTTTTACTTTCTCTTGCTTATATGAATACACAGGAAGGAAAGTATTATTTTCATGTACATTTTTAGACATTGAATTTTTACCGGATATACACGTGTTCAAACCCCCTGAACCCAACAAACATATTTTTAGTTATTGATGTGTGTGTGTGTGTGTGTGTGTGTGAACAAACAAGCCCCCCAGACCCCCCGTGGTGGATGTCAAGAACGGATCATCTTACGAAATTGAAATTTAATTTTAAGCTAGATACCACAAGTGTTTCCACACGAAACTTTTTCATCAAAATCGGTCAACCGGAAGTAGTAGTTTATTCGTATAGTTTTTAACTTTTTTGAAATTTTCCCAAAAAACTCCAAGAGTTTTTTTTTAACAATTGTCTTATTTACAAAAAATGTTATGTTCTACAAAATAGGATAAGCGCCATGTCTGCTGAAATTCTTGGGGAGGCTGTCCTCTCGTAGAAAATAATGGTTTTTTTTAAAATTGTGACTTTAATATGAATTTTAGCTTAAAATTGTATACAGTTAAAGTTGTAGACAACTTAAAAACCTACAACGTTTATTTTACACATTATTTTATAAGACTTAGCGGTAATTAGAAATTTTCTGTTTTTTTTTCATTAAAATCTGTAAAAAATGTGTTTTTTTATATTTCGGCCTCAGTATGCATTTTACGACAAAAATGATGACCGGCGTTTCTATCTTAGAAAATTGCTAATAGCATATTAATAGGTTATTAACCACTTATTGTACCGTTCCAATTTGTAATACTATGTTAATTCATTTCATATAACAAAGGTATACCATACCAGAAACATACAATTCATCCCCTAGATTCAGGTGGAATATGATTCCCTGCAGATGGCTGAATGTTACTAGAAACTCTACTGTGAACAACTCAAACGATTTTCTCCTACCAATTTTTTATTTTTATTTTATTTAATCTCTTTATGATTAACAAACACTTTAAATATATATACGTATATATTTTTTACTTTCTCTACCCTATATGAATATATAGGGAGGAAAGTATTATTTTCATCTACATTTTTAAGAATTAAGTTTTTACCGGATATACACGTTTGCAGACCCCCTGAACCCAAAAAACATGTTTTTAGTTATCGGTGTGTGTGTGTGTGTGTGTGTGTGTGTGTGTGTATGTGTGAATAAAATATGTCAAAAACAAAACGTCGTACGAAATTGAAACTTAAAACTCAAGTTAGATACCACTATCGAATCCGACACGAACATTTTCATCAAAATCAGTCAACCGGAAGTAGTAGTTTATTGGTGTAATTTTTCACTTTTTTGCGATTTTCTCAAAACGGTTCTTACGATTTTCCGTAAAGTCGCCTGATTTACTAATTTCTTTATGCTCTTCAAGATAGGGTAGGGGCGCCATGTCTGCTAAAATTCTTGACGAGGCTATTTTCTCGTAAAAAATTTGTTTTTTTAAGATTGCGACTTTAATATGCAATTTAGCGCAAACATTTATATAATAAAAGTTGTAGAGAATATAAAATCCTACAACTTTTATTTAGAGCATTGTTTTGTATAACGCTTTGTTTAATGGTAGTTAGCGATTTTTTGTTTTTTTCTCAAGTAAACTTGTAAAAAATCGAGTTTTTAAGATTTCAGCCCTAGTATGCATTTTACGAAAAAAGAGTATAATTAAATTTATAGGAAATTAAAGGATATACAACTTTTATTTACATCTCTACAAAGCTTAGTTTAGCGGGAAAGAGAGATTTTCCGTATTTTTAAGCCAAACTGAAGTTGATTTTCATTTTTCGTCTTTCACCCATGATTAAAATTAAGTTATGTTTACTAAGGTTATTTTTTTTATTTTTAATGTTTTATTACTAATGTTGTATTGTTAATTATTTGCATTGGCAAGAGAAAGTTGTGTGAGTGTTTTACACCAAATTTGTTTTGTTTCATAATCCAGATTTACAATAGTGCAAAATTAAAATAAAAAAATAAAAACACGCTGATAAATTGTTAGTTGTATTAAAGTTGTTAAAAACGTTTTGTTGTTGTTTAGGTCAACAGCCGAAAGGCTGGTTTGAACCTCTAGAGGTTTTACCAAGTAAAACGAGGAGTGAGGTGGTTTACCATTGCCTTCCTCACTGAGTGGAAAAGTACGCTTATCAGCATGCCGGACCCTCTGAAAAGCACATATTTTTCACTCTGTAAATGACAACTTCACTTCATTCACCACAGGGTCTGGCTGTACAATGAAATTCATTACTTTCAGAGAAGATAACTCTGATTAGTGTCTTTTACACCTATACCTCTTCTGTTCTTAAATGATTCAGTCATTTAATTGACTGACCATATGATAAGAAACGGAACTATTTATTTTAGCCCTGCAACGAACAGATTGAGTGTAAAACATTTGACACTCCACCTGTCCGTTATGGGCAGGTGGACAAAAAACGTTTTAAAAGTACAATAACGATGTGAAAAGCCTGATGACAAATTTACGTGATCAATTTTAAGTAATTATACATTGTCAAATGGAGAATGTAAAGCTTCCGACATGAATATTACAGTGTAGCTACATATCTAACGTTGGCTGTGCAACAATAAAAATTTATTTTGAAACATGAATATGCCGATTAACATGACTATAATTCCCTGACCCACCCAAAAGAATGACGTCACAATTTAAATGGCCTCCACGGGGGGAGATAGATAGAGAGAAAGAGAGAGTGAGAGAGAAATGCAACTGGATTGTTGGTTTAGAATTAGCAAGAGTAAAATCCAGGGATATAGGGCGAATGTAAAAGTCCTTGCGCAGATGTCGCCAAATACAAAAACCTACACTCCGTTATCAATACAATCATATTCTATTTTACATTTCATTTTTCTATACAAATTCACCCCTCCCCAAAATTACTGTTATTATTATTATTCTCCTCCTCCAACCCCAATTCCAAAAAATCATTCATTCTCTCGTTCAACACAAAAAAAAACACTTATTGTATATTTAAAGTACACTACAATATTAATAATAGTTTTAAAAAACCTAATATTGGCCGGGGTTAATTTTAATAATACCGAAACGGGACATGTGTGGTTCAAACCCTGCATTAATTTTCGTATAGTTACATACCCTAGCCCCAAAATCTACCCACACAATTTACATTGCATCTTTTTCATTCTTATTCACCTTTGTCAACCCAAATTTTGTTCCATTATTCATACTCGTGTACTAGAATCCCGGTTAAGGGTAGGACTATACCTCGAAAATCGAAAAATATCGATTTTTTTAATTTTAGACCCACCGGGTTGGTCTAGTGGTAAAGTCGTCGCCAAAATCAGCTGTTTAACAGCTGATTTTCGGAGACGAAGGTTCCTGGTTCAAATCCTAGTAAAGGTAGTTACTTTTATACGGATTTGAATACTAGACAGTGGTTACCGGTGTACTTTGATGGTTGGGGTTTAATTAACCATACTCTCTCAGGAATGGTCAGCCTGGGTCTGTACAAGACTACACCTCATTTACACGTCATACACATCATCCTCATCTCATTGGGTCATGGGGTTGCTTATTGTTCTAAATTGAACAGATTGCAACGTACACAAATTAGCAATAAAAAAAAATATCTAATTTTGGCTCCATTGTCTTCTGTATCTTTTTCTCTGTAATTGCATACAAAAATTATAACTGTATGACAGAAATCAGTGAAACAATGCAGATTTTAGTTAAGTAATACTTTTACCAGAATTTCTTTTAATTGAGTTAATCTGTGGAAACAATTAAGAGTTGCGGTACTCAAAGAACACAGGAAGCTAAAAAGATAATGGAAATTTTGTCAAAATAAGTAAGACAAGAGAAAAAAACAGGAAATTATTTGAGGAAAATTAACAGTCTGTTGAGGATCAATGTTACGGTGCAGGGCGATTTTAGGGTAAGTAAAACTTTACAGCTCATTTCCCGGTAATACATTTTTTCCATAAAGGTACAGTTTTCTCAAAAACTATTTGGCTTTGAAGGTTGAAATTTTGTGAGCATGTTTCCCAGTATAATTGTGATATATGGTACTAGAATCATTGCAGTATTAATACTTAGTTCGAAATAAAATAAAAAAATTCTACAAAAAAGTTAAATTGTTTTTGAATTTTTCAAAAAACATTATCGAATGTTATCGCTAGTTCTATATTAATAACTCTCGTAACAAAGCTTGAAAAGATGTCATAGAAAAGGCACAAAAAAATTAAAGCCCTAACTCTTAACGGTTTCCTAGAAACGTGTACCTAAAATGAGGTCAATTTAACATGGGTTAGATAAGAGGCATAGTGCTCCCCTTAAACGATTCCAGGTTTACCGAAATGACGGAGTAACAGGTCATGGGGTCTAATCCCTAAAAAATAGTGAAAAAACAGGAAAATTATATAGTACAGATATAAAAATTACAATTACTACGTAATTTAAATTTCTTACCTTGTTGTTTGTTGCTGCATAGTTAATTCATTGCACTATACCATCATGGTACCTGAAAATTTAAACAAACAAATTTGTTGTGAAACACTCGAATGACTTTCTCTTGCTAATCCAAATAATGAAAAATATTATAATTTGTAATCATAAGTAAACAATGTAAAATGAAAAAAAATGTTTGAAACAAAAGTTGTATAATTTTGCGGTAAAATGCATAATAAAGCCGCAATCTTAAAAAAAAGAATTTACTTGAAAACAGCCTCACCAAGAATTTCAGCAAACATGGCACCTACCCTATTTTGTAGAGCATAACAAATTCAACAAACCAGGCGATTTTTAAAAAAATCGTAGGACCAGTTTTTGAGAAAATCACAAAAAAGTGAAAAATTACACGAATAAACTACTACTTCCGGTTGACCGATTATGATGAAAATGTTCGTTTCGGGTCCAGTAGTGGTATGTAACGTAAGTTTCAAGTTCGTACGATGTTCCGTTCTTGAGATATTCTGTTCACACACAGACACACACACACACAATCACACAGACCAGTCGCTAAAAACTTGTTTTTGGGTTCAGGAGGTCTGAAAACGTGTAGATCCGGTGAAAACTCGATTTCAAAAAATTGACATGAAAACAATAGTTTCCCTTCTATATACTCATATAGGCAAGAGAAAGTAAAACAACCTAATTTTCATCATGATTGAATGACGCTTAATGAAAATCAACCTTAGTTTGGCTTAAAAATACGGAAAATCACTCGTTCACGCTAAACTAGGCTCTGTAGAGAAAAATGCTCGAATAAAAGTTGTAAATCTTTTAATTTCTTATAAATTTTTTTTTTGTCAGTGTCTGGACTGGTTTGATGGAGTTTTCTAACGTGTTCTATCTTGCGCAAGATAGAACTTTCCAAACGACTTGCGCAAGATAGAACAGAAATTTAATTATATACACTTTTATCGTAAATTGCATACTATGACTGATATCTTAAAAAAAAATCGAACTTTTTACAAGTTTTCGTGAGAAAAAACAGAAAAACGCTAATTACCGCTAAACTCAGCGTTATACAAAAAAATGTTAGAAAAAAATTTGTTGGATTTTATATTCTCTACAACTTACATTTTTGCGTTAAAATGCGTATTAAAGCCGCAATTTTCTAAAAAAAACAATTTATTTTCGTGAAAACAGGCTCTCCAAGAATTTCAGCAGACAAGGCGCCTACCCTATCTTGTAAATCATAAAAATTTTAGTAAATTAGGTGATTTTTAAAAAAATCGTAGGAGTCGTTTTTGAGTAAATCACAAAAAGTGAAAAATGACACGGATAAACTACTACTTCCGGTTGACCGATTTTGATGAAAATGTTCTTGTCGGGTCCGGTAGTGGTATATAACTTAAGTTTCAAGTTGCAAGTACGTTTAATGTTCCGTTCTTCAGATATTCAGTTCATACACACCCACACACACACTCACACACACACACACACACACACATAAACACACCCAGACCTATCGCTAAAAACATGTTTGAGTGGGTTCAGGGGGTTTGAAAACTTGTAGATCCGGTGAAAACTCGATTTCTAAAAATCGACATAAAAACAATACTTTCCTTCCTCTACAGACAAGAGAAAGTAAAAATTTGTTGTGAAACACTCAAACGACTTTCTCTTGCTAATGCAAATAATGAAAAATATAATTTGTAATCATAAGTAAACAATGTTAAATGAAAAACATAACCTAATTTTCATCATGATTGAATGACGCTAAATGAAAATCAACTGTTAAACTAAAAAAATACGAAGAACAACTAATTGACTGCTAAACTACACCATAGAAAAAAATACTTTTAAAAAAAGTGTAGATTTTTAATTTTCTATAAATTTAAATACGTAGGCCCTACCTACATGTTTGTCGTAAAATGCATACTAAGGCCGATAACATAAGAAATTCCGTTTTTACTAATATTCTTCCAGCACTTTCCAACAATGGAAAATTCGCATGGAGAACTCTCCATGCGAATAGAGGAGGAGTGTATATTGAAGGTGACAATAAGTGATTATGTATAAAATTAAAATAAATTTTTTTATAACGTCAGTCTCGTTATGTAATACCCACACCTTGTATAGGGGCTGACCTTGTAATGAAATTTGTTACTTTCAGAGAAGATAGCTATTATTTAGATAGATATTAGTGTCTTTTACACCTCAACCTCTTCTATTCTTAAATACAGTATTTTATTGGCTGACCATGTGAAAAGAAACAGAACTATTTGTTGTAGCTCTGGAATAACAGATTGAGTACAAATAACATTTTATATAGGGCAAGAAAAATTAAAAATTACATAACGCCATATAATTTTGTTACTCACGAGACTTTAAGATTTCAAACAGAGAAAGAATTTTTGAAATCGGTTGAGTTATTTTTGAGATTACAGTAATCCCTTGCTATCCGTGGGTTTAGCATCCACGGGTTTCGGTTATCCGCAGACTTTGTCCGTGGGCCTAAAACTTTAAAATACGTACGTTTTCTCACCTTGTGTACTATCTGTCAATGTTATGTAAGCGTGGTTCGCGCAGAAATGAGAAGTGAGTGGGAGAACACTGCCGGCTGTAGAAGGGATGACATACGTTCGATGCATACGTAGGTATGTGCGTGCGTGAAGTCTCATTCTACTGAAGCTGTCGCAGAGAACAGATCGTAGCTGGAACGGTTAACTATTTTGTCTTATTGTCTGTGGTCGGTGGACATTTGTGGAAAGCCCCCAAGGAAACGTCAACCCTTCCACCATGTTGGAGGTCGCTCTTTTAGGAAAAAGAGGCTCCCGTAGGCCTAGACCATATAAACCTACGGTACGGAGAAACCAGAAATTTCACTAAAATATTTATGATACAGTATTGGATACATCAATATATAATACATTATTTACAATATTAGTCATAATTATATTTGCAATGGCACAATGTCATCTGCATCAGACTGTTCACTGTCACTCTCATATCTTCCATCACTGCTACTGTCACTATCATTTGTAATTATTAGACTTTCTGTCTGCATGTCCATAGCTCTGTCTGTCTCGTAATATTCATTTTCTATTTTTAATACGTGATCGCAACATTTCTTCCAAAAATCCGTACCCAATTCGCTTATTTTCTGTTCAACCATTGCTTTCACGTTACGAATGTCATTTGTAACATTCTCAACAGCAATCTCATTTTTTATTTTCGCCCAAATTAATTCCATGGGATTTAAGTCGGGATGGTAAGGTGGCAGTCTTAGTATTTTATGACCTTCACGTTCCAATAAGCGATCAAAATAATACTCCTCGTGTCGTGATTTGTTCATTTTAACTAATTCGTATAGTTCACATTTTAGCATCGCTTCAGAACATGGAATGTTTCTTTCTGTTAGCCATGTCATCAATATTGACTTTCTGCTATTTGAATTTGGTGTAGCAGCCGCTAATTTATTGTGATACGGAGCGTTATCTACCACAAAAATTGAATTTTTTGGAAGATTTCTGAGTAGCTGGTTTTGAATCCATTTCTCATAATTTTCCGCATTCATGTCGTTGTGGTAGTCTCCTGTTTTTTGACCTGCTTTAAAGACTAAAAGAGAATTTTCCACACCTCCTGTTTCACTGCCAGCGAGGACTATGATTAGTCTTGATCCCTTTGAAATATTTTTTTTGTAGCCGTTAATTGATTCATGAGTCCATGCCAAATTCATGGTATGCGTTGAATGAATATACGACTCATCTGGAAATATGATTGGCCTATTTTCCGCCCTATACTGTCGAATTTTATTCAAATAGCATACTCTTTTAAAGCGTATATCATGTTTTTCGATCATGATCCTCCTCTTATTTTCCGTCTTTTTCCATTTAAATCCCATGGATCTTAAAATTTTTCGCAAAGTTTCATGAGTGAAATTAAATTCCAATTCGGGATATTCTAGTTTCAACACTTTTAACACACTCCTTAATGTTGGGAGTGTGTGATGAGTCTTATGAAAATTAAGAACTATTTTTCGTAGAGCACATTTTTGAAAATCATCTATATTTACTTTTTTAATTTTCCTAGGACGAATTTTACCTGGTGTACTGAATGTTTCGTTTTGTCCTAGACGTTTCTCCTCCGTCAATAACTTCCTTAATGAGTGGACAGATATTCCACAAAGGGTTGCCACACGATCTTGAATTGCTGAGCATGACATGTTAGGATTTTCAGAAGATATGTTTTTAAATACATTCACAATAACGCATTTGGTTTGACTTCTGAGCGCCACTCCTTTGCCAAACAAACGTGGTGTTTTCGGTTGAGGCATCCTTAGTATTGAAAAATACTGTTTTGGTTAGTATTGAAAAATACTGTTTTGGTTAGTATTGAAAAATACTGTTTTGGTTAGTATTGAAAAATACTGTTTTGGTTGATACACTACACTATTCACTGTAACACCTACTGCTACTAAAACGGTAACGGTACTGTTTCCAGTGTACAATGCGAATGCATTCCAGCGAGGCGGCTGTGAATTCCCCCTCTACTGCTGTACTACTCACACCATTATTTCTCCCTTCTTCGTAGAACTACCTCAACCAAATCCGTCTACTGCGCATACGCTTACATAACTTTGAAGAATAGTACATCGTACTTGGTTGGGAAGTCATACAACTCTGAAAACATGTGTTTGAATAAATGTTTATGGCATCCGTATCTTGTTGAGTCATACTAGTATGGCGACGGCCGCCATGAGCCAAGCTAGATTTTCACGTACTGTACGTAGTGAGCAGGTCACCGAGTACCGGGCCCCGCCAGTAACACCCCACCCTCACCGCCATACGTACGCCCAGGCACCATACTGTAATTTCTCCGTACGTTTTCCTCCATGTGTCAGTCTAACTTTTTCGTACGTACGTACGTACAGTTCTTTGTGTGTTCGACGATCCTGAAACGAAGCCAAGCATTTCTTCACAAACCATCAACGAGATTTTCAGCATGGCAACGCATTGGCTGACCACGTGTTGGAGACGGATCCAGTCATGGAAAGGGCCCTTCAATTCAAAAGAGGACTCAGGAGCTGATGATAACATGCGAAGAAGTCCACAAAGAGTTTGTAAAGAAGAAGAAGAAGCGAAGAGCCATAACTAACTATTTTAAAGCAACTTAAATTTTTTATGAATACATTACTGTATTTATTAAATTATATCATAGATTATAAAAATGTTAAAATGTACCTAAAATTATTATACACTTAAAACGACTACAAGACTTTACCTTTAGAACCTAACCCCATCCTTTCGTTTACATAACGTATTATTATCCGCGGTTTTACTAACCGCGGTAACGCTCCGGAACGTAACCCCCGCGGATAACGAGGGATTAATGTACTTCGTACAAACAAACTTAACTTCTTTATAATATTTTAAAAGGATAAATTACTCCTCACAAGCTGGATGCCAATTTGTAAGATTAAAAATTAAATTAGTAAACAATTAATACTTTATTGTTACAATATTCGTTATGTTATGAACATATCTTTCAGTTTTTATGCACTCACTGTTTAGTTTATTTTGGGTTTTATGTTTTATATTTACATCTTAGTTATCTGTCCATTATCAATATTATATGGTAAACACTTTATAATATACCAATTCTCATCCGATTTTACTATTTATTATATTTTACCACTATTTATTAAAGAACGAATGAGGGACCCACCCGTTTGGTTTGGCCTCCTGTCCCCCATTAAAATATTTTACAATTCTCTTTTCTTCTTCTTAGTTGCCTAGTAACCATACTTTTGTTATTGAAATCAAATAATTTTATTAAAATATTTATTTTAATCAGCTGGAGATATCTATTTTTATTTCAATAGACTCAAAAATAAACAACTCCAGGTGTCCAGTAAATTTGTCATATTACAATATTAGTAACTTATAGATTTATTAAAAACCATATGGAAAAGTTTACCTCATGAAAACTTTTATATTCGATATACTGAAATAAATAGAGCGTGTGAAACTAAAAATTAATAATGCAAATAGTTTTATATAGAAAATTGGCAGTAACTTAATATTTTATTTCGAATACTTTTAAAAAATTAAAGAAAGAATTTATTTAAATTATCCTTATGGAAAAAGTTGAGACAAAAGATTTTATTTAAATTCTTTTAATTTAGAGAAAGAACAAACGAACAAAGAAATCTTAAAGTTTAAAGAATCAAAATATTTAACATTTTCTAATTTGAATTTTATAAAAATGGTAATTTTTAAAGTGATATCTTTTAGTTGTATTGTTAGGAAAGAATGACAAGGAAAAGATTTTTGTATTAAATTTATCTATCTTTTTTTTAATTGATTTAGTGAGTATATAATTTTAATGTTGTAATTTTAGAATGATTCCTTATGAATAATTTATTTTTAATCGAGATATATTGATCGTATCAAATATATTTTTTATTTTTCTTGCCTATATGAATATATATATATAGGAAGGAAAGTATTGTTTTCATGTTGATTTTTCAATATCGAGTTTTCACCGGATATACACGTTTTCAGACCCCCCAGCCCAAAAAATATGTTTTTAGCGATTAGTGTGTGTGTGTGTGTGTGTGTGTGTGTGTGTGTGTGTGTGTGTGTGTGTGTGTGTGTGTGTGTGTGTGTGTGTGTGTGCGCGCGCGCGTGAACAAAATATCTCGAGAATGGAACGTCGTACGATATTGAAACTTGAAACTAAAGTGAAAACTGTACTAGATACTAGAGAACCGGACATGAAAATTTTCATCAAAATCGGTCAACCGGAAGTTGTAGTTTTTCCTGTCACTCATTTTCACTTATGATCAAAATGAGGTTATGTTTTTAAGATTAATTTTTTGTTTATTTTTAGTATTTCATTACTAACATTAGGTTATATTGTTTATTTTTTGTATTGGCAAGAGAAAGTTACATGAGTGTTTCACACCAGATTTTTACATTTCTTGCCCTACTTGGAAAAACTTTGGTGAAACACTCACATGACTTTCACTTTTCAATGTAAATCATGAAAAAAGTTTTATTTTAATCATAATTTTTAATTTCTCTTGCCCTATCATACGTAATACATAAGAAGAACGATATCTTGTCAATTTTTCCAAATCGAGTTTTCTCCGGAAATGCAGTTTTCAGACCTTCTGAGCTCCATATAACTGATAGAACTTTAATAAATTTTTCTCTAGTAGGTACGCCTATCTTGTCATTTATTGATATGAGTGAAATCAAAAAGAAAATTCTCCAAGTGGCAAAAATAATAAAATAATTACATTATGTACATTTTTTTCTCAAAAATTAATATGCACACGATTTTCTCTTTTCAATGTAAATAATAAAAAACAATTTGTTTATAATTATAATTTTTACTTTCTCTTGTCTTACATGTAATACAGAGATAGAAAGTTATCTTGTCGATTTTAAAAAATCGATTTTTCATAGAAAAAAAAGTTTTCAGATCCCCTGTATCCCAAATAATCGATGAGACTTTAATTCATTTTTCTGTAGCAGGTCTGTCTTCCTTGCATTTCTAAAATTGGCATTTATCAATTTGAGTGAAATCGAAAAAATAATAATCAAAGTGGTAAACAATAATAAAATCATTACAGATCATCCATTTCCTCAAAAAGTAATAAGCAATTAGTAATTTACTTCCGCAAGGAACGGCTATTTAACATTATGAGCAACCCCTAATAAATTGTTAACAATATTATTTTCATTAATGTTCAGAAATCTGATATAAAAAGCCGTAATTTAAAAAAAAACAAGTATACACTAAACACACTAAAACATCGGCTTGTTTGCTAAATAACAGAACTGTAAATGACGATATTTCTAAAAATAAAAAAATAAATCTGGTGTGAAACACTCACACAACTTTCTCTTGCCAATGCAAATAATTAATATTATAACCTAACATTAGTAATAAAAAATTAGAAATAAACAAAAACCTAACCTCAAAAAAACATAACCTTATTTTAATCATAAGTGGAAGACGCAAAAAGAAAATCAACATCAACTTTGCTTTAAAATACAGAAAATCAATTTTTCACACTAAATTATACTCTCTAGAGCAAAATTCTTGAAATAAGAGTTGTAGACCTTTTAATTTTCTATAACTTAAATTTTATTATATACACTTTTGTCGTAAAATAAGGCTGAAATCGTTAAAAGAATCGATTTTTTTACACGTTTTCGTAAGTAAAAAACCGGAAATTGTTAATTACTGCTAAACTAAGTGTTATACAAAAAGATTCTTGAAATAAAAATTGTAAGTTTTTAAATTGTCTACAACTTTTATTTTTTTTGCGCTTAAATGCATATTAAAGTCACATTCTTAAAGATACATTTTTTTAGGAGAAAACAGCCTCTCTAAGAATTTCAGTAGACATAGCGGCTACTCTATCTTGTAAAGCAAAAAAAATTTGTAAATAAAACGATTTAAAAAATTCGCAGAAGCCGTTTTTGAGAAAGTAGCAAAAAGTGAAAATGACACGAATAAACTACTTCTTCCGGTTGGCTAATTTTTAAGAAAAGGTTCGTGTCGGGTCCTCTAGTGATATCTAACTTAAGTTTCAAGTTTCAAATTTTTACGATGTTCCGTTCTTAAGATATTCTGTTCACACACACAGACCAATCGCTGAAAAAATTATTTTGGGGTTCAGGGGGTCTGAAAACGTGTAGATTCAGTGAAAACTCGATTTCGAAAAAATTAACATGAAAACAATTAATTCTTTCTTTCCTATATATTCGTATAGGCAAGAGAAATTAAAACAAAATCTATCTTAGTTACAAGCACACCTTCTTACACAATAGGTATACCAATGAAACCTGATACAAATGGTTGGAAAAATTGATTGAAAGCCGAATAAAAACACACAAACAAAATGGTTAACCCCGATAACTTTTAGTAGAATTAATTACTGGTTGGTGATCTCTCTTTATAACCAAAGTAATGTACAGTAGTATAATGGAAAAGACGAATTAACGTACCACTACAAACATACAAAATGTAATCCATTACTAAAAATTGATATGTATATACAATGGTATGGGAGTTAGGGTTAGACCGTTCAAATAACGAAAGGAAAACATCAATATCACATCTCTTTAATGAAGTGATAGGTAATTTAATTAAAAAAGAAAATACCCCAAAATCTCATTACATTTAGAATGAAAATCAATTCTAATTTTGTTATTATGTACTTTAATAACGATTTAAATTAAAACTAAGTAGAAAAACTTGAAATTTAATTTAATTAACTATGTAAGACTTGTTGTAGTTGTTTAGGTTATCAGCCAAAAATTTGGTTTGAACAGAAGTTTTACGAAGTAAAACGAGGAGTTAGGTGGTTTACTTTGTCTTCCTCACTGAGTTGAAAAATATGTTTATCAGCATGCCAGGCTCTCTGAAAAGCATCTACTTTCCAACCTACAAATGACACTTTTATTTAATTTACAATAAGTTGTATAATTAAATTCATTACCTTCAGAGAAAATAACTTTGGTTTGTGTCTTTTACACCTCTACCTCTTATGTTCTTAAATGCTTCAGTCATGTAATTGGCTGACCATGTGATAAGAGCTATTTTGTGTACCCGTGGAGCTAACATATCGAATGCAATTTATTTAATGTGGAGTATTAAACCCCTGTTATTGGGATATGCGAAACTGAACTAGGTGGTTATAAAATTAATGAACTGATTCTAACGTGGTTTACCAAAAATTTAAAGTTCTGTCACCGTCGTCATCTTTGGTTAAGTATTGTGCTGCCGGCTACAAAGCTTCCGACATAGCGACATAGGGAACCGCCAATAGTTCTGAAAGGGGCGGTAGGCTTATGGCGGCGTACCGACAGAGGCCTTTGTTGCCAGGTCAACACCAATACCATAGCGCTCTCGGTGACTATAAAAACAGCACTGCACTGACCCAAGAGATTCAATTCCGATCCAGACAGCCGACAAGACTTCCACCATCGGCACAAAACTACCGGACTCAAACGAATGTTCATCGACGACCCCGCAAGAAAGAAGATGATGCTTCCGCTCGCTGACTCAACAGCTTAAGCCGTCGACTGGACCGTCATCGCCTGCTGCCTTTAAATTTATGGGAAATTAAAAGATCTACTTGGCCCATAACAGACAGGTGGACTGTCAAATTATTTACACCCAATCTGTTCGTTGCAGGGCTAAAATAAATAGTTCTGTTTTTTATCACATGGTCAGCCAATTAAATGACTGAATCATTTAAGAACAAAGGAGGTAAAGGTGTAAAAGACACTAATCAGAGTTATCTCCTCTGAAAGTAATGAATTTCGTTATACAGCCAGACACTGTGGTGAAAGAAGTGAAAGTGTCATTTGCAGAGTGGAAAGTATGTGCATTTCAGAGGGCCCGGCATGCTGATAAGCGTACTTTTCCACTCAGTGAGGAAGGCAATTGTAAACCACTTCACTCCTCGTTTTACTTAGTAAAACCTCTAGAGGTTCAAACCAGCCTTTTGGCTGATGACCTAAACAACCACAAAAGATCTACAACTTTTGTTTAGAGAATTTTTCTCTACAGAGCCTAGTTTAGCGTGAAGGAGTAATTTTCTATATTTTTAAGCCAAACGTAGGTTGATTTTCATTTTGCGTCTTTCACTCATGATTAAAATAAGATTATGTTTTTAGAGGTTAGTTTTCAGTTTATTTCTAATGTTTTATTACTAATGTTAGATTATATTGTTATCATTTGCATTGGCAAGAGAAAGTTGTGTGAGTGTTTCACATCTAACTCATAAATTTAATTCAATTTTGTAATTAATACTTTAAATTAATGATAAACTAATAAATAACAGAGGATATAAATACTAAACACAGACATGCAGATGAAATTAAATTATGTAGTTACAAAATATTAAAGTTACGTCAAAAATAATGAAGTATTTTGAATTTGGAGTTAGGTTAAGTGTTATATTACATTTATCATAAGCAATATGAGATGGGAATTAGCTGTACCGCAGTCGATGTATGTGTGTGTATATGTGTACACGTGTGTTTATTTAAATAGTATGAATGTATAGTAGTCGGGGGTGGTTTTATTATACAATTGCAATTTACTTTATTGAAATAGTACAAGAGGGTTGTTATATTATTACATACAATAGTAGCAGTACATTCTACTATGCCACAGTACGGAGGGAGAGAAAGAAAAAGGTAACTCATGTTTTACATCTGTTACATGACGTCACTAATACTATTTGTTTAGCTTGTGTTTTTTAGAATTGTAAGAAGTATTATGATAGTAAAGTTTTCTTTTATTTAAATTTACAATGGTGCAATAACTGTGGAGCTGTGTAGATAAAAATTAACATTTACTAATTTTACAGTTAATTTTATAATTTAAACATTTTCAGTAATTCCAGTCAATAAAAACCCACTGGGTTGGTCTAGAGGTAAAGTCGTCGCCGCGAGTCAGCTGTTCAACAGCTAACTTTCGGAGACGAAGATTCCTGGTTTAAATCCTAGTAAAGGTAGTTACAGATTTGCACAAACCTTTTGTCAAAAATTGTGTTGAAAACGTATAGCCTACAATTGCTTTCAGAACAATTGACACGGACACTAGTATAATTTTGTCCAAAGCTTATTAAAGACGCAATCTACAATTTTCTTTAATATAAGTCGTTTCTTCTTTTTCTCCTCCTTCTCCTTTATTTCTCCTTCTTCTTCATGACCATCTTCTTCTTCTAAATGTTCATCTTCTTAATTTTCTCCTTTTTCTTCTGCTTCTTTTCCTTCTCCTACTTCTTCTTCTTCTGCTTCTTTACCTTCTCTTACTTCTTCTTCTTCTTCTTTTTTTCTCCTTTTTCTTCTGCTTCTTTTCCTTCTCCTACTTCTTATTGTTCAGGAGCGCAACCAACAAAGTAATAATAGCCAGAATGATCGCCAACGTTCGGAACGGACAGGCACCCTAAGAAGAAGAAGACTTCTTCTTCTTCTTCTTCTTCTTCTTCTCCTTCTCCTCCTCCTCCTCCTCCTCCTCCTCCTCCTCCTCCTCCTCCTCCTGCTGATTCTCGTTTTTCCTTCTCCTTCTCCTTCTTCTTGTTCTTCTCCTTCTTTTCCTTCTTCGTCTTCTTCTTCTTTTTCTTTAACTCCTTCTACTTTTTCTAGTTATTCGGTCCTTCTCCTTTTGCTTCACCACCTTCTCCTTTGTCTTCATCCTCTTCACCTTCTCCTTCTCCTTTACCACCTTCTTCTTTTCCTTCTTTTTTCAACTTCTTTTACCACGGATAAGAAAACAAGCTTGCTCCGGCCGACACCAATCAGTAAACCGACTCTGACATCTCTTTCAAGGCCCACCGATACCCACATTTCCTTCAGGTCTGTATCTCAGCGTTTAGAAGAGGGATACTTCCTGGGAGAATCTATTGAACGTCATCCCTTCATCTCCATTTGTACTCACTGGTTTTAATATCAATACAGTTTTTAATATTATAATCTATCCATAACATTTTGAGCCAATTCATTGATAATTACGTAACATTACAACAGTTGGGCATACCTTTTAATAGTTATAAAATGTGTAAAAAATATAATAGTGCATGAAGATTTACTAGAAACTTTGGGCAGTTTACCTTACTATTTCTGCCGGCCCATGGTGTAGTAGTCAGCGTAACTGATTTCTACGCCAGGGATCCTATGTTTGATTTCCGGTCTGGGCTGGCATTTTTCCACCACAAATTTCATCTATGACTCTTTATCATCTGCATTGGCAGTAACGTTCAAAACATTTGGATGTGAAACAAAGTAAAAGGAAAGAATAAATTTTCAAAGAAATTTGCATCGTAATTATTTTACTTTTTCTTGCCTACATGAATATATAGGAAGGAAAGTATTGTTTTCATGTCGATTTTTCGAAATTGAGTTTTCACCGGATCTACACGTTTTCAGACCCCCTGAACCCAAAAAACATATTTTTAGCTATTATTGCACACATAGAATACAATGTGTGCAAAAACAGAATCGCTCAAGAATGAAACAACGTACAAACTTGAAACTTAAAATTTAAGTTAGAGACTACTAACGGACCCGACACAAACATTTTCATCAAAATCGGTCAACCGGAAGTGGTAGTTTATACGTGTCATTATTCACTATTTTGTGATTTTCTCAAAAACGGGTCCTAAAATATTTTTTTAAAATAGCCTCATTTACTACATTTTTTATACTCTACAAGATAGGGTGTCTGCTGAAATTCTTGGGGAAGCTGTTCTCTTGAAGGAAAAGACGGATTTTTTAATATTTTAGCCTTAATATGCATTTTAGCGCAAAAGTGTACAATAAAAGTTGTAGACAATTTAAACATCTACAACATTTATTCCAAACATTTTTTTGTATAACGCTTTGTTTAACGGTAATTAGCGATTTTCCGTTTTTTTCTCACGAAAACGTGTAAAAAAATCGATTTTTTACAATTTCAGCCTTAGTATGTATTTAACGACAAAAGTGTATTAAATCAAATTTATAGGAAATTAAACGATCTAAAACTTTTGTAAAGATTATTTTTCTCTACAGTTTAGCGTGAAATAGTGATTTTCCGTAATTTTAAGCAAAACCAAGGTTGATTTTTATTTTGCGTCATTCACTCATGATCAAAATTAAGTTTTGTTAATTGTTCATTTCTAATGTTTTATTACTAATTTTCGGTTATATTGTTAATTTTTGCATTAGCTAGAGAAAGTTACGCGAGTGTTTTACACAGATTTTGTTTTTAAATTTTATTATTATTTTTGTAAAACAATGTTATTTCTACATAAAAAAAAACCAAGAAAGAAAATAATTAGTTCCAAATAAGATTGTAGTACTACAAACAATTTCCTGGAATTACGTTAACAATTTATTTCGTGGTACTTAAAAAAAATAAGTAGGTATTTATAAAGATGATAATAAACATAAATATAGCTTTGTGGTAGGCATTTTAAGCAATTTAGAAAAGAACATGTTTCTCTATTTTTTGTTAAAAGGAATTTAAACGTTTGTATGAGAGGAAGAACTCTTCCACGAATTAATTAAATTCTGTGCATGTAGTTTATTCTTGGCCTATAGCAAAGGATGTTATTTTCTTCAATAGGTAAGGTGAAGGTCGTTGGTTTGATAAAAATAATGGTAATTCATTTGGACAAATAAATTCTTTAACGAGAGCAGTTTTCCTTTTGTAAAAAATCTATAAGAAAATTGACAGTTGTTAGTACTTTTTTAAATCTATCTGGATGCATCTCTGCTATGTATAAGGCTGTGCTTTAAAACCCCCTGGGATAAACAAAATTAAAATATTTTAGTTCTTTTTTTATCCGAGTCGGCGAGAAAAACTTATATTCACTCCCTTACGACGGTGGAAGTAGTGTTGGACTCAACTAAGGCGTCCTCGGCCAGCCCCAAGGAGGCCACAACCGCCTACAAACCAAAAACCCGCCGCCTGGCCACTTGATCCGACATCAGCAAATAACCCTTCACCTCCCTCGAAACTGTTTATATAATACTACAAGGGCAATGTCAGGTTAAAAAATTAACACACTGTCAGCGGGGGCTGGAAGGGAACAGTAGCATAATTTCCCTCTCGCTGTCACTGACCAACCAATTACAAGAATTGAAGACATTATGCATTACGTTAATAGTGCGTGTGGGTACGGGTGAGTCTAAGTGATTATGAACAGGTAATTTATTTTGATTGTTAAATGATGGTTTCTTAATTATAGTCAAGTAAAGTTTAAGCTTACATTTTTTAATGAATTTAATTGATGTAATTAAATTGTATTTGTTAGTAACTACGTTAAGTTTAATAATTAATTGCATCAATAAATAATTAATTATTAAAAGTTTAAGGAAGTCTATTTATTTTTTATTATACCCAGATCCCAAACGATTCAGTAATTACCCATGTTCCAATAAATTTAAATTTAAATTACCCATAAAACCAAAATACCACTTTTAGAAAAATTAATTAATTACCCATGTTCCAGTAAATTTAATATTGAATTACCCATAAAACCAAAACACCAATTTCAAAATATTAATTAATTACCCATGTTTCAAAATAACATATCTAGAGATCTATTCTTACAGAGTTATTCCCATAAAAGTATTATGAATAAAATTAAGATAATAATATTTTCGGAAGGGAGAATTTTTATATTACAATATAAACTATAATGATAATTCTGAATAAGAAATCCAGGAAAAAATGAGGATATTTTCAGAGATATATATAAGAGAAATAAGTTTTATTTTATGGGATTTCTACCGGGAAATTGGTGGGAATAAAAGAGGTTCGGCTCAGTGGTTTTAATCAACAATTTTCTACCAGTTTTACGACTTCGGCTTGTTTATAAGACTAAACATTTCACTGCGATATTAAGGTTACATTGAAGACGTTGGAGAAATGAAATGGTTTAGATTTAGGTGGAGAAATTGAAGGGGTGGTTTTAGAGTTTTCATGTTAAAAAGGAAGAGAGGGAAGTAATGTATGGCATGGAGGGGAAAGGGGGATGACCGGGTGCTCCGGAACTCTGAAAAGCAACCACGGGTCCTCTTGCCTCACGATTCATTAGCGGTAAAAGGCAAGTCCATTTCCTTAGGTTTCAAAAGTTACAGTTAGGGAGAGATTTCAGCCAATCAATTTTGTCGGTACGAAGATCGACCACTCACTTTGTGTCTTCCCCTAACCAATATTCTCTCTCTTTCTTTATCTAATTCAGGCTTAAACTATCATTTTCTCTCATTTCCTTCCGTCATATCAGGTTAGGAATTGATAACAGTTACTAGAGATCTATTCTAGATGGAAAATAGAAGGGATGTCTCACTCCTGATTATGATCCATCAGTGTACACCATGCACTATCGTGAATCTATTGTCCTTTTTCATTACTGGGGTGACAACCCCTAATTTTTTTTTGTTACGGAGGGTACTTCATCTGTTTATTTTAGGAAGTACTAACCACTATGGTACGATACTTTCAAAATGATTGATTATTCTCTAACTTAAGATATATTCATACACTTTTAATTTCATCGTAATGTAATCCATCTATTTTAATATTTAACCAAAGTTATTATCAAGTTGATTCAGAATTCTTTCTCATTGGTGACAATATTTTAAAAGTGTCATCTATCATTAAAATCTAAATCATTATATCTAAATGAGCTAACCAATGAAAGAAGCAAAAACTATTCTCTTTGGAAAGGAACAAAGAAAATAAAAAGACCTATACAGCATGTACCACCAATCAAAACAACTGAAAGCTGAGCAAAAAACAATGAGCAAAAGGTTAACATCTTTGCTAATCATCTTCAAGATACATTTATAAGAAAGCGAAACTGACGAATATCTAGAAGCGGACTATTCAGAAATAATCAAGAAATTCCATTCGTTACTCCAAATGAAATCCGTAATGAGATTAAAACTAATATTACCTGCCGTAAATCCCCAGGTTTGATTTAGTTACAGGCGAAATTCCAAAACAGCTACCCAAGAAAGCAAATTGTTAAAGTTTCTGCAATAATCAATGCAATATTCAGACTGCACAATATTCCTGCCATCTAGAAGGTTACAGAAATTATAACGATTTTAAAACCTAGTAAACCTCCTCATGAAATCACTTCATATAGACCGATTTTGCTTCTCCCGGTTATTAGTAAACTCTTCGAAAAACTGTTGCTAAAAGACTTAATCCAGTAATAGATAGGAAGCAACTCATACCAAATCACCAATTCGGATTCAGAAACCAACATTCAACGATACAGCAAGTACACCGAATTATATCCAGAAACGAAATTCCAAAATTCATTGATTTTGGTTCAGCGGTTCTTGCGTGACGCCGTAACATACAGATAAAAATTCAGTTGAACTTATTTTTGGTGTTTACTTGCTAGATCTGGCGTAGAAATAAAATGTGGGGCATTTTGAAAAATTATAGAGACAAAATCACAATTTTATTTATATAGATAAGGCAAGAAAAAGTAAAAATATTAATCTAATAAAATAATAAAAACATTAAATTTAAACTAAAAAATTCTACGACCGCTGATAGTAAACATTACATAAATCATGTAATAAAAAACAAATAAAATTTTGGCCGAATACGTAGCGTAGTGGTAGCGCTTTAGACTACTATGCGGAGGTTCCAGGTTCGATTCCCAGCCAGGGTCTGTTAATTTTCATAAGTTAATAATAATAATAAAGTGCAGTTTATTTTACTCAAGTACAGTAAACACATGTAATACATTCATTTATTTATCAATAGCATCAACTACGAGGTCATTAGCGACCACATTACATATAAATACATGTAGTATAAAATTTACAAAGAAGACAAACACAATTTGGTCGTATATAAAAATATAATGAAAAATCTGGTGTGCAACATTCACACGACTTTCTCTTGCCAATGCAAATAATTAACAATAAACCTAACATTAGTAATAAAACATTACAAATAAACAAAAAACTAACCTCAATAAACATAACCTTATTTAAATCATGAGTGAAAGACGCAAAATGAAAATCGAACTCAGTTCGGCTTAAAAATACAGAAAATCACTCTTTCACGCTAAAATAGTCTCTGTAGAGAAAAATTCTCTAAATAAAAGTTGTAGATCTTTTAAATTTCTATAAATTTGATTATAAACACTTTTGTCATAAAATGAATACTAAGGCCGAAATCTTAAGAAAATTGATTTTTCATACGTTTTCGTGAGAAAAAAACAGAAAATTGCAAATTACCGCTAAACTAAGCGTTACACAAAAAATTGATTGAAGTAAAAGTTGTAGGTTTTAAAATTCTCTACAACTTTTATTATATAAATTTTTGGGCTAGAATTTATAATGGAGCCGTAATCTTAAAAAAACTATTTCTTTACGTAAAAACAGCCTCACCAAGAATTTCAGCAAACATGGCGCCTACCCTATCTTGTAGAGAATAAAAAATTGAGTAAACCAGGCGATTTTTAAAAAAATCGTAGAACCAGTTTTTGAGAAAATCGCAAAAAAGTGAAAAATGACATGAATAAACTACTACTTCCGGTAGACCGATTTTGATGAAAATGTTCGTGTCGGGTCCGGTAGTGGTATGTAACTTAGGTTTCAAGTTCGTAAGATGTTCCGTTCTTGAGATATTCTATTCACACACACACACGCGCGCACACACACACACACACTCACACAGACCAATTGCTAAAAACATGTTTTTTGGGTTCAGGGGGTCTGAAAACGTATAGATCCGGTGAAAACTCGATTTCGAAAAATTGACATGAAAACAATAGTTTCCTTCCTATATATTCATATAGGTAAGAGAAAGTAAAAATTAGTTAGGTTCAATTAAAATTTAGACAGAAAACTAAAAAATAGAATGACAATGAAAAATTAAAATATGCGATTTTAAAATTATATCAAATCTGAAATTTTGTGAAAATTTTTTTCTCTTTAATTCTTTATTTACAAAATAAAATTTTACAACAAGCAAACGTGATGATTATGATAACAATGTAAATGACATGATAGTCATGAGAGGGGTAGGGCCCCCATTGGTGCCTCCCCAAGAATGAAATTTGTGTATCAAATTAGCAGGTCTCTACTCCAGCGTCTTTTAAGGCGTCTAGGAGTATTATCAGGTAAATGGAAGGTGGAAAGAGAACGCACCAGTGGGTTCTCGTGTTCGTATGACTTGTCGTGAAAGCGTTTATATAGGTATTTGATGGAATTTTGTACAAGTGGCGTTTTCAAATCTATATGTAAGGTTTTGTTGCTAACGTAAAGAGGTGCATTTGCTATAAGGCGTAATGTTTTTGACTGGAATGCTTGAATTCGTTGCAAGTTAGAGGGTTTGGTTGAACCGTAAATTTGGGACGCGTAGGTCCATATAGGTTTCAAAAGAGAACAATATATGCGTAATTGTTGTGCCATTGGTAATTTTGATCGTTTGTGAAGTAGGGAATATAGAAGTTTAAGTCGGAAATTCAGTAATAAACGTTTCCGTTTGATATGTGTGCTCCAATTTAGTCGTTTATCAAAAGTCAAACCGAGATACTTGACCGCATCTGTTTTTGTGAGAGGTTCATTGTCTTTGTATACTGGTGGGCAATCACCATTGTGAAATTAAAAAAAAAAGGATTGTGTTTTGAACCGCTACTTTGTCTACCAAATTGAGTGCTAAAATGTTGTTAATTTTTTATAATGGCCTTCGGGCCAGCCCAGTCAGTCAGCTGGTAGAAAGTCGCTATTATTTGTTAAGTAACACCAGTTGGGTAAGCGACTTTGTATGGTGACCAGCTGACAGCCATCCATGAACAAACTCTACTGGGGGTCCCTGTTCAAACTCATGTCTAATCCACGTCAAAAAAATACAGCAATCAAATTGGGTAGTTGTCAACAAAGTACAGTTCCCGATAACAAATAAAAGCTATAAAAAAAAATTTGTATAGTGTTCGTGTGGATTGTGTAGTTTAGAAGTCTGTGAAGATGTGTTTGATTGTAAGTAACGTGTTGCACAATGTGTACAATTTTGTGGATCTTCCATCTTCAGTAAGTGTGGAGTGTCCGATGCGTAATCGTGTAAGTAAAAATTGATCCCTTCGAAGCTCCAAGTGAGGTTGAGGGTTTTCAAAAATGTGTTTTCTAATGTGGTGAAGTTTCGTTGGAGGATGTCGAGACCATATTTCAAGGGGTTAATGTCAAACAACACTATCTGCAAAAACCTAATTTTTCGGGAGAGCCATCACCATTTATTTACCATTTACCAGTGTTGTTGTTGTTGTTGTTTAGATGATCAGCGGAAAGGCTAGTTTCAACCTCTAGAGGATTTACTAAGTAAAAACGAAGAGTGAGGTAGTTTACCAGTGCCTTCCTCACCAAGTTGAAAGAGTATGATTATCAGCATGCCGGCCCTACGAAAAGTACCCACTTTCAACCCTGAAAATGACACATTCACTTCATTCATCACAGGGTCTGGCTGTATAGTGAAATTCATTACTCTCAAGTGAGATAACTCTGAGTAGTGTGTTTTACACCTCTACCTCTTTTGTTCTTAAATAGTTCAGTTATAATATTGGCTGACTATATGATAAGAAACAGAACTATTTTTTGTAGCACTGGAACCAACAGATCGAGTGCAATTAATTTAACACTCCATCTGCCCGTTATGGGCACATTTACCATTAAGAAATAAATTAAATTACACTAAATTTATAATTGACTATATGTATAAATAACTGAGATAATAGGAAGAAAATCAGATTAGAAGTAGTTTTTTCGCTCTCCTGAAAAATATTTAAAAAATAGGTTTTTATAAATAGTGTTGTTTGACATTAACCCCTCGATTTGGTTCCAGTGTTGTTTATGCAATTTGGTTGTGCAGATGTCTTTTGATATCTGTATGAAATAAGAGATGTTTATCTATCAGTAAGGTCTTTAACGCCTCTTTAGCGGTCGTGTCCGCTGTCTCATTTCTGTTTATACCGCAATGCGTATAATACATTTAAATAATAAAATTTCAACTTTCAATCAAATATAAGGGAAAAAACAAGAAAACTAAATATTTTCATTTTTAGCCGTTCTTGATAACGTTCGTATTGACACAGAATGGAATTGATCTTAACCGTCTGCCAGAAATTTTTACAAGTTAAAACCCACCGTTGCATATTCCACTGAAGTCGCTAATGACCGAGCTGTTGATGCGATTTTAAATAAATAAACTAAAAATTATACGTATATACAGGGTGATTCACGAAGATAAGCAGAAACTTTAGGAGCTCATTGTACATGTAAAAATAATGAAAAAAGTTTATATAAAAATGGGTCCGGAAATGCTTCGTTTCCGAGTTACGGCTAGCAAAAGTTTCGCCCGGATTTCAGCTCACCAGGTGAAATGAGGTCTTCCTGAAATTCTGGTAAGGTAGAGTAAGGGGCAAATTCAATCATTTCTTATGGTTTTTGATCTGATAAATTAAATAAAACAGGTCCCAGAACTGTAAGTTAAATAGTTTTTAAGAAAACCATTGTCAAATGCAAAAAATGGAGTGGAAACACATTTTTTCATCTTTGGACAAGAATAACTTTGTTATTTCACCAAGAAAACTTTAAAATTTTGAATAAAACATGTAGAAAAATTTATTATGAACAAACCAATGGAAATAAAGTACACAGAAAGCGAATAGATGTTTGATTAAATGAATTTTTATTCTTACAGTACAAAGTAAAATTAACTGAAAAAACAAAGATAAAAATATGTGCTTTTTTCACTCCATTTTTGCATTTGACACTGGTTTTCTCAAAAACTTTTTAACTTACAGTTCTAGGACCTGTTTTATTCAATTTATCAGATCAAAAACCAAAAGAAACGATTAAATTCGCTCCATAATCTACCTTACCAGAATTTCAGGAAGACCTCATTTCACCTGGTGTGCTGAAATCCGGGCGAAATCTTTCGCTAGCCGTAACTCGGTAACAAAGCATTTCCGGACCCATGTTTAGGAAAACTTTTTTCATTATTTTTACATGTACAATGGGCCCCCAAAGTTTCTGCATATCTTCGTGATTCATTTTTCTATATTTAGGTTATAATATATAAAAAAACAGAAATAACGAAAATGAAATAAAATAACGAATAATGTTTAAAGAATCAAACCCGGAATTTTTAATTTAACAGTAAAGTACAATAGCAAGACAACTACAGTAGAAAAATAATATCTATGGTTTATTTTTTTAACTAACATTTAATTTATCTCCTAGCATTAGTTGAAATGAAAATATCAGATATTACATTTTATTTAGAACCGATAAATGTACGTCATAGACGCTTATAGTTTGTGTATTTAACATATTTATTTAAGACCCGTTACGTGTCGATAAATACTACCATTTCAAATAGATAAATTTAAATAGTTTATACTTGTTTTTGAAATTAAATGGGGAAAGGCTATTTATAAAAACAATACTCCAACATCAGGTTATGTAAGCGCATATGTGGTGCAAAGTAATATTGTGAAATTACGCTGTAAAACCAAATAATTTACATAAAATTTCCAGTCCTTTGTTCCAATATGTTATTATGGTTTAGGTCAACAGCCAAAAGGCTTGTTTAAATCCCCAGAGGTTTTGCTAAATTAAATTTAGATTCAGGTTGTTTTATCCTTGCCTTTGTCACTTGAACTTTGAACGTTTGAACTTATGGTTGTTTACTGGTATACGTAGGCCTACTTCAACGAGAGTTTTGAAAATCATTTGTATCCTTTCTCCAAAATGATTTCTTTAATTTTTACTTTCTCTTGCCTCTATGGATATTACGAAAGAAAGTAGGCCTATTGTTTTCATTTAGATTTTTCTAAATCGAGTTATCACCGGATCTACGCGTTTTCAGACCCCCTGAACACAAATAACATGTTTTTAGCGATTGGTCACTTAAACTTTGAACGTTTGAACTTATGGTTGCTCATTGCTATACTTCAACAAGAATTCTGAAAATCATTTATTTCCGTTTTCCAATATGATTTCTTTAATTTTAACTTTCTCTTGCCTATATAAATATTAGGAAGAAAAGTACGCAGCCTATTGTTTTCATGCAGATTTTTCTAAATCGAGTTTTCACCGAATCTACGCGTTTTCAGACCCCCTGAACCCAAATAACATGTTCTTAGCAATTGGTCTGTGTGCCTGTGTCTGTGTGTGTGTGTGCGCGCGCGCGTGCGTGCGCGCGTGTGTGTGTGCGCGCGTGTGTGTGTGCGTGTGTGTGTGTGTGTGTATGTGAACAGAATATCTCAAAAACGAAACATTGTGCGAACTTGAAACTTGGAACTTAAGTTACGTATCACTACCGGACCCGACACAAACATTTTCATCAAAATCGGTCACCCGGAAGTAGTATTTTATTCGTGTAATTTTTCCCTTTTTTTTATTTTCTAAAAAACTGGTCCTACGATTTTTTTTAAAAATCGCCTCATTTACTACATTTTTATGCTCTACAAGATAGAGTAGGTGCCATGTGTGCTGAAATTCTAGAAGAGGCTGTTTTCAAGTAAAAAAAATTTGTTTTTTTTCAGATTGCGAATTTTATACTCACTTAAGCGCAAAATGTATATAACAAAAAATGTAGAGAATTTAAAATCCCACAACTTTTATTTCAAACCTTTTCGTATAACGCTTAGTTTGTCGGTAATTAGCGATTTCTGTTTTTTTTTCTCACAACGTGTAAAAAAATCTATTTTTTTAAGATTTCAGCCTTATTATGCATTTTACGACAAAAAAGTATAATCAAATTATTAGTTGTATTATTATTAGTTAATTATTATTAGTTTGTTGTTGGTTTAGCTGTATAAAATTAAGAGATCTACAACTTTTATTTAGAGCATTTTTCTCTACAGAGCCTACTTTAGCGTGAAAGAGTGATTAACCGTATTTTTAAGTCAAACTGAGTTAGATTTTCATTTTGCATCATTCACTCATGATTAAAATAAGGATATATTTCTTGAGGTTAGTTTTTTGTTTATTTCTAATATTTTATTACTAATATTAATTTATATTGTTTATTTTACATTAGCAAGAGAAGTTGTGTGAGTGTTTCATTCCGGATTATTTTTCTTGCATTTCTTGTAAAAGAAGTTACAGTAGATAAATGTTGTTTCATTAGGTTAGGAAAAAAGTGTAATAGGGCTAGGAATTGAAAAAGAAATACTGATAAAGTGTCACCGGATGGCGACATTAAGTGGCGATTTAAACATTTAATTTTGGTGGCCCTGAAAAGGGCCGTTTAAGCGGTGGTCGTCTTGAAGAAGCGTCGGTCGTAGTCGTTGTGGCGGTTGGAGGCTGGGCGACACCGGCGTGTCGTTGTCCAACGAAGACATCATCTTCTTCCCTCCCAGTATTGCGTCGATGGCTGCTTCGTCGGGTCCGGTGGGCGTAAAGCTCGGTCGAGGGATCCCTGTGAGCATCACTCGCGTCAGCGGGCGATGACGGTCCGGTCGACGGCTTACGGTGACGGGTCGGCGAGCGGAAGCATCATCTTCTCTCTTGCGGGGTCGTCAATTACTTCTCGCTGGAGTCCGGCAGCCGTGTGCCGTGATGGACGTCTTGTCTGCTGTCTGGATCAGAATTTAATCTCTCTGTGGCTGGATTGGAATTGAATCGCTCGGCTCAGTGCAGCGTTCTTTATATAGTTGCCGAGAGCGCTGTGGTAGAAGGCGGCTACTGGCTCGGCCTTGATGACAAAGGCCTCTGTCGGTGCGGAGCCGAAAGGTTTGTCGGTGCGCCGCCAAAGGCTGAAAGAACTTTTAAAGGCTGGCAACACAGTAAATGATTAATTAGAAAGGGTAGCGGTGACAAAAGTCGTCGTCGTCGTCGTCATGGATTAGGCTATTTTAGCTGTGAGCTAAGCCTGTTCCGGCGTCCATCTCCTCCTCGGTCTTCCAATACCTCTTCTACCCCTTGGTATATGATGCCATGCGTTCAAAGGAAGGCGGTCTTGCGGCATTCTGAAAAGATGTTCTGACCATTTTCCTTTGTATTGCTTGATTATGTCAGCTAGCGGTTGTGTTCCACATTCCTCCCTTATTACTTCGTTCCTGAAGCGATCTTCTCTGGTGCATCCCTTTATATGTCTAAGAAATTTCATCTCTGCTGCTTGAATCTTGGATTCTTGTTTCTTAGACAGCACCCATGCTTCACTTCCATAAGCTAAGGTAGGTATCGCCATAACTCTATAAAATTTCATTAGCGTATCCTTCCTAGCTTTGTTCTTCAGGGACCTACTTATTGCCCCACATACCGAGCTGAACTTTGTTCAAAAATAGTATTGTCAATCATTATCTTGAACCTTGTTGGCCATTTCCCCTGGAAAGCCATTATTTTTGTTTTCTTTCTTGAAATTTTTATCCAATTTCGATTCTTATTTGGTTTGCCATTTGTTATCCGATTATTCCAGTCCTTAACCGAGGCTCTATTTTGACGCTTGCCAGTAATAGATAAGTCCCCAGGCCGCGGTACAGGCGCTGCGCTGAGCAAGTTTGCTGATTACAAAAGTAATCAGTAAAAATATGGAACTATCCCCTAGTGTGAGTAAAAGCAACGTTATAACCTATCAACAATAAACTACGTATTACTGTAGGTACACTTTGAGATCAATTAATTTAAAAAAATATTTTGCTTTTCTATGTATTCATATAGGCAAGAGAAAGTAAGAAAATAGTACTTTCTCAAAAAATTGAGAAATTTCGAAATTGATACGTAGAAAAAATTTGAAGTGAAACCGGAAAAAGTAATCTATACTTTGTTAATATCATGTTGATGATGTCACGGGAGAGTGGGAGGAATGGATGGCTAGCCGTACGCTAGCAATTCATTCCTCCTGTTCGATAACTCTTGTAGCTTTAAATAGCACTAAAACAAACTTTAAAAACATAGGCCAAGGTGGTGGAGGGGAAAATATGGATACAGAATATTAGAATTAAGACACATTTATCTCGTTTTCCCTCTTATCGTCACCTTGAACCCTTGCAGCAGCCCGCAGATGCATCTGGGGTGACAGTAGCGTAAATCCTCTGATGGCGGTACGTCCGCAGGTTTCACGTAATAGCGCACTGCGCGACAGGACGACCCTCACTGCTCGGTTGTTTGACTCGAACTGGGTTCAGGTAAAGGAATGAAGGAGGCCTTATCTATTGATAAACTAATACTATGTAATTGTCTGCAGTCTATCTGCTTTAAAATAAAATGAGTTCTGAACACCTCCCACTCTCCCGTGACATCATCAACATGATATTAACACTAATATAATAAAGAAGAAACGTCTGTTTGTTTGTATGAGGTAATCTGAGAAGCTACTGAACTGATTTAAAAAAACTTTCATTGTTGCATAGCTTAGAGCTTCCTGATCAATGTAGTCTATTTTGCAACTTTAAGTAACTTTAATTAAGTGAGTTAAGCAACTTAAACTGTGACAATGTCGCATGTTTCAGTTTATCGGGTCCATACCACTTTTATTTTTTCTAAGACTTCTGCATGGTGTATTTTTTGGGCTAGAAGCACGATTCTACTTGTATATTTCATAGAATAACGTGAAGAATAACATTCGATTCCAAAAACATTAAAAATTTGGAAATATTCAAAATTTTTATTTTTGTATTTATTTCATATTTCTTTTTATTCGAAAGGTAGTGCATGAGTCATATATTTCCAATTACTCTGCGTACCGCACCCACGTATTACTGTCTCTTATCTCAGCCATATATCAACTGTCTCTTTCTTTTCCATCGGCATTCTTCTATGCATTCTTTTCGATTCTGTTAATCACATGGACAAACATTTAAAACGGTGGGTATCGATTTGAGACAAGAGCGCTTCCTTCATTTATGGACAACTTTATGTCGGATTTTTAGAGCTGGAAGTACAAAAAAACAATTTATTTTGCTGCCAAAGGGCAACAAAACTATAAATATTGTATATAGAGAGGATTTTAAATAATTTAATGAGGCCTATATTAGCTGCTGTGAAGCGAAGCGAGGGGGGGTTGCTAGTGAATCAATATTTATTAAATGCACCCCTATGATTTTAGCAATTACGCCCGCACACATATTAAGAAGTGCTTATTTGATACTGGTTAATTTTTATAACCACAATACTTTCTATTAATACAACAGAAGAAAGTAAAAATAACAAAGTTTGGAGCGACAGGGAATCGTAAAACATTATAGGAAGAAACTACAAGCAGAGCTCACACTTCGGAATAAATTGTAAGCAATGCAGGATATAGAATGACACAGCGCACGCCCGGGAAAACGGATTTGAAGCAGCATCTCGCTGGGTTATCGAATCTGAGTATATTTGACTTGTCAGTATACTGAAAGCTACGAAGCTGTAAAGTACGCCGATTATTTAACGCTGAACCAACATCTTCTGTAAAATCACATTACTTGTATTACGTATTTTATTATAATAATTAATAAATATTTATTTGAATGACTTATACTAAAATTTAAATTCAGTGACTGAAAATTTAATAAATTTTTGTTTCATCATTTTTTATTATCCAAGTCACGCGTTCTTTTAATTATTTTTTTTTTCTCAATCAGTTTTTTTTTAATTGATAAACGAATAAATGTGTTTGAATTGATTAAAACATCTTCAAATCAGTGCAGTGATTTTGTGATTTGAATATTATCTTTGAACTTCTTTTTAATATTTCAATAAAACTTAAACAACATTTTTACAAGATTTCAATTTATTTCTTTCGACCATCATTGATAAGAAAGTTTGAATCAAATCATCCATCGTGGCCGGTATGTTATTCATTTTATTTTATATATTTCCGTAAAATTTATTTAAATAAATACTTTTATGTATTTTTAAGAAATGATTTCAAATCAGGAGTTTTATTGAATTAATTAAAAAAAATACTATTTTAAATTTAAATTATACAATAAATATTCAAATAAATTACACGATTTTATAAATAAATGAATGAAAATATATTTAAAATATTTAAAAATTCATTTAAAATTTAAGATGAAATTTCGAAACGTGATAAAACGTGGTTTAAGAATTGAAACGGTCATTTCAGAAAGCCCATAAGTCCATAAGTCAAAAAACTAACTTTTGGAAAAATTAAAAACTGGTGCCGGCCGTTTCGGCGTAGTTGGTAACGTGCTCGCCTCTCATCATGCGGTCCTGAGTTTGAATCCCACTCAGGCACGTCATATTTTCATACGTTACTAAAAATCATTTCATCCTACATTGCATAAAGTTCCACCCCAACGTCATCGCTAATGACCGTTGCAGTTGATGCGACGTTAAATATATTAAAAAAAATTGGTAATTTTCTACGTTTCAATAAAAACAATATTAAAAAGTATAGTTAGTTTAGAGGGCTGTCCTTTTTAATATAAAATGTACTATACTTTTTAAAGATACCTAAGCCACTAAGATTTGGCTTATACCTAAGCCAAATGGTGAAAATTTTGACTTAAATATTTCTGAAATAAATTGGAGTAAAACGCTAACTTACTTTTTTCTGTAAAATACGTTGCTAGACCCTAAAAAAATTGTATTGTAAAATAGTATTTATTTATTTTACTATTTAACATTAGTTACTTAAAATAGCTTTTTGCAATAATAGGTAAAAACTGAAATTCTTAACTTTATGATAGAAAAATGTTGATTTTCACCAATATTCACGTTCTTCGTCATTACAAACAGTAGTTATCTTACTTAAAAAATATTTTTGGTTAGAAACTTTGTAGCTTCTTTCACTAGAAAGTAGAGCTTACGCTTCAAAAGATCGTCCTCTTTCATTTCTTTAATTAAAAGGCAGCACTTTATATCCTTACATTCAGTTAGTCCTAAAATGTACTCATTTTTTAACAGTATAGTATTTCTTTTGCAATCAGTAATAAATACAATAACTTTAAGCAAATATGAGAAATTTGAGTAATGTCCTTAGAATTAAAACACAAACGACACTGAGTAGTGTGTTTGAAAAAGACCAAACTGTGAAGAAACAAAAACTATATTTCTATACAAAATCAAACTTGATGAACCGTGAATCAACATCCCGAAACACAAAGTGTTGAAGTTGGAGATGACAATGACGATGGTAGAGATTAAAACGACGCCAATTATGAAATTTATTACAAAATGTAGTCTACTTAAGAAAATAAATATAAAATTTTCACTTATAGGATTTCTGAAATGATTGATTCAATTATAATTTTATAGACTTTATGACAAGTGATCAAGATTACCTAAAACTTTAAAACTCCAGATGTTTAAGATAATATTACAACCGATTTGGATGTATGTTACCCAGATTTATGGTACGGAAAAGTCGTTAATCATTTTATTATTTCGACTCATTACGATACCCATAAAACACTAAACGACAATTTAAGAATCAGTTACATCAAGAAGTCAAGTCAAAAATTCTACCACAAGTTCTGAAACAAATTTCAGAATTATAACAATCCGTTGATACGCTATAAATGTTTTCTGTCTATCAAAAGTCATACAAAAAAGACTGAAACGCCGTGTAGTAGAGACACGATACATCAACACGACTTAAGTAATAAAAAACAATTTAATTTAATATAATTTAAATTTTTTATAGCGCTGTTCCTGAACGGATTCTCCTCCAAAGCATAACGCAAAATTTTAATTCTCATTTTTTAAATATTAATACAATTCTGATAATTTTCTAATATTGTCTATGTAGCCTACAGTTGCAAAATTAAGTTAAATAATTAAAAAAATAAAAATTAATTTTACCAAAAACAGGTAGATGTAAAATTTGAACAATTCTTTTGGGTATGTGTGTAAAACTATCCTTTCAAAACAATTTTTTGAAGTATAAAATCGTTCTCATATAATCTGGACTTTCGGTATTCAGTTATAAGATGCATTCGTACAACTTAATTTTTTAAATCATTCATCGTTTTAACGTGAGACTGTCGATGGTTTTGACTGAAAATTTTAATTTTCGGTGTTTTCTGTTTTTCAGTACTTCAGGCCTAGATTTACCAGAAAGACATTAAATTACGTAAAAAAATTATTTTAATAAAAAGATTAATTTAGCAGGTTTACCGAGCAAAATTATCATAATACCAAGAACAAATATTTTTCGTAATTTGATGCTTCTGTTTTAGTGTAAAAGGAATTTCAGTTTTTTAAAATATCTGCATACTGTTTTGAATATTCTCAAAACTGTTGGTTCAGCTTTCTAATCAACTGTTGATGGGTAATTTGTGTGTTTGTGTACATTTTGTTTTTTTCTGTTCCCGGAAATTTAGATTTTTACTTTCTCTTGCCTATATGAATATATAGGAAGGAAAGTATTGTTTTCATGTCGATTTTTCGAAATCGAGTTTTCACCGGATCTATACGTTTTCAGACCCCCTGAACCCAAAAAACATGTTTTTAGCGATTGGTCTGTGTGTGTGTCTGTGTGCGTGCGTGCGTGCGCGCGCGCGTGCGTGTGTGTGTGTGTGTGTGTGTGTATGTGAACAGAATATCTCAAGAACGGAACATCGTACGAACTTGAAACTTGAAACTTAAATTACATATCACTACCGGACCCGACACGAACATTTTCATCAAAATCGGTCAACCGGAAGTAGTAGTTTATTCGTATAATTTTTCACTTTTTTGCGATTTTCTCAAAAACTAGTCCTACGATTTTTTTTTAAATCAACTGGTTTACTACATTTTTTATGCTCTACAATATAGGGTAGGCGCCATGTTTGCTGAAATTTTGCTTGAGGCTGTTTTTACGTAAAAACATTTTCCTTTTAAGATTGCGGCTTTATTATGCATTTTAGCGCAAAACGTTATATAATAAAAGTTGTAGAGAATGTAAAATTCTACAACTTTTATTTCGAACATTTTATTGTGTAACGCTTAGTTTAGCGGTAATTTGCGATTTTCTGTTTTTTTTTCTCACGAAAACGTGAGAAAAATCGATTTTTTTAACATTTCGGTCTTAGTATGCATTTTACGACAAAAGTGTATATAATTAAATTTATAGAAAATTAAAAGATCTACAACTTTTGTTTAGAGCATTTGTCTCTACAGAGCCTAGTTTAGCGTGAAAGCGTGATTTTCCGTATTTTTAAGCCAAACTGAGTTCGATTGTCATTTTGCGTCATTCACTCATGATTAAAATAAGGTTATGTTTTTGAGGTTAGTTTTTGTTTATTTCTAATATTTTATTAATAATGTTAGGTTTATTATTAATTATTTGCATTGGCAAGAGAAAGTTGTGTGAGTGTTTCACACCAGATTTTTAACATTTAGGTACATTTTTCTCGGAAACCATTAAACTACCAAGTAGAAATTTTACCAGTTATTCATCTTGTACATGCACATACCTTGGCATTTTTATTTCTTCCTCGGATGCTCCTAAAATTAGTAATATACAAAAAACACGTAGAAAGAAATTTTTAAAAATTCTATGTTATTCGTTATTTTATTTTTTATTTTATGGTTTTACAGATTAAATTGAAAAATTCCAGTTGCTAGAAAAACCCAACATCGATAACTGTGTAAAGTTTTATTTTCTTATCATTAACTAATCCTATGAAAAATGTGCCTAAAAATAGCAAATTTAACATTGGCGGGATACAAAGTACAGTCTCCCGTTCGGGAGATCGGATCGGGATCCCGAGAGAGTATGGTTAATTTCAACCCAACCATGAAATTACACCGGTAACCACTGTTTAGTATTCAAATCCGTATAAAAGTAACTACCTTTACTAGGATTCGAACCAGGAACCTTCGTCTCCGAAAATCAGCTGTTAAACAGTTCTTTGTTAAATTGAGTAAAAAAATCATAAAAGTGTTGGACGTCTTGTTCTTCCGGTAAATCTATATACGAAATCATTGTATCAATGGCGTCACGTACTTTAAAATTTTTGGGTTTCTGTTCACAATTATGGTTTTATTTAATACGTTTAATATTGTTGAGGAACTTTTCTAATTTGGAATCCATTATAGTGAAAGTCCATTATATTGGAGTCCGTTATAGCGAGGACCTATTGTAATTAAAAATTATTAACAAACAAAGGTTACAGGTAATTAATAAAATATTAATTTTTTTTAATAATGTATTTAAATTTACTTAATACAGTTTTACAGATTTTTAGTTATTTATATATTAAAGGTTACAATGCTTTCAACGGTTGCTTCTTTTTAACGGTCAACAACCAAGGTTAAAACGTTTTTGCCGCACTCCAATTAAAATCTATTCCCGTTGTCTTAAAGTTTATCTTATGTAATGTAATACTTAAGTCAGTATAGGCGAAAATTTAGTATTACTTAATATTTTATTTAACAAATATTTTAATAAAAATTATACCTGCGCTTTGTACTGAAAAATTGTCGGCACAAATAGGTTTTTCTGTATAGGTCCAATTTTAAACTAGGTAAGGTGACTTTAGACTTTCATTCGTTCATGGTAAGCTTTTATCCTTTCTTTTGTCTATCCGTTGATCTGATTTTTACTTTCTCTTGCCTATATGAATATATAGGAAGTATTGTTTTCATGTCGACTTTTCGAAATCGAGTTTTCACCGAATCTATACGTTTTCAGACCCCTGAACCCAAAAAACATGTTTTTAGCGATTGGTGTGTGTGTGTGTGTGTGTGTGTGTGTGTGTGTGTACAAAATATCTCAAAAACGGAACATCGTACGAACTTGAAACTTGAAACTTAAGTTACATACCACTACCGGACCCGACGCAAACATTTTCATCAAAATCGGTCAACCGGAAGTAGTAGTTTATTCGTATAATTTTTCACCTTTTTGCTATTTTCTCAAAAACTGGTCCTACGATTTTTTTTTTAAACCGCCTTATTTACTCAATTTTTTATTCTCTAAAAGATAGGGTAGGCGCCATGTTTGCTAAAATTCTTGGTGAGGGTGTTTTTACGTAAAAAAAGTGTTTTTTTAAGATTACGGCTTTAATATTAATTTTAGAGCAAAAATTTATATATTAAAAGTTGTAGAGAATTTAAAAACCTACAACTTTTATTTCAAGCATTTTTTTTATAACGCTTAGTTTAGCGGTAATTAGCGGTTTTCTGTTTTTTCTCACGAAAACGTGTGAAAAATCTATTTTTTTAAGATTTTGGCCTTAGTATGCACTTTACGACAAAAGTGTATATAATAAAATGTATAGAAAATTAAGAGATCTACAACTTTTTTTTAGAGAATTTTTCGCTACAGAGCCTAGTTTAGCGTGAAAGTGTGATTTTCCGTTTTTTTAAGCCAAATTGAGTTCGATTTTCATTTTGCGTCATTCACTCATGATTAAAATAAGGTTATGTTTTTGAGGTTAGTTTTTGTTTATTTTTAATATTTTATTAATAATGTTAGGTTTATTATTAATTATTTGCATTGGCAAGAGAAATTTGTGTGAGCGTTTCACACCAGATTTTCTCTTTATGGAAGTTCTTAAAGTCCATAATTAGCTATCTGAATTTGTTTCATTAAATTTTCTCGGTTTATTCCGGTCTTTTCAACATCTATCTGACTTCTTTTTCTTATCTTTAATAATTTTTATCACGGTACTGAATTCATTGAGCCGGACAATTGAGGACTAAAAATGGTGAAGGATGAATGTGCTAGAATTAGAATTTGTGGGTAATTGAGAAAAACAATGAAACAAGAATTTGAACATTGTCATCATTCTCCATTTCTATGATGTTTTGCGTGATGAATATATCAATCATATACTTAAAAAAGAATATGCACATATTCTCTAGTATAGCGGTTCCCAACCCGGGGTACGTGTACCCCTTGAGGGTACGCGACGAACCGGTTAGGGGTACGCCGAAAATAAAGCAATGGCGGACGTTGTTTTTCTGAGTAACTTGGTGGGGTTATTGTCTTTATTTGTCTATATTCGAACCTGATTTCAAACAATTAAGTGCAACAAAACAGCCTCAAGGGTCACACTAAAAAAGAGTTTTGAAGACGTTTCCTGGACTAATAATTTAGTTTCAATACATCACAATTTTCATATTAGATTTTGTATTTACAAATTTTAAAAGAATTTTGTATTCGATGTGAGTTTTTTCAAAGTTTAAAACTAATCTGTCTTGTCTTAGATTAGAAAAACTATAATTATTATAACTCTGTCATTAGTATTTTGATGCAAAATTAAGACCATACAAGAAATGTTCAGTTTTCAATAAAATATCTATTTGAAATGCTTGTGTTAACTTTCATTTTCCTTGGTTTAAATTTATATCTTAATTTGAACACATAATAAAACGTACAAGTGTAAGTTATATTTTGCAATATTTAATAACTAACTAACGTATACTCACAGAAAAATACCATTATGATTATAAAAAAATTAATTTACATTATGCAAAATATTTGGAAATAAATAAAAAACATATGAAAATATGCAAATTGATTAGAGATTAGCTAGTGATTAAATAGCCCCTACTTAGTGAGGTATTGTAGTTACAGTGATATTACATTACATAGTTATAGTGATACAAAGCAACCTCAGTTTGGCTTAAAAATACGGAAAATCACTCTTTCACGCTAACTAGGTACTGTAGTGAAAACGCTTTGATGAAGTTGTACCTAGATGTTTTAATTTCCTATAAATTTTGTTATATACTTTTTTGTCGTAAAATGCAAAAAAGACTGAAATCTACAGAAAAATAATCGATTTTTTTACACGTTTTCGTAAAAAAAAACAGAAAATTGCTAATTACCACTAAACTAAGCGTTGTACAAAAAAAAGTTATAAATAAAAGTTGTAGGGTTTACAATTCTCTACAACTTTTGCATCAATACATTTTTGCGCAAAAATGCACGTTCAAGTCGCAATCTTGAAAAAATAAATTTGTTAACGTGAAAACAGCCCCAACAAGAATTTCAGCAAACATGGCGCCTACCCTATTATGTAGAGAATAAAAAATTTTAGTAAACCAGGCGATTTTTTAAAAAAATCGTAGGACCTGTTTTTGAAAAAATCTCAAAAAGTGAAAAATGACCCGAATAAACTACTACTCCCGGTTGACCGGTTTTGATGACAATGTTCATGTCGGGTCCGGTAGTGGTATCTAACTTAAGTTTCAAGTTCGTACGATGTTACGTTCTTGAGATATTTTGTTCACACACACAGACCATTCGGTAAAAACATGTTTTGGGGGTTTTCAGGGGGTCTGAAAACGTGTAGATCCGGTGAAATCTCGATTTCGAAAAATCCACATGAAAACAATACATTCCTTCCTATATTCATATAGGCAAGAGAAAGTAAAAAGAAAGAAATATTTAACTTTTAAGAATTATCGACCAATACAGAAATTTTGAAAAATATATTATAACGCTTTTATTTTCATTACTTTAGCTGTTATGTTTAACGCTGCAATTCTTTAAAAATATCATTTAACGCGTTTTATCGCAGAGTATTGTAAATTTCTTCTAATTTAACAGTCGAATGAGGAAACAATAAATATCTTTTAATAATACGGCATTTTAATTTTAGTTGTGTGGAATTTTAGCTTAAAATACATTTGAAAGCTGTTATTTCGAACGAACCGATTTTAACGGTGCTATTTTAGAAAACCGTGTATTACCGCTACACTATAAGCTTCGGATAAGAAAATTTAAAATACATTTTTATTTTAAGTTGTACAATGTTTAATATTCTTCAACTATTTTTATATGCATATTTTGTTTAAAATACACATTATCTGGATTCGGTAGGCTTGAAAACGTGTGTTGTCGGTGAAAACTAATTTGAAAATCAAAATGAAAACAATACATTCCTTCTCTATACATTTATTCATAAAAGATAAGAGAAAGGAAAATAATAAATCATTTAATATTGTAACTGAAGAAAATAATAATTTATATTAAAAATATGACTCAATAATGCATTTTTAATCATGAAAGAATATTTTTGCTATATTGGCAATTATCCAAAAATTACATAAAAAAACTGTTAAATGAACAAATTAAAAATGCAAATGACCTTTTATAGTAAGATGAATAACAGATATTTATATATTTTTTTTTAATCAACGACACACTAAATTTATGCTAGAGAACTAACTAATTGTCTATAATCGTGCAAAACAGAGGAAACTTTAAAAATAAATCTATTTATACTGTAAAATGCGTATGTATTTTGATTCCCTTAGAAAGAATTACAAAAATGATATTCTAAAAAAAATTCTTACCTGGCTCATAAATCTTTTTTTCAATATTTTTCTCTAAAATTGTAAATGTATATTGTCACCGGATGGTGACATTTAAGTGGCGAATCTTATTAATTTGGTGGCCCTGAAAAGGGCCGTTTAAGCGGTAGTCGTCTGTCGTAGTCGTCGTGGCGGTCGAGGAACTGGGCGACACGGCGTGTCATTGTCCAGCGGAGACGTCATCTTCTTCCCTCGCAGTAGTGCGTCGATGGCTGCTTCGTCGGGTCCGGTGGGCGTAAGGCTCGGTCGAGGGACCGCTGTGGGCATCGCTCGCGTCAGCGGGCGATGACGGTCCGGTCGACGGCCTACGGTGACGAGATTGCGAGCGGAAGCATCATCTTCTCTCTTGCGGGGTCGTCGATTAGTTCTCGCTGGAGTCCGGAAGCCGTGTGCCGTGGTGAACGTCATGTCGTTGTCTGGATCGGTAGTGAATCCCTCGGTGTCTTGATTGGAATTCAATTCCTGCTCAGTGCAGCGCTTTTTACATAGTTGCGGAGAGCGCTGTGGTAGAGAACGGCTACTGGTTTGGCCTTGATGACAAAGGCCTTTGAGGTGCGCAGCCGAAAGCTTTGTCGCTATGCCATCAAAGGCCGGGAGAACTATTGAAGCCGGAAACACAGTAAATGATTAATTAGAAGGGGTGGCGGTGACAATATGTAACATCATATAGTGTTGTTTACAGAAAATCGGTTTACAAATCTCATTTTCAAAATCTGGTGTGAAAAATCACACAACTTTCTCTTGCCAATGCAAATAATTAAGAATATAACCTAAAATTAGTAATAAAACATTAAAAATAAACAAAAAAACTATACTCAAAATTCATAACTTTATTTTAATCGTGAGTGAAAGACGCAAAATGAAAATCGACCTCAGTTTGGCTTAAAAATACGGAAAATCACTCATTCACGCTAAACTAGGGTCTGTAGAGAATAATGCTCTGAATAAAAGTTGTAGATCTTTTAATATCCTATAAATTTGATTATATACACTTTTGTAGTAAAATGCGGACTAAAGCCGAAATCCTAAAAAAATCAATTTTTTTTACACTATTTCGTGAGGAAAATACAGAAAAACGCTAATTACCGCTAAAATAAGCATTATACAAAAAATGTTTGATATAAAAGTTGTAGGATTTTAAATTCTCCACAACTTTAATGATACACTTTTGCACTAAAATGCATATTAAAGTCGCAATCTTAAGAAAACAATTTTCGTACGAGAAAACCACTTCCCAAGAAATTCAGCAGAAACGGCGCCTATATTATCTTGTAGCAAATAAAAAATTTAGTAAATGAGGCGATTTTTAAAAAAATCGGAGGAGCCGTTTTGAGAAACTCGCAAAAAAGTGATAAATGACACGAATAAACTACTACTTTCGGTTGACCGATTTTGATGAAAATATTCGTGTCGGATCCGTTAGTGGTGTCATACTTAAGTGTCACGTTTCCAGTTCGTACAATGTTCCGTTCTTCAGATATTCTGTTCACACACACGCACACACACACGCACACACATACACACACACGCGCGCGCACGCACACACACACACACACACACACACACTCACACACACATGGACCAATCGCTAAAAATTGTTTTTTGGGTTCAGGGGGTCTGAAAACGTGTAGATCCGGTGGAAACTTGATTTCAAAAAATTGACATGAAAACAATACTTTCCTTCCTATGTATTCATATAGGCAAGAGAAAGTAAAAAGAGAGAGGCATGGTCGAGAGAAAGAGAGGGAAGCCGAAAATAGATAGCTGCCAAATTGGTGAACTGTTTCATTCTTAGTAGGCCTATAAAAAAGTGTTGTTTAAGTCATCAGCCGAAAGATGGTTTGAACCCCTAGAGTCTTTCGTAAAAAAAACAAGGAGTGAAGTGGTTTACCACCTTCCTTACTGAGCAGAAAATTATGCTTATCAGCATATTAAACCCTCTGAAAAGCATCTACTTTCTACCCTGCAAATGATACGTTCACTTTATTCACCATAGCGTCTGGCTGTATAATGAAATTCCTTACTTTCAGAGGAGATAACTCCGATTTTTGTCATTTACACCTCTACCTCTTCTGTTCTTAAATTCTTCAGTCATATAATTGGTTGACCATGTGATACGAGTGTAGAATGCTACACTCACATACAGGATGCTCACTCTATACACAGGAGTGAAACGTAGGTGATAGGGGCTGTAGAAAACACAAGAATAGAAGCTTTTGAAATGTGGTGTTATAGGAAATTGTTAAAGATTAGGTGGGTGGACAAAATAAGTAATTTAGAAGTTCTTAGGCGAATGAATGAAAAAAGAAGTATATGGAAGCATCTTACCAAAAGAAGGAATAGGCTAGTAAGGCGTACCTTAAGACATCCAGGTATTGGGCTATCAATAATGGAGGGTAATATTGAGGGAGTAAATTGTAGAGGGAGGCAAAGGTTAGAATATATAAACAAATTACAAAAGATGTAGGGTGTTGCAGGTATGTAGATATGACGACTTGGGCAAGATAGAACAGGTTGGAGAACTGCATCAAACCAGTCGAGAGACTGATGTTAAAAAAAAATGTGATACAAAACAGAAAAATGTTTTGTAGTCTTGGAACTAGCAGATCTAATGCAAATAATTTAACACTCCACCTGTCTGTTATGTGCACAAATCAAAACGTGTTGTTGTTTAGGTCATCAGCCGAAGGGCTAGTTTGAACCTGTAGAGGTTTTACTAAGTAAAACGAGGAGTGAGGTGGTTTACATTTGCCTTCCTCACTAAATGGAAAAGTACGCTTATCAGCATGCCGGGCCCTCTGAAAAGGACATATTTTCCACTCTGCAAATGACACCTTCATTTCATTCACCACAGGGTCTGGCTGTATAATGAAATTCATTACTTTCAGAGACGATAACTCTGATTAGTGTCTTTTACACTTCTACCTCTTCTGTTCTTTAATGATTCAGTCATTTAATTGGCTGACATTGTGATAAGAAACGGAACTATTTATTTTAGCCCTGCAACGAACATATTGAGTGTAAATAATTTGACACTCCACCTGTCTGTTATGTGCACAAATCAAAACGTATAAAGCGGAATTACAGAAATGGCGGTTTTGCGTAGACAGAGTTAAGGAAAACTGTGATGGGACGGTACCTGTCAATCTTACTTCGACTCACAGGATTAGTGCAAAAGCTCATTCTGCGTGTAGTAATCAACAAACCCGACTACCTTATTCTTAAATCAACAGTTCAAGAATTTTAAAATATAAGATGTTCGTAAACATTATAACAATATTAATTTATCTAACCAAGTAAAGCGTTACCAGAGGTTTTATTCATTTAAAAAATCTGGTATGAAAAAATTACACGAATTTCTCTCCCCGATGTAAATGTTTTTGTCATCAGTCTCTCGACTGGTTTGATGTAGTTCTCCAAACTGTCTATCTTGCGCAAGTCGTTTCATATCTACCATACCTGTAACACCCTACATCTTTTGTAATTTGCTTTATATACTCTAATCTTTGCCTCCCTCTACAATTTACTCCCTCAATATTACCCTCCATTATTGATAGCCCAATACCTGGATGTCTTAGGATATGCCCCACTAGCCTATCCCTTCTTCTGGTAAGATGCTTTCATATACTTCTTTTTTCATCCACTCGCCTAAGAATCTCTAAATTACTTATTTTGTCCAACCACTTAATCTTTAACATTTTCCTATAACACCACATTTCAAAAGCTTCTATCGTCTTCCTTTCTACACCCCTATCACCCACGTTTCACTTCCGTATGTACGTTTCACACCGACCTAAACAACCGATGTAAATAATGTGGTACATATGATTAATCATTGGTAAATAACGTAAAATGAAAAATATTAATATAGATAATTTTAATAGTGAGCGAATGGTACAAAATGAAAACCAACTAACAACAATTTTTAAGTCTGTTCGACTTAAAAATACGGAAAATCACGGGTTGCTTTTATTTAACCCAAAAGTTATATTTTACATTAAAAAAGCTATTGTGTTTCACAACAACGACTGAAAACAGGAAAAGACTCAGGAGACGATGCCAAGAAGTAGCAGTTGAATTGCATAATCCTTATATTAGATATGTATATGTAAACAATAACAAGATGTCAATGAAAATTTCAACAGTAACTAGATTTGTAACAGAGATCTTGTAAATATACCGGGTGCTTCTGAAGATATAATACAATTTATAATAGCTATATCGGCTCATAACGAGCAGGTGCAGTGGTAAATTATTTGCACTCGATCTGTCAGTTCCTGGGCTACAAACAATAGTTCTGTTTTTATCTTGCCAATGCAAATAATGAACAATATAACCTAATATTAGTAATAAAACATCATAAATAAACAAAAAACTAATCTCAAAAACAAAACCTTATTTTAATCATGAATGAAAGACGCAAAATGAAAACCAACTTCAGTTTGGCTTAAAAATAAGGGAAATAACTCTTTCATGCTAAACTAGGCTCTATAGAGATAATTGCTGTAAATAAAAGTTGTAGATCTTTTCATTTCCTATAAATTGGATTATATACACTTTTGTCGTAAAATGAATACTAAGGCCGAAATCTTAAGAAAAACAATTTTTTACACGTTTTCGTGGGAAAAAAACAGAAAATTGCTTATTACCGCTAAACTAAGCGTTAAAGAAATAAATGTTTGAATTAAAAGTTGTAGGATTTTAAATTGTCTACTAGTTTAAAAGTTGTAGGATTTTAAATTGTCAACAACTTTTATTATATAGCTACATTTTTGCGCTAAAATACACATTGAAGCCGTAATCTTAAATAAAACCATTTTTTTACGTAAAAACAGTCTCACCAAGAATTTCAGCAGACATGGCGCATACCCTATCTTGTAGAGCATAAAAATTTAGTATACCAAGCGATTTAAAAAAAAAGTACGACCCGTTTTTGAAAAAAAAAGTAAAAAATTACACGAATAAACTACTACTTTCGGTTGACCGATTTTGATGAAAATATTCGTCTCGGGTCCGGTAGTGGTGTGTACCTTAAGTTTCAAGTTTCAAGTTCGTAGGATGTTCCGTTCTTCAGATATTCTGTTCACACACACACACACACACACACACACACACACACACACACACAGAGACCAATCACTAAAAACATGTTTTTAGGTTCACAGGGTTTGAAAACGTGTAGGTCCGGTGAAAACTGGATTTTTAAAAATCTACATGAAAACAATACTTTCCTTCCTGTATATTCATATAGGCAAGAGAAAGTAAAAAATTATAAATATAAATTAAATCAGTTTAATTGAAACACCCTGTACCTTTATGAATTATATGAGTTATATTACTGAAGCGATTCGTGTGGGAGGTCATTTATAAATAGACTAAGTTAAAGCCTAAAGAAACAGAAAGAAAAATATTAAAGTAAAAAAAGACAAACTGACTTAAAAAGAGTAAGCTAGAATGATTGACGGAGGGAGAAAGAAAATAACACTTAAAAACAGAGAAAGAGAGAGAAAACCATAAAGTGTAGTGGAAAAAACACCCGGTCAGCCAAAGGACAACCAATATTGGGTTCTAAATTTATTATTTCTGTCAAAAATGCAACTGTTACCAAATACGTTTGAAATCCTGACATGAAAACGGACTAACGTAATTTTTATTAAATATTCAAAGATGAAATGTACCGTGGATTTGAAAGTGAAATATATACGCATATTTTTTTTAAAATAAATAAATTCTACTATTTTCTAAATGTGTTTTATAATTTTAAATGTTTTGCACCAATTATTTAATAGCAAAATTAATGTTTGTACACTAATATATAAAATCTATGGTAATAAACCTTTAAGTTGTTTGCTAAATTCGGAGTCGAAGGTTCCAAGGTTTTAATCCTAGTAAAAGTACTGTCTAACTTGATGGCCTCCGGAAGAGGGGAGTATATTACACAATATACGGATTGTAAAACCATTTCAGAAAACATACATCTTATATTTTTAAATAACAAGCTTGTCGGAAATGACGTATTTTTATAAAACAAAATATTTTGCACGTTTTTGCTATATAAAATTATTTCGAAAAACACATGCTTAATGAGATAATGTATAATTCAGTGAAAGTTTTGATTTTGAAGAAAAAACTTTTGTTGTAAAATGCATACTAAGACCAAAATTTTAAAATATCCATTTTTACAGATTTTTATGGAAAAACAGAAAATCATTAATTACCGCTAAATTAAGCGTTATACAAACAAATAAATAAAAGTTAAAGGTTTTTAAATTTTTTACAACTTAGATTACATAAATTTTTGCCAAAAATGCATATTAAATCTTAAAAAAAACATTTTTTTCCTATAAAAGCATAGCCTCCCCAAAAATTTCAGCAGAAATGACGCTTACCCTATCTTGTAGTAAATGGGGTGATTTGAAAAAAAAATCGTAAGAGCCGTTTTTGAGAAAATCGCAAAAAAGTGTAAAATGACACAAATAAACTTTTACTTCTGGTTGACCGATTTCGATGTAAATGTTCGTGTCTTCTATTGTTACGTAGCTTAAATTTCAAGTTTCAACTTCGTACGATGTTCCGTTCTTGAGATATTCAGTACACACACGCACGCGCGCACACACACACGCACACACACACACAAGCACACATCAATCTCTATAAAACAACATGGTTTTTGAGTTTAGGGTGTCTGAAAACGTGTATATCCGGTGAAAATTTGATTTCTAAAAATTGACATGAAAACAATGCGTACTTTTCTTCTTACAATATTTATATAGGCAAAAGAAAGTAATAAGTGTCCCAAAAACCTTTATTTTCCTATTAACGTTTAAATACTCCCGCCTCTTTCTACATTATCCATTCATGGAAACTTTTTGAAAGACCTATCAATTAAGTTTTTTACGTGCAAAGGGAGCAGATTCAACAAAGAATGTTTTAGATCCAAAGAATGTCTTTACACCAGTTCCTAGACTGGTCAGAAGTTACAGACCGATTGGACAGCACGATCCGGGGCGACCGGTGGCTAGGTGAATGCAGAAACAGGTCTTTGAACTTATCCTTGTTTGGTGAAGAAGAAGAAATAACATTAAAAGATTTTCACGTAATTGCGAAAAACCTTTATAAAGATAAATGAAAACGGTAAAAATATAAACTTAAATATTAATATAATTCTTCTTAAAGGATATTTACAGAAACATAATTAATATTTTATACTTTTCTCAAATCTAGAAGGCACTGTTAAATTTCTAATAAGCAATTAGAAGTTGAAGTATTAAAACAGAGTCATCAAATTGATCCAATTATTTTTATACGAAAAAGTCACATTTTAATTGAAAGATTCATCCACGTTGTTGAGGATAGCAAAATTATAAATCTGAACTTTTAAATAAATTATAAACAGACGAAATGGATATTTCAAAGAGACGGTCGATGTACATATATTTCGCTTTAAATCTTTCTTCACCCGATATTATTCTCTCGAATTTTCTTTTTTTTCTTTTTCATTAATTTTCCCTTTAAATCGGTTTGAATTAGTCACCGAACCGGGCAGATCTGGAAACTCTTACTAATCTCCGTTATAATTACATCAAATATTAAAAAGAGTACACGTTTTGTGCTCCAGCTATAAAATAAACCTATTAAAATTTTATATATTTTCAAAGTAGTACAGAACGAATGAAACATATGGGTCCTTTTTGTTGTAAAGGAAACCCAGCAAGGTTTAAATTTTAATTACAATATTTAAAATTAAAAAAGATAATCTCATTTCGGAAAGTAATTTTGAAACTTTAGATTAAAATTAAAATTTATTGTGCTGAGTTGTAAAATTGGACAATGAGCAGCTTATTCTTTGACAGAACAAGGCGTAGGGTTGTTCTGACGACTCATAAAGCTTTGTATTCTATGAAAATCCTTGACCATTTATACAATTTTTATTTCTAATATAGGGATGTTTATTTCAATTTATTATTCCTAATTTGTGTACGTTGCAATCTGTTCAATTTAGAACAATAAGCAACCCCATGACCCAATGAGATTAGGATGATGTGTATGACGTGTAAATGAGGTGTAGTCTTGTACAGACCCAGGCCGATCATCCTGAGAGAGTATGGTTAATTAAACCCCAACCATCAAAGTACACCGGTAACCACTGTCTAGTATTTCAATTTATGACAGTTTATTTCCATTTAGAATTATAAATAATCCCGTGACGCAATGAGATGAGGATGATATTTATGAACTGTAAATGAGGTGTAGTCATAGACCTAGGTCAACCATTCCTGATAGAGTGTGGTTAATTGAACCCCAACTATCAAAGTACACCGGTAACCACTATCGAGTATTCAAATCCGTATAAAATTTACCTAGTTAAATTTTTTTATCCGTACTAACTTTATCCGTATAAAGCACCTAGTTTAAATCCTAGTAAAGACTAGGATTTAAACTAGGTGCTTTCATCTACGAAAATCAGTTGTTTATACAATTTTTACTTTCTTTTGCAAATATAAATATATAGGAAGGAAAGTATTGTTTTCATGTCAATTTTTCGAAATCGAGTTTTCACCGGATCTAACGTTTTCAAACCACCTGAACCCAAAAATACAAATGTTTTTAGCTGTGGTTTATTCCGAGAAAATGTTTTCTTCATAAACTTAATAAGAAATAAATGTGACCTATAATATTGTCCATAGCTTAATTACATGACTAGAAAATATGTTTGATTTACTGTAATTACCATCTACCTTATTTCATTGGAACAAAATTTTCTACAAATGAATCGCCTTCTTTACTATCGCTGTCACCGGCATCTGTACTTTCAGTCTCACTAGTGTCTACCATACCGTTTCCTTTTTTTAACCAGGTGACAACAAAACTGTTGAAGAATAGCTTCTTCATGTCTTTCGTTTCCTTCTTTGTGTTTCAAATTATGGAAAGAGTTACATCACAGTAGTTAGTCACTTGCTCATGGTTTTAGTTACGTGGCGGGGAAAGGCATTTTTGTTTAGCTTCAACTTCACAGCATTTTATTACACTGCATGTTAGATTTCGTTCACCACTGTGAATAGTCTGTCCGCGTTTTCGAGAAACTAAAATTTCTATTTAACTTAATAAAAACAGTTAATCTATATTCGTACAGTTAACCTAACAAAGGTTCGGCGATATACTGTATATGCTCTGGGTATAGTATAAATTATGTTTGTCGTACTGAAATTAAAGCAGTCGCACATGCGCACTGATGCTTTTCTTCCTTTACTCCTTGTTGCAAACAAAGGCAAACTTCGGACTCAAGTGACTATGAGGTAGAGGAAATCAATCTACCGAACTATGGCCAAAAGCCATGTCCTAGGATAGGTGTGTGTGTGTGAACAAAATATCTCAAGAGCAGAATATTGTACGAAAAATAAAACTTACAAGCTAAGTTAGGTACCGCAAGGGTACCCGACACGAACATTTTCATCAAAATCGGAAAGCCGAATGTGGTAGTTTATTAAAATATATGGTGTGGGAAATTTTGAATATCAAAGGGAATTTTAAAACTATGGTAAACTTGAATTGTTTTCAAGCCAAGTTATTAGATAACTACTGTAAACTTTAACAAAATTTCACAGTTTCATATTGTGACACTGGTTTTTATATGACCATTTTTATTTTTATACATTGCGCAACCTATCTTTTCATTTATTTTCATTTTTATTTCTAACATCTGTGTCTTTAATAACAATTTTTTTTTTAAGTTTTATGAAACAGTTTTATGAGAGTATATTTTAAACAGAATGGATGGTGGTAGATAGCTTTACATAGTATTTTTGTTACTTCTTTTATTATTTATTCCCAGATGTATTTTATTGTTCAATTAGAAGAAAGAAGTTTTTCAAGAAGAGACATTTTTTAATGTTTATTTAACACGAATAAAATGGTTTTAGAAAGATTATAAAGAAAATTATAAATTTTATAACTAACCACAGTAAAGTTTTCACAAAAATTAAAATAAAATTTAATATTACATAATATAATAAAATAACAAAAATATTAGGTTTTTTTAGTATGAATATTTATCAGGTAAGATTTTTAAATCCCTAATGTGTGTACGTTTCAATCTGTTGAATTTTAAAACATAAAGCAACCTCATGACCCAATGAAACAAGGATGACATATGTGACGTGCAGATGATGTAGTATTTTACAGACTCAGGCCGACCATTTCTAAGGAAATATAATTAATTAAACCCCGTCCCCATGTCAACCAGGTAGAGTTTTACGTTATTTAAACTCAATCTGCTAGTTCCAGGGCTACAAAAATAGTTTTGTTTCTTATCATATGGTCAACCGATTATATGAATAAAGGATTTAGTAACAGAACAGGTAGAGGTGTAAAATACACTAGTCAAAGTTATTTCTTTGGAGAGTAATGAATTCCATTATACAGCGAGATTATGTGGTGAAAGAAGTGAAGGTGTCATTTGCAGGGTGGAAAGTAGATTTTTCAGAGAGTAAAATAGGAGTGAGGTGATTTACAATTGCCTTCCCAACTGAGGGGAAATGCTTATTAGCTTCCCAGGCACTGAAAATCATCCTTTTTCCACCCTGCAAATAACACCTTCACTTCATACACCACAGGGTCTGGCTGTATAATGAAATTCATTACTTTCAGAGGAGATAACTGTGACTATAGTTCGATTCACGAAAGAAAACACCTGTCTTTAAACAACAATATCGTTTGAACTGTTATATGTAAAAACAATAACGATACATCAAATTAAAGCTTGTTTTACCGCTGGTTACGGAATATACATTAAGATTTTATTAAAATTAATAGTGTATTAAATATAACGAATTATGCACAAAAGTACCCTGTTTTTAACCACTTTTCCAATACTTTTAACTTCAAGGTACTATTACTTTTTTCACGCGTACATTAGAATGTATAGGGCGACAAAGTATTATATTTTAATATAATCCTGTAATCAACAATAAAACAAGCTTTAATTTGATTTATTGTAATTGTTTTTTCATACAACGGTTCAAAAGATATTGCTGATTAAAGACAGGTGTTTCTTTCCTCAATCAGACTATAGTTTATTTTACAACTCTATTTTTTCTGTTCTTAAATGCTTCAGTCATTAAATTGGCTAACCATAAATTAAGAAAGAGAATTATTTTTTGTGGCCCTGAAACTAGGAGAACGAGTATTCATAATTTAACAATAAACCTGCCTGTTATGAAAAAGATTTTTAATATTACAGTCGAACTTCGATTTAACGAAATCGAGAATCCTGGGGAAAAAATCTTTAAATCGAGGCATTCGTTATATCGAAGTAACAACGAATTTGTTTCACGTTTTATGATGAATTAAATACAGTTAATTTTCTTAACAGACACGCCTTAACTAGTAAATTAATGTTTTTATAGATCATGTTTTACGTAATTACAGTTAATAATAATTCAAAAAGTATGTATTTATTTCAAATAAGAACTTACCTCGTATATAGATCTTGGCTATAATTAAAACATCTGAAACTCATTTGTAGCTTAATACTGTATTTTTTTTAGTACATATTTCTTTAAAGTACTAACATAAAAGATAAATACACTAAATTTATCTAAATCGGTTATAAAAACACTAATCCTAAATGCATTCTTTAGTTTTTGATATTGACAGGTATTGATTAGAATATTTAATTACAGTAAAATTTACGCCTTGAAAAAGTGAGTAATTTTTCAATGTTTGTTGTGCTTGAATAAAGCAATACGTTCAAAAAAAGTTTCACATTTATTTAAATTTTCAAAAATACTGTCGGGCACTTCATCCTTGAGCTGTAGCCGAAGCCTAATTATTTTAAATGACTGAAATCTCGTCGTCGGTAGGTTTTTTTCTCCTGCTGCTGGTCTTCGCAGTTTCATCATCTTCTTCTTCTTCATCATCCCGGTTAGCGGACTTATTAACACCATGAAGTACATCGTTATCGTTCCAAAAATCACTAACAATAATCTGTTTATCAACCTTGATGAAATTCTCTAGAGTAACATCGTTACTGACGTTTCCAGTTGACGAAAATCAAAAGAATCTACCTTAAAACTCACAGAGAAATCATAATGCAGCGTGTTACTTCGTACTTATTGCATAACACTATTTTGTTATGTTGTTTAGGTCATCAGCCTGTAGGCTGGTTTGAACCTGTAGATGTTTTACTAAGTAAAACGAGGAGTGAGGTGGTTTACCATTGCCTTCCTCACTGAGTGGAAACGTACGCTTATCAGCATGCCGGACCCTCTGAAAAGCACATATTTTCCACTCTGTAAATGACACCTTCACTTCATTCACCACAGGGTCTGGCTGTATAATGAAATTCATTACTTTCAAAGGAGATTACTCTGATTAGTGTCTTTCACACCTCTACCTCTTCTGTTCTTAAATGGTTCAGTCATTTAATTGGCTGACCATGTGATGAGAAACAGAACTATTTATTTTAGCCGTGCAACGAACAGATTGAGTGTAAATACTTTGACACTCCACCTGTCTGTTATGGGCAGTATTTCGTTATATCAAGGTACTTATTCGTTAAATCAAGGTAACTTTGCATATAGTTTAATTTTAATGTCACGGAGCAGTAAAAAAATCGTATAATCAAGGTTTTCGTTATATCGAAGTTCGACTGTAAAACAATTATTGATTTTGTATGATAAAAGAAAAGACAAATTCAATTACCAATGAATGAGAATGAACATCATTGGAAATTTTAAATTGATTTTATTACAGGGGTGTTTTACTTTTTCTTACAAAAATATAGAGAGAAAGCAATAAAAATGTGGGAATAAATTTATTTCCCTAAAAATAAATGTGCCTAGGTATACGTATATAGACTATTACAGGCACATGGTACATAGATTTAAACAGGTTCAATCGGTCGGAAGGAAGTATCTCTTAAGTCAGAAAATTTGACCGTGATAGCTTTTCCTTCTTGCTCTGTTTTATTATATATATGTTGACTTTTTCCCAACGCTCATCCTTCCCGGAGTACAGTTAACGTATTAGATTCACAAGTAAAAGAGAACAACTCCTGATACTCTGTGTACACACGGGCAACAAAATTGCCTGTCATAAAAACGCAATAAAATTTCCCGTCGAATTCCTTCCAGGTTTATTTCCCTCGATAAAAATAAATGGTATCTTAGACAGAAAGATAAAATTCCTGCTTCAACTTTAAGAGAAAATGGGGTTGGTACGATGGAGTTAAACTTATACGGTATATATTGTACGGAGCTGATTTCGTTCATCTTGGTTTTTATCTTTCGAATATCTGAAACGGTAAACCTTACTAAATTTTTCAAGAATACTCTACCAAAATTTTGTTGTTGTTGTTTAGGTCATCAGCCGAAAGGCTGGTTTGAACCTGTAGAGGTTTTACTAAGTAAAACGAGGAGCGAGATGGTTTACCAGCCTTCCTCACTGAGTGGAAAATTAGCTTATCAGCATGCCAGGCTCTCTGAAAAGCACAGATTTTTCACTCTGTAAATGACACCTTCACTTCATTCACCACAGGGTCTGGCTGTATAATGAAATTCATTACTTCCAGAGGAGATAACTCTGATTAGTGTCTTTTACACCTCTACCTCTTTTGTTCTTAAATGATTCAGTCATTTAATTGGCTGACCATGAGATAAGAAACAGAACTATTTATTTTAGCCCTGCAATGAACAGATTGAGTGTAAATAATTTGACACTCCACCTGTCTGTTATGGGCAACCAAAATTTTTTTTCACTAAATTTCTTTTTGACTTTGACTCATTATTCTGAAACTATACAACACGGTACAACTGTCAAAATGTTCCAAAAAATTCTTGACAAATAATAGACCTAAATAGAAAAACTTTTTCAAGAATCATATCCCAGTGGATAATTCAAATACTGAACAAAAAAAAAAATGGTTTGAAACATTCATACGATCTTCTTTTGCCAATGTAAATAATGAAACACACATAGCTGATTTAAACCATGAGTGGAATCCGCTAAATGACGATCAATCTCTATTTAAGAAACAAACTTAATTTCGATGAGAAAATAAATGGAAATCAATAAAATTTCTCTAAAATTTGTAGAAAATATCGCTAATTATATAGAATCATAGCCCAATTTGGGTTCAGGAACGATGGAGTTGAACGTGAAGTGGATTTGTCCGGCCCGTTGGCGTAGTGGTTAGCGCAAATGGCTTCTACGCCGGGGTCCCGGGTTCGATTCCCGGTTAGCTCTGGCGTTTTTTCAGCGCACATTTTCATTATCATCATTCTCCACCATCTTATTAGCAGAAATTGCAAAACAGTCATCCAAAAAAAAAAAAAATCAGAACCTCTAGAGGCTTTACTAAGTAAAACGAAGAGGTAACGTGGTTTACCATACCTTCATCTCCAAGTGAAAAAGTATGCTTATCAGCATGCCAGGTTTTCTGAAAAGCATCTACTTTCCACCCTTCCAATGACACCTTCTCTTCATTCCAACAGTGTCTGGCTGTATAATGATATTCATTACCACACTCAAAGGAAATAGCTGCGACTAGAGTTTTTTACACCTCTACATCTTCTGTTCTGCCCATAACAGACAGGTGGAGTGTCAAATTATTTACACTCAATCTGTTCGTTGCAGGGCTAAAATAAATAGTTCTGTTTCTTATCACATGGTCAGCCAATTAAATAACTGAATCATTTAAGAGCAGAAGAGGTAAAGGTGTAAATGACACTAATCAGAGTTATCTCCTCTGAAAGTAATGAATTTCATTATACAGCCAGACTCTGTGGTGAATGAAGTGAAGTGAAGGTGTCATTTGCAGAGTGGAAAATATATGTTTTTCAGAGGGCCCGGCATGCTGATAAGCATACAATACCATTCAGTGAGGAAGGCAATGGTAAACCACCTCACTCCTCGTTTTACTTAGTAAAACCTTTTCAGGTTGAACCAGCCTTTCGACTGATGACCTAAACAACAACAACACCTCTTCTGTTATTAAATGCTTCAGTCATAAAATTGGCTGATCATGTGATAAGAAACAGAACTTTTGTAGCACTATAACTAGCACATCGAGTGGAAAATAATTTAACACTCTACCTGCCTGTTATTGGCAACCACATACACCTATCTGTACTATGTATAAAATAATATTTTTCTGGGTTCAGAAGATCTTAAACCCAACTTACCTTCTCTATATTCCATATACGAAAAGATAAAGTAAAAATATCAATAACAACTGTCTACGGAATTATACAGGGTGAATCACGAAGATATGCAGAAACTTTAGGAGCTCATTGTACATGTAAAAATAATGAAAAAAGTTTATATAAACATGGGTCCGGAAATGCTTCGTTTCCGAGTTACGGGTAGCGAAAATTTCGCCCGGATTTCAGCTCACCAGGTGAACTGAGGTATTCCTGAAATTTTGTTAAGGTAGATCAAGGAGCGAATTCAATCATTTCTTATGGTTTTTGACCTGATAAATTGAATAAAACAGGTCCCAGAACTGTAAGTTAAATAGTTTTTAAGAAAACCAGTGTCAAATGCAAAAAATGGAGTGAAAAACAAATTTTTTTATCTTTGGGCAAGAATAACTTTTTTATTTCACCAAGAAACAGTAAAAATTTTTGAATGAATCATGTAGAAAATTTTATTCTGAACAAACCGGTGTAAATTAAGTACACAGAAAGCGAATAGACGTTTGATTAAATGAATTTTTATTCATAACAGTACAAAGTAAAACTAACCGGAAAAACAAAGATGAAAAAATGTGTTTTTTCCACTCCATTTTTTGCATTTGACACTGGTTTTCTCAAAATATATTAAACTTACAGTTTTGGGACTGGGACCTGTTTTATTTAATTTATCAGGTCAAAACCATAAGAAACGATTGGATTCGCCCCTTAATCTACCTTAACAGAATTTCAAGAAGACCTCATTTCACCTGGTGAACTGAAATCAGGGCGAAATCTTTCGCTAGCCGTAACCTGGTAACGAAGCATTTCCGGACCCATGTTTAGCCTATATAAACTTTTTTCATTATTTTTACATGTACAATGGGCTCCCAAAGTTTCTGCGTATCTTCGTGAATCACCCTGTATTTTTCGCACTCCTTTAAAATAGTATTTTATGTCGTTACACTACTCTGATCTGCGCTTAAGAAATTCTATCTCAGCGAGTTAAAAATCCTTTAGACAAGATTTCTAAATGTGTATTAGGTAAGAAACAAAGATGAAAAACTATGAACAATAAAAAAATATATTAAAGTATTAAAAAAAGAAAAACCAAGTAATTTATTTATTTTCATGATTCGGACATAAAAAGAGGTAATAAAAATTTAACGATCAACAAAACTTCTTTGAAAATAGAAACCAACAACCGATGGTAAATGTGTGAGAGTTTCATATTTTCGTGGCAAATGAAAAGAAAGGGGGGTGAAGGGAAATGAGATAAAGAGAGAAATCTATGAAGGATAGAAAAGGATGAAGAGCAACCAAACTAAAAAAGGTGTACAGAACAGAATGTTATCATATGGTTTGTTATGAATGTGAGAAGAAACAGTACGAATTGAATAAATGAAAACGTGGAAAGAAAGAGGAAACGTATGTATGACTGGAAGAAAATAAGTAAAAAAAAAATATATATATATATATATATATATATAGCAACAGTAAGAGTGGTAATGCTGTTTGAAATACCAGCAGATAGTCGTTGAGTTTACGTAAGCAAACTCTTGAATAAATGAATCTTTTTGAGGCGAAAACCTCAGGAAGAGGTGGTATGTACACAAGAAGTAAAAAAGGAAAGAAACAAACAACAACTAGTAAAAAGAAGGAAAGAAGGACTTGCGCTCTGTTTTTGACGCATAAAAATTTTAAACTAACGTTTTGGTGCAGTTTTCCCTCATTCTTCCTGAAAATGTTTCAAGTGTTCACTGAAACCTTATTCGTCTAACCTTTGTACTTGCTATTCTATTTAATCAGTAAACAAGAAAGCTACATACGGTTGTAAAGAGAAGTTCAAGTGAAAATGTGAGATCGTTTGTTTATATTACTTGTTCAGTATAACATGAAGTCATTACATTAATAAATATATATTTGTTAAAAATCTGAATTGAAACACTAACGCGACTTTCTCTTGCCAATGCAAAAAAATTAACAATAATAACCTAATATTAGTAATAAAACATTAGAAATAAACAAAACTAGCCTCAAAACATAACCTTATTTTAATTATGAGTGAAAGACGCAAAATGAAAATCAACCTCATTTTGGCCTAAAAATACGGAAAATTACTATTTCACGCTAAACTAGGCTCTGTAGAGAAAAATGCTCTCAATAAAAGTTGTAGATATTTTAATTTCCTATAAATTTGATTACGAGTATATACACTTTTGTCGTAAAATTCTAAGGCTGAAGTCTTAAAAAAACCGATTTTTTTACACGCTTTTGTGGCAAAAAAACCGGAAAATTGCTAATTACCGCTAAACTAAGCGTTATAAAAAAAATGTTATCAATAAAAGTTGTAGGATTTTAAATTCTCTACAACTTTTGTATATTAATCTTTGCGCTAAAATGGATCTTAAAGTTACAATCTTAAAAACACAATTGCACAAAAGTGAAACATTACACGAATAAACTACTACTTCCGGTTGACCGATTTAAAAAAATGTTCGTGTCGGGTCCGGTAGTAGTGTCTTACTTAAGTTTCAAGTTTGTACGATGTTCCGTTTTTGAGATATTCTGTTCACACACACGCGCGCGCGCGCGCACGCACACGCACACACACACACACACAGACCAATCGCTAAAAAAAAAAATGGGTTCAGGGGGTCTGAAAACGTGTAGATCCGGTGAAAACTCGATTTCTAAAAATTGACATGAAAACAATATTTTCCTTCCTATATATTCACATAGGCAAGAGAAAGTAAAAATAGATTTGGACGAATACTGAATTTAATATTACTGGTTTTATTCTCTAGGTACATTTACTTTTTTTGGCCTATAAGAATACAAAAAGGAAAGAAATGTATTGTTTTCATATCAATTTTTTACGTCGAGTTTTCACCGGAAATACACATTTTCACGCCTCCTGGAATGAAAAAAAACATATTTTTAGTGAGTGACCAGATTTTGTGTGTTTCTGTCAGTCCTTTTGTGTGTATGTGAACAAAATATCTCAAAAACGGAATACCGAAACTTGTTGAAATTTGGATCTACAGTTAGGTATCACAAGAAAACACGAACACATTTCTTAAAAGATTTACTTTTACCCCGTTTTCAGAATCTGTGTGAAAATCAATTGATCACATACGAGTACATTAATTGTTTTCTAAAGTTTTTTTTTGGCCTTCGGGCCAGCCCAATTAGTCAACTGGTAGAAAGTAATTATTGTTTGTTAAGTAACACCGGTAGGACAAGCGGCTTTGTATGGTGACCAGCTGACAGACATTCGCGAACAAACTCTACCGGGGGTCCCTGTTCAAACTCACGCATAATCCACGTCAAAAAGATAGCAATCAAAAATTTGGTTGATGTCAATAAACTGTACAGTTCCCGATGACAAATAAAAGTAAGAAGGTAACTTTCAGTCCATCGGTCATGAGTTTTTTTTTCTTTAATATTTATTTGTGGAAATCTTTAAAATTTTCATCTATCATTTTCCTTCGTCCATCCGTCACAAACTACAAGAGATAGCGACAAACATTTTTCGGATTCGCAATCTATACAAAACGTTACTAAGGCTGGATTAGGTTCGAAGTTCCGATTTCGACCAAAGTGACCCACAACCGGAAATCAAGAAATCAAAGTCGCATCTTTGAAACAAAAATTGTGACATTACATTCCTCTTAAAGAGTAGATACAGAAATCACTAATGGTTTTTACCATAAGTCAAAGGTAAGCCTTTTTTAAAATTGCCAGTAGCCATGAGGCGCATCGTCTCATGAAACGGATTTTTTACTTTCTCTTGCCTATATGAATACATAGGAAGGAAAGTATTGTTTTCATGTCGATTTTTCGAAATCGAGTTTTTTCCGAATCTACACGTTTTCAGACGCCGTGAACCCAAAAACATGTTTTTAGCGATTGGTGTGTGTGTGTGTGTGTGTGTGTGTGTGTGTGTGTGTGTGTGTACGCGTGCGTGTGTGAGTAAAATATATCAAGAATGGAACATCGTATGAACTTAAAACTTGTAACTTAAATTAGGTACTACTACCGAACCGGACGCGAACATTTCCATCAAAATCGGTCAACCGGAAGTAGTTGTTTATTCGTATCACTTTTCACATTTTTGCGATTTTCTCAAAAACGGCACCTATGATTTTTTTATAAATTGCATCATTAACTAAATTTGTTATGCTTTATAAGATAGGTGCCATGTCTTCTGAAATTCTTGGGGAGGCTGTGCTCTCGTAGAAAAAGTGTTCTTTCTTTTAAGATTGCGGCTTTAACATGCATTTAACCGCAAAAGTGCTTACAATAAAAGTTGTAGAGAATTTAAAAACCTACAGATTTTTTATTATAATGCTTTCGTGTATATAGCTTAGTTTAGCGATAATTAGCGATTTTCTGTTTTTTTTTCACGAAAATGTGTAAAAAGAATTGATTTATTTTTTAAGAGATTTCAGCCTTAGTGTGAATTTTACGACAAAAGTGTATATAATCAAATTTATAGGAAATGAAAACATCTGCAAAAACTTTTAGATAATTTTTCTCTACAGAGCCTAGTTTAGCGTGAAATAGTAATTTTCCGTATGTTTAAGTCAAACTGAGGTTGATTTTCATTTTGCATCATTCACTCATTATTAAAATAAGGTTATGTTTTTTGAGGTAAGATTTTTGTTTGTTTTTCTAATGATTTATTACTAATGTTAGGTTATATTGTTAACTATTTGGATTGGCAAGCGAAAGTCGTTAAAGTGTTTCACACCAGATTTTTCTTATAATGTTCCCATCCGTTATTGCGTTTCTGACTGTCTTCTTTTTGAATACATTTAATAGTCCTTGATTATTAATTTTTCGTGTATTAGCTCTTCTATTTCTATTTTTTTAAATTTATTTACCTATGATGATGTAATCATTTGATATTTTTAACTTTAACATATGCAAACTCCAAAGTTAGTGCATCCTGTTTGACGCTAAATAAATATTTTGATAAATAAACAAATGTCTGAGGCTAAATCAAATAGCATTTACTCAATCAATTAATTGCTATTGATTTTAGTTCTATATTTTGATTTGACTTTCAACTTAAAAGGCTATATATGAGAAATTATTCGGTTTTTACTTTCTCTTGCCTATATGAATATATAGGAAGGAAAAGTATTGTTTTCATGTCGATTTTTCGAAATCGAGTTTTCACCGGATCTATACGTTTTCAGACCCCCTGAACCCAAAAAACATGTTTTTAGCGATTGGTCTGTGTGTGTGTGTGTGCGCGCGCGCGTGTGTGTGTGTGTGTGTGTGTGTACAGAATATCTCAAGAACGGAACATCGTACGAACTTGAAACTTAAAACTTAAGTTACATATCACTACCGAACCCGACACGAACATTTTCATCAAAATCGGTCAACCGGAAGTAGTAGTTTATTCGTATAATTTTTCACTTTTTTGCAATTTTCTCAAAAACTAGTCCTACGATTTTTTTTAAAATCGCCTGGTTTACTACATTTTCTATGCTCTACAATATAGGGTAGGCGCCATGTTTGCTGAAATTCTGCTTGAGGCTGTTTTTACGTAAAAACATTTTCTTTTTAAGATTGCGGCTTTAATATGCATTTTAGCGCAAAACGTTCTATAATAAAAGTTGTAGAGAATGTAAAATTCTACAACTATTATTTCAAACGTTTTTTTGTATAACGCTTAGTTTAGCGGTAATTTGCGATTTTCTGTTTTTTTTTCTCACGAAAACGTGAGAAAAATCGATTTTTTTAGTATTTCGGTCTTAGTATGCATTTTACGACAAAAGTGTATATAATTAAATTTATAGAAAATTAAAAGATCTACAACTTTTGTTTAAAGCATTTTTTTCTACAGAGCCTAGTTTAGCGTGAAAGCGTGATTTTCCGTATTTTTAAGCCAAACTGAGTTCGATTGTCATTTTGCGTCATTCACTCATGATTAAAATAAGGTTATGTTTTTGAGGTTAGTTTTTGTTTATTTCTAATATTTTATTAATAATGTTAGGTTTATTATTAATTATTTGCATTGGCAAGAGAAAGTTGTGTGAGTGTTTCACACCAGATTTTTAAGTTTAGTTTGCAATGACTTAAAACGAGTGTGGAGCTGCTAGTTAAGTTGTATGAAGGGTTACATTGGTGATCTTTTTTCTTTGTTTAACGTTCGACTGTTCTGCAAGTACTGCTAATGCAGACGATGAAGGATGTGAAATAATTTTTTAACGTATGAAAATATGCCGTGCCTGAATGGGATTCTAACCCAAGACCGCATGATGACAGGCGAGCACGTTACCAACTACGCCAATGCGGCCGGCCATTAGTGATCAGCTTTCTCAAGCAATTGGGTGATCATTGAGCTTATTTGAAGTTGTTACATTAAAAATTTGCCCATAATGGGCAGGTGGAGTGTTACATTTCAAGATATAAGTTTATCTTAATCAATTAATTAATTTTTTTTACAATTGTTGTTGTTTAGGTCAACAGCCTAAAGGCTGGTTTAAATCTCTAGAGGTTTAACTAAGTAAAAACTAGGAATAAGGTGGTTAACTATTGCTTTCCTCACTGAGTTGGAAAAGTGTGCTAATCAGCATGCCAGGCCCTCCGAAAAGCACCTGCTATCCACCTTGCAAATGACACCTTCACTTCATTCAACACAGGGTCTGGTTTTATAATGAAATTCATTACTTATAAAGGTGATAACTCTGATTAGTGTCTTTTACACCTCTACCTCTTCTGCTCAATAGTTCAGTCATATAATTGGCTGACTATGTGATAAGAAGCAGAACTATTTTTTGTAACCATGGAACCAACAGATGGAGTGTTAAATTATTTGCACTCTATCTACTGGTTCCAGGGCTACAAACATAGTTCTGCTTTTTATCACATGGTCAGCGAATTAGATGACTGAACTTTCATATACAGAAGAGGTAGAGGTGTAAAAGACACTAATCAAAGTTTTCACCTCTGAAAGGGAAAAAATTCATATTTTATTTGTCTTTGTTATTTTGTGTATCCATAAATACTGTAGCACACAATTTTAATAAACCTTTTTAGTAGTTTAATTCGTATTGAAGTAACTAACATGTAGTTTTAATTAGTAACACACTAATACATTACCGTTGTAATAGAAAATAAAGATGGAAACACTAAATCTATGTACAATTAATATAGAAAACGATAATTGGGTAGAACAATTTTACCAACAAGAGTTAATAAAAATAATTTTAGATTTAAAAAAAAATTATGTTAAAGGAAATTAACATTGTCTTGTAATGATTTTTGTATTGTAATAGTAAAATTAATTACTCCCAGAGGAGATAACCGTGACTAGTGTTGTTTACACCTTTACCTTTTCTTTTCTTAAACATTTCAGTTGTATAATTAGTTGACCATGTGATAAGAAACAGAACTATTTTTTGTAACCCAGAAACTAGCAGATCGAGTGCAAATAATTTACCACTCCACCCGCTTGATAGGTGCAGGTGGAGTTTTGAATTTATTGCACTCAATCTGCTAGTTTCAGGGTTACAAAAAATAGTTCTCTTTCTTTTCACATGGTCAAGTAATTATATAACTGAACTATTTAAGAACAGAGGAGGTAAAAGTGTAAAAGACAATAATCAGAGTTATTACCTCTGAAAGTAATGAATTTCATTACACAGCCAAACTCTGTGGTGAATGAATTGAAGATGTCAGGGTGGATTTTTCAGAGTGGAAAGTGGATGTTCTTCGGAGGGTCTGGCATGCTGATAAGCATACTCTTTCAACTCAGTGAGGAAGGCATTAGTAAACCACCTTATTCCTAGTTTTTACTTAGGTAAACCTCTAGAGATTCAAATGAGCCTTTCGGCTGTTTACCTAAACAACAACAATGGTAAAACAAATAAATTAATTGATTAAGTATACTTATAATATTATACTTATACTTATACTTATGAATTTATTTAAGTATACTTATAATTGATTAGTATACTTATATAGTTTTTACTTAGTTAAACCTCTAGAGGTTCAAACGAGCCTTTTGGCTGTTTACCTAAACAACAACAATGGTAAAACAAATAAATAAATTAATTAGGTATACTTATATTATTATACTTATACTTATTAATTGATTTAATTATACTTATAATTGATTAGTATACTTATATTATTAAGACGTATACTTATATCTTTAGGTCATGTGCTTTTCAATGTTGCCATACTTAATTATCTTCATGATATAATGAACTAGTAATATTCATGTATATTGTACAACTAAAGGCTCGCAGTACATTACTCTGTTGTCAGTACCGTAAAGGAAGTCCCTTTACTAGTTAAAATATTCTGTCCTTTAAACACGAGGGACTGCTACTCAACTCTTACTTTACTTATTTCTACTTTGTACTCTCTCATTTGAAACGCGCTATGTGTAGTAATTAATTCTACATATAACACAGCTACATGTAAGTAACATACTGGTAACTATTTTTATACATAATTTACTTAAAGAACTGTTTTCCCAAAAGAAATAAATTATTAATGGTTTTTATAGCAGATGACTACCATACGGAATAACTAATGGTTTTATGGAGTTTTTCTCTCTACATTTATTTAATGAATAGTGGAAAACCGCACAAGTTTTTTCGTTCTTGCCCTTTATAAATTATAGGAAAGGAAAATTATGTTAACATGTAAAGTTTTTGAAATCTATTTTTTATCGGAAATACATAATTTCTGGTTCCCTTAGTCAAAAAAACAGGTTTTTACTATTGTTCTGCAATTACAAAATCTCGTTTAAAAACTCTCTCATGCATTTTTCTAACGAATGTAAATAATAACCAATATAATCCATGTTTAATCATTAGTAAACAATAAAAAATGAAACATGTAATCTATTTTTAATCACGAGTGAATGATACAAAATTAAAAACAACTTTCTGTTAGGCTTAAAAATACGGAAAATCACTAATTGACGCTAAACTAGGCTCTTTAGAAAGAAATTCTAAAACAAAAGGTATAAATTTGTTAATTTACTATAATATTAATTATACATTTTTGTTGTAAAATGCGTACTAAGGACGCACTATTAAAAAATTCAATTTTTTACCGGTTTTGTTGAAAAAATATAGATAATCACTAATTTGACGTTAAACTAAGCGTTGTACAGGGTGATTATAAATGAGGTGGACACTTTCGATGGCTTCTTAAACATCAAACTGGTGTATTTGAATATAGTAAATAATATAGGTTTGTTGAAATTTTTTAAAGTTTATGTTGGTACAACTGTTGCTGTATGGTAAACCACCACCAACAAGGCAATCAATCTATGACTGGTACAAACATTTTGAAAACAGTAGATGTCTGTATAAAAGGAAGAGACCTGGAAGACCTTCTTTTACAGAAGAACAAATTGATAGTGTTCGTGATGTTTATGTACCAAGTCCAGGAAAATCAACTAGATCAGCAAGTTTAAAATTGCAAATTTCTCAACCGACAAAATGTGTGGAAAATTCTGGGGAAACGTTTAAAAATGACACCTTATAAATTGCAGTTAGTACAAAGTTTAAATACCAGTGATAAAGTCGTACGTAAAAATGTTTGTCTGGAGATGCAACATTGTGTTGAAAATGACGACGCATTCTTTAATCGCTTAATTTTCAGTCATGAATGTAATTTTCAGATTAGTAGAAAAGTTAATAGACATAATGTTAGAATGTGAGGATCAGAAAACCCAAAAATAACTTTACAGCCTACACGCGGTTCCCCTAAAGTAAACGTCTTTTGAGCATTATCTCGTGAAAAGGTTTACGGGCCGTTCTTCTTTCACGAAATGTCAGTAACCGGAGTAATTTATCTGGACAAGTTAAACGAATGGTTAATGCCTCAACTCCAGGAAGATATTGATAACTTCATTTTTGTACAAGATGGAGCTCCACCTCACTGACACTTACAGGTCAGAAATTATCTTGATGAACGTCTTCCTAGACGAGGGATCGGCCGTGCAAGTGAGGAAAACATTGTGTTTACGCCGTGGCCACCTCGTAGTCCAGACTTAACGCCCTGCGACTTTTTCTTAAGGGTTTTTTTAAAAGACAAAGTTTTTGTACCACTGCTTCCTGTAGATATCGATGATTTAAAACAACGTATAGCAAATGCTCTTGCCACAGTTGACCGTCATACGCTTAGTCGTGTGTGGGAAGAATTCAACTACTGTGTCGATATCTGCCGTGTTACAAATGGTGCACAAATTGAACATCTATAAATATTTTCAATAAAAACTTAATGAATTTTTCTATATAATCATGTAAGTAATTACCTTAACTTTTCAAAAATAATTTTCTATAAGCTATCGAAACTGTTTATTTCATTTATAATCACCCTGTAGTTTCTTTGACAACTCCAACTCCTATTTTCTGCTTATGTTATATAATTGGCTGATTATGTGATAAGAAACAGAACTAATTTTGGTAGCCATGAAATTAACAGATCGAGTGCAATTAATAATAATAACTTTCATCTTGCCTGTTATGAGCATCTGAATTATATAGTACACCTATATAGATTAAAAAAATCTGGTGTGAAACACTCACACAACTTTCTCTTGCCAATGCAAATAATTAACAATAAACCTAACATTATTAATAAAATATTAGAAATAAACAAAAAACTAACCTCAAAAACATAACCTTATTTTAATCATGAGTGAATGATGCAAAATGAAAATCAACCTCAGTTTGGCTTAGAAATACGGAAAATCACTCTTTCTCTCTAAACTAGGCTCTGTAGAGAAAAATGGTTGAAAAAAAGTTGTAGATCTTTTAATTTTCTATAAATTAAATTATATACTCTTTTGTCGTAAAATGCATACTAAGGCCGAAATCTTAAAAAAATCAATTTTTCACACATTTTCGTGAGAAAAAAAACAGAAAATCGCAAATTACCGCTAAACTAAGCGTTATACAAAAAAATGTTTGAAATAAAAGTTGTAGAATTTTACATTCTCTACAACTTTTATTATATAAAGTTTTGCGCTAAAATGCATATTAAAGCTGTAATCTTAAAAAAACAACGTTTTTACGTGAAAACAGCCTCACCCAGAATTTCAGCAAACATGACGCCTACCCTGTCTTGTAGAGAATAAAAAATTGAGTAAACCAGGCGATTTTAAAAAAAATCGTAGGACCAGTTTTTGAGAAAATCGCAAAAAAGTGAAAAATTACACGAATAAACTACCACTTCCGGTTGACCGATTTTGATGAAAATGTTCGTGTCGAGTCCGGTAGTGGTATGTAACTTAAGTTTCAAGTTTCAAGTTCGTACGATGTTTCGTTCTTGAGATATTCTGTTCACACACACACACACACACGCGCGCGCGCGCGCGCGCGCGCGCACACACGCGCACACACACATACACACACACACACGCGCGCGCGCGCGCGCACACACACATACACACATACACTCACACACACACAGACCAATCGCTAAAAACATGTTTTTTGGGTTCAGGGGGTCTGAAAACGTATAGATCCGGTGAAAACTCGATTTCGAAAAATCGACATGAAAACAATACTTTCCTTCCTATATATTCATATAGGCAAGAGAAAGTTATAATATTCCTTCCAGATATAGGTAATCCATTTTACTGGAAGCATGTTAAAATTTATTTCAGTATAGTAGAAAATTTATTTTGATGATATTACCGTAGATTTATAAAATGATATTTTCATTTATTAGTATTTATGCTTAGATTATTCCTATAATATATTAATACACCAATGTTTACATTATCACAAATCTAATTAAAATTAATGGAAGTCAATATAGAATATTGTTATCATTACTACGAGGATGAAAATTGAAGAAAAACAATGTGCCGTTTAATGATTAAAATTTTAATGGATCGAACGGCACAAATTGTTTGTAATGTGATAGATATAGGAGGCAATGCAAAATAATTTACGGTAATAAAGTAAGCATCATCGCTATCATTGTTATTAAAATTACCGGTAGATCATTATTGCATTGTTAACGGGAAAATATGAAAATAAATTCCTCTTTTGTTAAAGTGAATTTAAATTAATATGCGGTACTAACCCACTCAAATTTCCGTAATATATTTTTAAAGTTATTAAAAAAAAATAAATACATTTTTTCACGATGAATATTTGAAGGGGTTACGGGAAGAACAGGCGCCGTCACATTTAACTATTTTGTTTTTTATTTCTAATTTGTGTACGTTGCAATCTGTTCAATTTAGAACAATAAGCAACCCCATGACCCAATGAGATGAGGATGATGTGTATGACGTGTAAATGAGGTGTAGTCTTGTACAGACCCAGGCCGACCATTCCTGAGAGAGTATGGTTAATTAAACCCCAACCATCAAAGTACACCGGTAACCACTGTCTAGTATTCAAATCCGAATAAAAGTAACTACCTTTACTAGGATTTGAACCAAGAACCTTCGTCTCCGAAAGTCAGCTGTTAAACAGCTGATTTTGGCGACGACTTTACCTCTAGACCAACCCGGGTAACTATTTTTTTAAGAAACATTTTTGCTTTCTCTTGCCTATATGAATATATAGGAAGGAAAAAATTGCTTTAATTTCGATTTTTGAAATCGAGTTTTCACCGGATCTACAAGTTTTCAGACCCCCTGAACCCAAACAAAAACATGTTTTTAGCGACTGGTGTGTGTGTGTGTGTTTGAACAGAATATCTCAAGAACGGAGCATCGTACGAACTTGAAACTTGAAACCTAAGTTACATACCACTAGAGGACCCGACACAAACATTTTCATCAAAATCGGTCAATCGGAAGTAGTAATTTATTCGTGTCATTTTTCACTTTTTTGCGATTTTCTCAAAGATGGCTCGTACGGTTTTTTTTTAAAAATCGCTTCATTTACTAATTTTTTTTATTATCTACAAGATTCAAAACAAACCAGTGAGCTGATATGCGCAATGACTAGTGCTCAGCTATTTCCACCAGCGTTTACTGTGAGACGTCCGATAATAATAATAAAATAATAAAAATAATAATAAAATAATAAATAATAATAATAATCTTCTTCTTCTTTTAGTGCGCTATCCGTTTCGGATGTTGGCGACCAGCATGGCAATTCTCACTTTGCTGACAGCAATACGGAAAAGTTCAGCAGATGTCTTTCCGGTCCATTCCCTGAGGTTGTGTAGCCAGGATATTCTTCTTCTTCCTGGTCCTCTCCTTCCATCTATCCTCCCTTGCACAATGAGCTGTATCAAAGAGTATCTGGACTCATTCCGCATGACGTGTCCCAAATACTGAAGTTTACGGATCTTGATGGTGTTCAATATTTCTCTGGATTTCTTCATCCGTCCCAGAGCTTCTTCATTTGTTACATGCTCTGTCCATGATATTTTAAGCATTCTCCGGTACAACCACAATTCAAAGGCTTCTATACGTTTAATCATACTCCTGTTCAATAATAATAATAATAATAATAATAATAATAATAATAATGTTCTATTCCTACTAGCAGGCTCCCTCCCGCTTGTAAGCGACCAGCGACCAGCGACCAGCGACCAGCGGTCACTGTGCGCTAAGTAACCCTTATACAGTATGTTAACGCGCTCTATAATCTATGTGTTCAGCGCGAGATGCACGACGAGAGTGAACTATTGCGTCTCTTATACGCATGCGCGCGTAATGTTTATCAAGTACAATCTGACAACGCTGCCAAACGTTCTGAATGGTCTAAACGTATGAAACAGCAGAGCTCATGAACCATGAAAAGCATATTAAAGATTATTAAATTAATAAGATTATAAAGTGCTGTTATCTAGTGGTCAATAAATTGTAAGCGTTAACTCCACCGGATAATTTTACGTTTTACAACAAAAAAATATATACTTTAAGTAATTACTTCATATTTTTTTAGTTTTGCTTTTCCGTTATTACTCTTATATTTACATTTAAAAATACAGTGTTATTTTTTCACTTTCTGTATTATTATTATTATTATTATTATTATTATAATTCTTCGTGTTCTCCTGTATTTAATACGACGTTTTTCAACCATTAGCACATTGTGTTTGCTTTTACAGTCGAATCAACTGACACGCATTTAACAAAGAGACTGCACCAAATGCACCTCCATACATTACCTTGATTACTACACCTTTATCCAAATGTTTCCTTCATCACCAACTTCTTTTTCTTTTCTATTTCAAAAATAATATTATATGACTCCCACAACATGTTTCACTAGTATATATAACTATGTATTTTATTGTATTGTAAGGATATTCTTATGTGCAGTTATATTGTGATAAGCGCGTTTAAAATTTAGTATCAACATTTTGTTCAAATAGTACTCATTTTAATTATACTTACACGTCTAGATAGATACACATTTAATTAATTTGTATTTTCAAACGTAAATTTAAAAGAAAAAAAATCAAAAAAAAATTAAAAAAAAAAATTTAAGAAACGCTATTATTTAACAATTAATCAAAAAAAATGAACTAAAAAGAAAAAAAGAAAAAAATTTACAAAAAAAAATCACAGACATTACAGTTAAAAATATAAGCGTGGCGCATTAATATATATAATATTTATTGTAAAATATTCGTTGTAAAATATTATATATATTAATGCGCCACGCTTTTATTTTTAACTGTAATGTGTGATTTTTTTTTGTAAATTTTTTAATTTTTTTCTTTTTAGTTCATTTTTTTGATTAATTGTTAAATAATAGCGTTCCTTGAAAAATTTTTTTTTTAATTTTTTTTTTTGATTTTTTTGTAATTTTTTTTGTAAAGTTTTTTATTTTTAGTTCATTTTTTTGATTAATTGTTAAATAATAGCGTTTCTTAAAACAAATTTTTTATTTCTTTGTAATTTTTTTTCTGTGATTTATTTGTAATTTTTTTTTATTTTTAGTTAATTGTTTTAAGTAATTGTTAAATAAAAGCGTTTTTTAAATTTTTTAAAAAATTTTTTTTTTAAATTTTAAAATTTTTTTTACAAACACCTCCACAGCGTATTGTCATCGAAGATAAACAAGTGTGCAAAGTTTGATTCATATTGATACGGTAGAAGTATTAAAATTTTAAGTTGCAAGATTTGATGCTTCCAAGAGTAAGTTAAATAAATATAAAAGCGTTTAAAAATGGTTGAACGTAAATACAACATAAATTATAGTAACGCGCTATAAGTTGACGATTGCGCGTGCGCGTATCATGCGGAGGACAGTATACTATTTTATTCTACTTACATCGGCCAACCCGAAAGCATAAGACAAGTATCAAGCGTGTAACTCAAAATGTAACCACCACAAACACTTTTTTTTTATTCTTAATTTGTGTACGCTGCAATCTGTTCAATTCAGAACAATAAGCAACCCCATGACCCAATGACATGAAGATAATGTATATCACGTGTAAATGAGGTGTAGTCTTGTGCAGATCCAGGCCGACCATTCCTGAGAGAGTATAGTTAATTAAACCCCAACCATCAAAGTACACCGGTAACCACTGTCTAGTACTCAAATCCGAATAAAAGTAACTACCTTTACTAGGATTTGAACCAAGAACCTTCGTCTCCGAAAGTCAGCTGTTAAACAGCTGATTTTGGCGACGACTTTACCTCTAGACCAACCCGGGTAACTATTTTTTTAAGAAACATTTTTGCTTTCTCTTGCCTATATGAATATATAGGAAGGAAAAAATTGCTTTAATTTCGATTTTTTGAAATCGAGTTTTCACCGGATCTACAAGTTTTCAGACCCCCTGAACCCAAACAAAAACATGTTTTTAGCGACTGGTGTGTGTGTGTGTGTGTGTGTGTGTGTGTGTGTGTGTTTGAACAGAATATCTCAAGAACGGAGCATCGTACGAACTTGAAACTTGAAACCTAAGTTACATACCACTAGAGGACCCGACACAAACATTTTCATCAAAATCGGTCAATCGGAAGTAGTAATTTATTCGTGTCATTTTTCACTTTTTTGCGATTTTCTCAAAGATGGCTCGTACGGGTTTTTTAAAAATCGCTTCATTTACTAATTTTTTTTATTATCTACAAGATTCAAAACAAACCAGTGAGCTGATATGCGCAATGACTAGTGCTCAGCTATTTAGTGCACCAGCGTTTACTGTGAGACGTCCGATTAAAATATAATGTTCTATACCTACTAGCAGGCTCCCTCCCGCTTGTAAGCGACCAGCGACCAGCGGTCACTGTGCGCTAAGTAACCCTTATATAGGGTGATTCAAAAAGAGCGCCGGTTTTGATATATCAAATTAAGAGATTTATTTTATTGAAAAACTGAAAATAAATACATCAACAAGTTCATCTTACCTTCCGATTTCATGTATGAAAAATGATGTCATGCATGTGTCCTCCTCTACTGCGCTGGCACGCATCAACTCTGTCCATGAAATTGGATATTACTGCACGACAAGTTTCGATTTCCATTTGCCCGATAACCCGTCGAATTTCCTCCTTCAAGTCATTGATGTTTCGGGGTTTATTGGCATACACCAATGACTTCAGATGACCCCAAAGATGAAAGTCACAAGGCGTCAACCTCTAGACCAACCCGGTGGGTTACTAACACTTAAGTAATAAAATTCAGTTCTTGACCCATCACACTAAATAGGTAAGGAGTAATGTAATTATTTAAAGAAAGTGAATTGTTTCAAATTCAATCGCAATTTAACACAACTTTACTGAAAATAATGAAATATGAAAACCCTAAAAATACAATAACATTTTGAAATTACCGTAACATAACCTGGCAACATCGATAGTAGCGTCCACCCCCCGCATTACCAGTCTATTTTTCAAAATTTTAAAAATTCTACCAAAACATTCGCCAATAAATATTTTATGTTATTAAAATATTTGTACTCAGTTTTTTTACGCTAAATAAGACGACAGTTTGCCCGTGCCGAACGATCGAGCGGTTACCGAGATAGTAAGGGCTCAGAATATTGTTAATAAATCAAAATTTAAATAACGTACAAATTTGAAATTTCGTACACGCTGTAAAAATATAATTGTATATCTTGTGTTAAAATTTCAAACTTTTCTGTCAAATTATTGTCGAGTTACACGCCTCTAAACGCATGAAATTTGTTGCGGTAGCAAAAAACCGGGTCTTTTTGTCTTCCAACCTCTATATGACAAGTTTCAAACACCATTAAAAATATAGTTTTATTATGGGTCATCGCAGAATAAAATGAGCTAAATTGTGATGTAAAATATGTTGAAATCCGGTTCACAGTTTTGGAGATGCTTTGGGTTCAAACTCGGGTGTCTATGATTACGAAACAGATAGTAGATGATCGGCTAAGATTCCAGCAGATAAGACGCCTGAACGGTGCATTATGAACAGCGGAGGTTATTTTGAACATAATATTTTGTCTTTTGGTATGATTTTAATGTCATTTAGATAGTATGTTTATTTCACACAAAAATAATATATGGTTAATGAGTTATTCATTCCCTTCTCTAAAAAACAAAACTGTCAAGTTTTTCTGTGTAGTGTACTACATGAGAGTCCATTTTATTAAACTGTTATTTACATTTAGTTTGCATTACATAATTGCTTTTTGAATTAAATTCTCTACAATTTTTATTATGAAAAATAATTTATTCATTGGTCATTTATCAAAGTTATTCGGCATCAAACGTAGAAGACTTTGTTTTTCTACCATTTTTTTTGCATATTTCATCCTTTTTCTCAAAAACTGCTAACACTACAGCTTCCACAGACTGGTTTTAATCGAGGTTTTTCGTGATTCTCCATATAAATCCACTATAATTTTTTAAGAACTAGCTACCAAAATTTCAGTATTACTGTATTTCACCATGGGAACTGAAATTGGGGCAAAGTTGTTCGCTAGCTGCACAAAGTGTTTGCGGACATTTTTGTTTATAAATAAAATGTTTTCTCATTTTTACTTTCTCTTGCCTATATGAATATATAGGAAGGAAAGTATTGTTTTCATGTCGATTTTTCGAAATCGAGTTTTCACCGGATCTATACGTTTTCAGACCCCCTGAATCCAAAAAACATGTTTTTAGCGATTGGTCTGTGTGTGTGTCTGTGTGTCTGTGTGTCTGTGTGTGTGTGTGTGAACAGAATATCTCAAGAACGGAACATCGTACGAACTTGAAACTTGAAACTTAAGTTACATACCACTACCGGACGCGACACGAACATTTTCATCAAAATCGGTCAACCGGAAGTAGTAGTAACTTAGTTTATTCGTATAATTTTTCAGTTTTTTGCGATTTTCTCAAAAACTGGTCCTACGATTTTTTTTAAAATCGCCTATTTTACTCAATTTTTGATTCTCTACAAGATAGGGTAGGCGCCATGTTTGCTGAAATTCTCGGTGAGGCTGTTTTCACGTAAAAACGTTGTTTTTTTAAGATTACGGCTTTAATATAAATTTTAGCGCAAAAACTTATATAATAAAAGTTGTAGAGAATTTATAAACCTACAACTTCTGTTTCAAACATTTTTTTGTATGACGCTTAGTTTAGCAGTAATTAGCGATTTTCTGATTTTTTCTCACGAAAACGTGTGAAAAATCGATTTTTTAAAGATTTTGGCCTTAGTATGCATTTTACGACAAAAGTGTATATAACCAAATTTATAAAAAATTAAAAGATCTACAACTTTTATTAAGAGCATTTTTCTCTAAAGAGCCTAGTTTAGAGAGAAAGAGTGATTTTCCGTTTTTTTTAAGCCAAATTGAGTTCGATTTTAATTTTGCGTCTTCCACTCATGATTAAAATAAGGTTATGTTTTTGAGGTTAGTTTTTGTTCATTTCTAATGTTTTAATACTAATGTTAGGTTTATTGTTAATTATTTGCATTGGCAAGAGAAAATTGTGTGAGTGTTTCACACCAGATTTTTAGCTGTGCAACCATGTACTTATTTATTTCATCATAATATAGAATCACCCTGTGCCCTGTGTATGTGACGTTTAGCGTATTTCATTTCAGTCATGTTGACGCCTCTGCTGGAAATTTAAAGGCATTTTTGGGTAATCGCGTTTACGTAGTAACCTCAATATATATTTTAGAGGAAATCCGTTAAAACGAAATTTGGCGTTATTTATTTATTTATTTAATTCCCATTGCTTACAAGAAAAAATCATAACAAAATAAATGTTAATATCCTTAATTATACTTTGACAACCTAAAAACTTTTTATATAAATTCGTGGTGGGAAAATTAATTCACCCAACTATGGTTTCCCATGTTCAAGGATAGATCAATTCAGTGCTTCTTTGTGTATTAAATACTACGTTAATCTATTAGTGTGTTAGTAATTACAACTACATGTTAGTTACTTAAATACTAATTAAACTACTAAGACTTTTTATTTTTTTTAAAAATATGCTATTATATAATTACATGTACAAATGAAAAACAAAATAAACTATAAAATATGCAAAACAAAAGAATTTATTTAAAAATAGAAAACTAAAATTAAAGCCGGTAGATGACTCACAAAACTATATGTTTCCTGGAGTAACCATTTTTTTTATAGCTTCTCTCCCTGCTTCCAATAGCCAAATGGTTACTGCTTTTTTATTCCTTATGATGTCCGGTATATTTTTAATTTGTAAGGGGAGCAGATTGGGCGCTAAATAGCAGAAATGCCTTTGGTATAAAATTCTTGAGGCCTCGTGTAAAAGTAAGAGATCCTTATTCCTGTTATTATAATGGTGTGCTCTTGTAGTAAAATCGTTTATATTTTATACGCGAAAATAAGAGTTTCTCTTGCAAATATTTGGCGGATGTCAAGTTCGTTGAATTCTTGAAGAAGCTGTTCCGATTGATACCTTGGTTGTCTTTTATTGATTATTCTTAAGATCAACTTCTGCACCTTCTGTACGGAATCCAAATCAGATAAATTGATACCACCCCACCCAATTATACCGTACGTTAGCACCGAACGCACAATAGATAAGTAAACAATACTTTACTACAATATACAATACTATATGTGATGAAAATCTAAAAAGTTTAAACAATAAAATGTTTTATTCCACAGTTTAATTCTGTACGGTATTTACTAAGAAATAGTTAGTTTGGTGCTTCGTTTATTCGGTAATAAAGCTAGATTGAATTTTACAAATGAATTATAGCACAAAAGATTATATTTTAGCTTTTATTTATGGGATAAACTTTTCGTGACTGTACGCTCCTCGTTTTTCCTTCACGTTAGTATGGGTAAAGAGAGGAGGAAAATGGTAACAAATCCTTATTCCCTTTCTTGTATCCTTGTATCCTTATAGGAAACTATAATAACTCTTTCTTTCTTTAACGTAACGCTACCCCTCCTAACCAAAAATAAAAAAATAATCCCGTTACAAAAACAAATCCGTTTTTATGTTGTACATTGATATAGGGTGTGCGAAAACAATTGTTTTTACAATTCGGATACGCAGGGGACAGGTAAACCATACAAGTAGCTACCGATATACAAAACTACATTTATTTTTTTAATTTCTCTTGCCGTGTATGAATATATAGGGAAAGAAAGTATTGTTTTCATATCGATTTTTCAAAATCGAGTTTTCAGCGGACGGCTATACACGTTTTCAGACTTCCTGAACCCAAAAACATTGTTTTTAGCGATTTGTCTGAGTATTGGTGCGTGCGCGCGCGCGTGTCTGTGTGAACAAAATATCTCAACAGAGTAACGTACGAAGTTGAAAATAGGAACTTAACCCTAGAGCCGGCAATCGTCGATTTTGAGACGATGTTACCGCTTCTTGAACCGGTCGCGTCGCAAAATGGGATTTGCTTCATAGTACAATGTTGTCGTTTTAGTTTTAATTTCATCTACAGACTGCGTTGCTGTTTTGTACAATAGTTCAGTATTGTATAAAGTATATATTTACGTATAATACAATAGCTTTTTTTTGTAATCCCAAATGTGTGTACGTTGCAATCTGTTCAATTCAGAACAATAAGCAACCCCATGACCCAATGAGATGAGGATGATGTGTATGACGTGTAAATGAGGGGTAGTCTTTTGCACACTCAGGATGACCATTCCTGAGAGAGTATGGTTAATTGAACCCCAACCATCAAAGTACACCGGTAGCCACTGTCTAGCATTCAAATCCGTATAAAAGTAACTACCTTTACTAGGATTTGAACCAGGAACCTTCGTCTCCGAAAATCAGCTGTTAAACAGCTGATTTTGGCGACGACTTTACCTCTAGACCAACCCGGTGGGTTAACAATAGTTTTAGTTGCATATTCTGCTTGTGTTTCTCTGCTGAAACCACGCTGTCCTACAGCTGAATTTGGGGATTTGTTGATTTAAATAATGTGTTTTTGTATATATTTTCTTCAGTTATGAACATATTTGTTTTTTTGGTTTTATTTTGAAATAAACATTAAAAGTAACGATTCGTACATAATTAATTTCGAAAGTAGAGCATAAGAAAACTTTAAACAGTAGTGTCATCTGAAATTTTAGAAAAATATTTGTCTAAAAATTATTTTCAAACAGTTTCACCATCCCTTACTGTCAGAATAAAATTTCAGTAATGTATTTATTCTATTTTTTTCAAGTTGTCTTTTTATTTTGATGTCACGTGACAAGGTTTGTTATTTGAAGCACATTTTTAATAATTTCTTTACGGTTTGTTGACTAAAATTTTTCTGCCGGTCTAGAAAAATTCATTGCCGGGTGTAGGGTTAAGTCAGGTACAACCAGAGGATCCAACACGAATATTTTCATAAAAATCGGTCAACCCGAAGTAGTAGGTTATTCGTGTGATATTTCACTTTTGTGATTTGCTCATATCAGCTTCTACAATTTAAAAAAAATCGCTTCATTAGCTATATTTTTATGTTCTACAGATAGGGTTAGCGTCATGTCTGCTGAAATTCTTGGGGAGACTATGCTCTCGTAGAAAAAACAGTTTTTTCTTGTTAATATTGCGACCTTAATATGTATTCCAGGGCAAAAGTGTATATATTAAAGTTGTAGAACATTAAAAGTCTACAATATTAAGTGTAGAATATTAAAAGTCTACAATATTAAGTGTGTTGTTGTTTAGGTCGTTTTTTAGGTCATCAGCCGAAAGGCTGGTTTGAACCTGTAGAGGTTTTACTAAGTAAAACGAGAAGTGAGGTGGTTTACCATGCCTTCCTCACTGAGTGGAAAATTACGCTTATCAGCATGCCGGGCCCTCTGAAAAGCACATATTTTCCACTTTGTAAATGACACCTTCATTTCATTCACCACAGGGTCTGGCTGTCTAATGAAATTCATTACTTCCAGAGGAGATAACTCTGATTAGTGTCTTTTACACCTCTACCTCTTCTGTTCTTAAATGATTCAGTCATTTAATTAGCTGACCATGTGATAAGAAACAGAACTATTAATTTTAGCCCTGCAACGAACAGATTGAGAGTAATTAATTTGACACTCCAACTGTCTGTTATGGGCAGATATTAAGTGTAGAATATTAAAAGTCTAGTAGTAGTTTTAAGATTGCGGCCTAGTAAGCACTTTCCGACAAAAGTGTACAAAAAAATTAATTACAGCAATTGAAAATCCTATACCTTTTATTTTATACAATTTTCAACCGGTCGTTGACAGATTTTAAAGAAAATGTTTGTGTCGAGTCCTCTAGTATTACTTAACTTAAGTTTCAAGTTTCAACTTCGTACGACGTTCCGTTCTTGAGATATTATGTACACACACACACACAATTGCTAAACGATATTTTCCGGGTTGAGGGGGTCTGAAAACGTGTATAACCGGTGAAAACTCGATTTTGAAAAATCGACATACAAACAATACTTTTCTTCGTGTATATTCATGAAGGCAAGAGAAAGTAAAAATCTAATGTTTTTCATACACCTTATACCTCAGTATATGAATCTATTATACGTACACATGAACACACACTGACTGAATAATGTGATAGTATTTTTAAGTAAAATATATAGTCTTAATCGTTTTAATAATTGGATATTACCCGTTATATTTTTAGGGTATTCGTAGAGGGGTATGGGAGTCGGGTTTCGTGGGGGGGGGGGGGGTTAAAAGTGATATACAGCCCTATCTAGGATTTAGGTATAATACATCAAACAAATCTTTCCCTATATTCGTTCCATGACTCCACCTATTTCACTTTTAGTTTTATTATCTATGACTTTATTAAATTCTCTTATCTAAGGTATCTTTCAAGGATTTTTTTGCAAATTTTAAATATTAAAGCAAACGTTAATAAATTTCTTATAAATCTACATAACCAAATCTACTTATTTCAAATTTTATTCATTTAAATTTTGTTTATTCCCTAATGATTATCATTGCTTACTGATAAGTTGCGTTAAAATTTAGTTTGTAAACATTACTGGATAAATAAATTTTTTTTTACAATTACGTTTATTTTTACGCTCTCTTGAGAATAAGTTGCTGAATAAGTTGAGGGGGTCTGAAAACGTGTATAACCGGTGAAAACTCGATTAAACATCTAAGTAACATTTTGTAAAGACAAAATGTTACTTAAAATGTTTAGGGCAGTGATACGGGGAAAAATATATTATGTTGTAAAATTTTAAATTTTGTTTTATAGGGACTTGAATAATGTATTTCTAGTGTTAGAACAGTAAGATATTTCTTTTTTATGTTAAGCCCTGGTAAGTATTTACATAACCCACCGGGTTGGTCTAGAGGTAAAGTCGTCGCCAAAATCAGCTGTTTAACAGCTGATTTTCGGAGACGAAGGTTCCTGGTTCAAATCCTAGTAAAGATAGTTACTTTTATACGGGTTTGAACACTAGACAGTGGTTACCGGTGTACTTTGATGGTTGGGGTTCAATTAATCATATTCTCTCAGGAGTGGTCGACCTGGCTGTACAAGACTACTCATTTACACGCCACACACATCATCCTCATCGCATTGGGTCATGGGGTTGCTTATTGTTCTCAATTGAACAGATTGCAACGTACACATATTAGGAATAAAAAAAATATATTTACTTACCAAGGAACGTTTATTGAAATGGGAACCACAAAATGTTTAATGGTAAGAATGCTTATTAAAACAATTTGTAGTTCTATATAACAGAAAAATGTGTAGAATAACTTATCTCAACGTTATATTAGCATGAATACTTGCTTTCCCGTAAAAAACTCGAAATTTCTAAGCACTGTACAAAAGTAACAACAAAACAACACGGTTGCGTACACTGATATGAATCCTTGCCACATTCTTACAACTCATGAAGCAAAAGGTCGCTGCGCACTAATTTCAAAAATTGGATACTCTACCTACCAGAGAACATCTATAAAATCGTAAAATGCCAATAGGGTTCAACTGCATAGCTTATTCTTTAAAAAAATCGACCTTATTTCCAGTGGGTTGTATACTTACCAAAGACCTATAAACGGTTAAACCAGTTTGGTTGTACGGCGTTAAACTTTGGGTAATAACCAGCAGAAGTAACATAGAGGTAATTCAAAGGTTGCAGAATAAGGTTCTTCGGGCTATAACAAGGGCGCCTTGGTTTGCAAGAAATGCAGTAGGCCTAATACAGTACAACGTTATTGCAACCTTCCTGATGTAATGGACGAAGTCAGGCAAAACACCTGACTTCGTCCATTACATCAAAAGAAAGTAAAAATCTAATGTTTTTAACATCTATTATAATGAACTGGGTAGAGGTTTGAAAGACACTAGTCACCGTTATTTCCCTGAGAGTAATGATTTCATCATTATACAGGCAGACCCTGCGGTGAATGTAGTGACGGTGTCATTTTCAAGATGGAAAGTACAGTTGAGCCGTTCTTAGTTTTCTCCTACAGTCAACAAACAAAAACCACCTACTACAGGGTGCACGCTAGAGTCCAACACTTTATGGATGTCGTATTCCTATTAAGTTAACTATGTTTTAAATTATAAGTACTTAAAGTACTAAAAACATCAGTTATGATATGATGTAGGCCTAACAATTTCATTTAGAAAAATATCTATAAAAGTATTTTTTTGTTACTTTTTAATCAGCGTGTACACATTTTGATATAATGCGCATGCTCAGTGACGTCATTATTTGTTTTCATTAGGAGCAAACTAAGAGAGGCTGGACTTAAGATGCTTTTCAGAGGGCCTGGCATCCTGATAAGCATACTTTTCCAATTAGTGAAGAAGGAAATTGTAAACTACCTCTCTCCTCGTTTTACTCAGTAAAGCCGCTAGAGATTCAAACCAGCCCTTTCGGCTGATCACCTAAACAACAATTACACATGATATAAAAAATGTTTTTAGGGAAATTAATTAAAATTATTAATTAATTATATATATTATGTCATTAAAATTTTATTAAATAATTTTTGTTTGTTTGTTAGGTAAGAACCGTTAACTTCCAAAGTGGCAAATGGTGTAATATGTTATGCATGGTAAGTTAATTCAAAGTACAACAAAATAATTAAAATATTTATTCAATAACGCATGAGTTAATTGGTTAAAATTATATATTTAATAAGCTAAACAAATGTGTCCTTGTTCAATTTAAATTTAATTATGTTAGTTGCATATTAAGAATTACATAACAAAATTTCATTAGTTATATAAAAATAACAAAAAGGGGAATATTAACTTTACAATAGGAAATGCGGCCGCCTTTGTATTGTAATAGTGGTGCTCTTGCCTTCAACGCGGATCTCCCGGGTTCGATTCCCAGTTAGGTCTAGAAATTTAAAAAATTTTAAAACCCACTGTTACATATTCCATCGTATTCGTTAATAACCGAGCTATTGATACGACGTTTTTAAAAAAAATCCGTAGGGGCCTATATTCCTCGGATCTTTGGAAAAACTAAATTTTATTTTTACCTATGAATTATTCTTAATCGCAGAGACGTGCATTTAAATGAACTGGGTAACTGCTTTACAAAGTTAAGTTTTCAAATTTCATTTTACTAAAAGCTATTCTAGGTATTCCTTTAAGGGGAGACTGTACTTTGTATCCCGCCAATGTTAAATTTGCTACTTTTATGTACATTTTTCATAGGATTGGTAAAAGATAAGGTAATTGAACTTTACACACCATAGGTGTCGGGTGTCTTCTCGAGCTACTGACATTTTTCAATTTAATCTTTGAACCATACCATTTTTTAAAAATTTCGAATAACATTTTTACAAATATATTTCTAGGTTTTTTGCGTATTACTAATTTTTTGAGCACCCGAGGAAGTCATAAAAATGTCGGTATATGTGGTTATACAAGATAATTAACTGGTAAAAATTTCAGCCTGGTAGGTTTATTGGTTTCTGAGCAAAATGTACCTAGTGTTAAAAATACTAAATTTAAGGGAAAACGCAAGAAACAAAAAGGCATAAATCAAAAACAAAATGTACAAAAACAAGTAAACTTGCCATCAACAGTTGTTTAGAAAGCTGCACCAACAGCTGAGAATACAAAATACAGTGACGCAGGTATTTTAAAAACTAAAATACTCTTTGCACTAAAATGAGCACTATAAAATTGTGAAAAATATTTGTTCTTGGTAACATAATAATAATTTTTCTGTGTAAACTTGATAAAAATTTAATTTTTTCGTAAAAAAAAATATTTTTGACGAAATTTAATGTTTTTCTGGTAGATCTAGGCCTAAAGTATGGAAAAACTTAAAAAAACAAATATTGAAATTTTGAGTTTAAACCATCTTGCCATCTCCCCTTAAGTTAAGTTAAATAAATAAATAAACTGTATTGTCACTGAAAATTATTTAGCTCATGATGTCAATAAATTTGGGATAAGAAATAGGGGAGTTATACTACTGCATATAACACGAAAAATTTGGTGTGAAACATTCACAAGACTTTCTCTTACCAATGTAAATAATGAATTACGTAACCTGTGTTTAATGTTTAATAAACAAAGTAAAACGAACAACATAACCTAATTTTAATCATGAGTGAATGACGTTAAATGAAAATCAACCTCTCTAGAACTTAAAAATACGGAAAATCACTAATTGACGATAAACTAGGCTCTGTAGAAAAATAGCTCAAAATAAAATTTGTAGGTATTTTTTATGGTTTCTATAACTTTAATTAAAAATGCACTTTTGTAGTAAAATTCATACTAAAGCCGCATTTTTTAAAATAAAAGTATTTGTGTACCGATTTTGATAAGAAAAAACAGAAAAATACTAATGGATGCTAAACTATTGTAGTAAACAATATTTTAAATAAAAGTTGTAAGTTTTTAAATTCCTCACAACTTCTCGTATACATACCATTCTCTTTCTAAAATGCATATTTAAGGTCGCAATTTTATAAAATAACTTTAACGAAAAGAGCATAGCCCGTTCTGGGACCGTCTGCAGGCGCTGATAATGGCGGTGGGAGGGTTGTCGGTGAAAATTCATATAGGGCAAGAGAAAGTAAACATTTATGAATAAAAACGAAATGTTTTCATGGTGTTTCAGCATACTACATAACAATGTTGTACATAACCGGGTTTCGTGAATTTAAAAATTAAAAGAAAATTTCATTTCGAAAGGAAGGGAATGAAAAAGGTGGTTATGGGAAGGTGAAGTAGGGGAAATCGCGTTAGGCAATTGATCCACCTAGACATTCAAATAATAATTCTAACAAATCGATTTCAAATAGACATAAATGTACTTTCATTGGAAAATAAACTAAAAAAATAAAAGAAAACATATAAAAATATGATAAAAATAAGCAATATAAATGACTAGTATATTTCTATGTATGAGAAATGAAACGATAGAAAATTTTCCAGAATATGTTAGTTCTGTTTTGAAGAGTAACTGAAAGAAGATGGCGTTACAAAGAGTATAAAACTGCTAGATATAAACTGAAGTAAAGAACCGCACAAATAATTGAGAATAAAACGAAGAGAAACCTCTTTGCCAATTGAAATCTTTCTATCTTATAGCATAAACTCAATATGAAAACTTTGTCATACCTATATCTTTACCGTAAAGTTATTTTTATTTATATAAACACTGGGTGTTTCAAAAGAAATGTTCATTCAGGCACTGCATATTTTCGTATGTTACAAAAAAATCATTTCATCCTTCACCGTCTGCATTAGCAGTAATTGCAGAACAGTCAGACGTTAAACCAAAACAAAATAAAATAAAAAAATATAAAAGTTACATTTTGAACTCTAATCCCACATGAATATCACCATAACATTATGGTAAACGATACGGATTTAGCCTCCAGCTACGAATTCAAACTTAAAAATCTGTAGTGAAAACCTCTCATGATTTTTCTCTTGCCAATGTAAAAAATAAACAATAAAACTTACGTTTAAAATCATGATTAAACAATAGAAAATGAAAATCAATCTCTGTAGGATATAAAAATATGGAAAATCACTCATTTTGACTCTAAACAAATATGTGAAAAATAATTCTTAATATAAAATTGGTAAGTTTTAAAATTTTCTATAACTTTCGTTACATAATTATACTTTTATCGTAAACATTACAATCTTAAAATTAAAAAATTACATTTGTTTACCGATTTTAATGAGCAAAATACAGAAAATCACGAATTTATAGTAAACGAAACGCTTTAAAAAAATTTTGGAAATAAAAGTTGTAAATATAATTTTTTATAACTTTGATTATTATAATAGTAACTTTTGTCCTAAAACCCAGATTAAGTCCGTAATCTTAAAAAAAATTTACCACAAGAACACACCTTTCCCATCAATTTCAGCTGACATGGTCTTACTTTATGCAGTAGAACATAAAAAATGTAGTAAATGCTGAAATTTTTATGCACTGGACTACAAATAATTTTTAGGACAATCTGATCAAAAATTTGAAAGCTACAAGAAAATTTCACATAAAAGTATGTTCCCTGGAATCTTTAAACTTTTGTATGATTTTGCAGTTTAAAAATATAATTTAAAGTTTTTTTCACCCATTAAAATTTTTCGGTTTTGGTCAGTACGGTGCGTTTTAAAAATAATTCGACCAAAAATTTCAATTCTACGAAAATTTGACATTAAAGTACGTTACTACCCTGAAATAAATAAATAATTTGTTACAGTTTTTCTCCTTGATGCAATTTACCTGTTTAAAAAATCTATTTTTACCAATTCTTGCGGTGTTTTGAGCCGTACAGTACATGTTTAGAATAATCGGAATAAAAATTGTAATTCTATGGACAATTTTACATTGGTATCTTATAGTAGGCTAAATCATTTGAAAAGTGCATTTCTAGAATCGTTCGAGAAAACATTAATATTATAAAATACGTTTTTTACCCCTGCCTATTGGCAATGGCACCCCAGTCCTTCTTTATGGAAGTGAGTCATGGGTTACCACAAAACGCCAAGAAAGTAGGATCCAAGCAGCTGAAATGAGGTTTTCAAGATGGGTGAAGGGCTGCTCGAGACTGGATCTAATACATAATGAGGAATTAGATCTGAGTTGAGTGTATTTAGCTTGAATGAAAAAACGGAGGAGTACCGTAATCAATGGAGTTAACATTTTGGAACGGTTGCCAGTGGAGAGAATATCGTTCAAAGTTACGGAATAGGTTCCAGTTGGAAGAAGGGAGCTGGGAAGACGTCGAAGAAGATGTACGGTTGGAATATCTCGTGTTTGTATACATGTGTAGGATTGTTTGTGAGTTCGGAACAGGCTTATGCCTTATCCTTGATAGTAAGAAGAAGAAGAAGAAGAAGAAGACGTTTTATAACCCCGTGAGGTGGCCAGAATACCAGGTGGTATCGGAAAATTGATCGTGAATACCTTATTCCTTCACCCCCAAGACACCATATCAACGGATCAATTTATAAATTCGTGATTGAAGGAATTTTAGTATTCATAATTGGAGTTTGCCCAGAAGAGGCAGGTGAATGTTAAATTATTTATAGTTACTTGAGTTAAAAGTTTGCTATTGTTTACAACGAGGGGTAATGGGGGAAAAGCATTAGTGCGCGTGTGCGACTGCTTTAATTTCAGTTCAACAAACACAACAACTATACTATATCCAGAGCATATACAATATATCGCGGAATCTTTTGTAGATTAACTGTACGAATATAACACTGTTTTTTTACCGTAAACAGAAATGTTAGTTTCTCGAAAACGTGAGCAGACTATTCACAGTGCTGAACGTAATGCAGTGTCATAAAATGCTGTGAAGTTAAAGCTAAACAAAATGCCTTCCCTGCCTCTTAACAAAAGCCATAACTGAGTGGCTACCTACTGTGATGTTTCTCTTTCCACAATTCAAAAATTATAGACCTGAAGAAGCTATACTTCAACAGTTTTGTTGACACCTGGTAAAAATAGGAAACGGTCAGGTGAGACTGATAGTGAAGACGCCGGTGACAGCGATATTAAAGAAGGCGATTCTTTGTAGAAATTTTGTTCCAATGGAATTAGGTAGCTGGTTAATTACAGTAAATCAAACATTTCTAGTCGTGTAATTAAGTTATAGGCAATATTACAGGTCAATTTATTTTGTAAAGAAAACATTTTTCTTGAAATAAACGACAGCTTATAAAATTTGTGTAGAAAATGCATCATAGTGAAATGCATGAGTAGTTTCTTACTGTTGAGGTTGGCAGCACTGTCAAATTTTCACTTTTTTCCTCACAGCCAATCTATACGCAAAAGGCAATCTCGTGACTTCAGTATCTATACACTCAATCTGGTAGTTCAGGGCTAAAAAATTAGTTCTGTTTCTTGTAGAAAATATTTCCGACGAAACACCCAGTAGATTGTTTTACTTTATATTCCTTTTAATCCAATACAGCACCTATGTATTTTTATATTTGTGTACATCTATCTCTATATATGCATTTATTATTAAATAAGTATACAGGAAATAGTAGAAGTAATAGGTGGATGCAGTATTGCATTGAAAAACATGCTGCGGTTTTGGTTGCTACTTGAGTATACGTCCATATACAGTACATAAGTAGTAGTTGGGTACTGCTCATCAATAATTCATATAAGTCTGGTTGGAAGTGAGTTTCCAAGGGGAAGAGGCACGGGAGAATATCTAAGGATAGTATAGTGAATGTAGCTTTTCTTTTTTCCTTCTTGGTTTTTCCCTCGCGATATCTTTCTCTTTATCTTCCCCTTTCTCGCTTCACCCCTTGCTTCACTTCTTTTTTATTCTTACGTACTTCGAAACGCAATGCCGTTGTTGTAAAAAGCACATTAAACTGAAGAAAGCAAATTGACGCACTCTGATATGTGCAGGATGCCTCCTCCTCATACATTGTGGATATCTTCCTGTCTTTTTTCCTCAAAGCTTTTCCATATTTTCATCTTTATCACTCTCTTTTTACATTCTAGTGTATGTTAACTAAATTTAATTTTATTAATTTAATTTTCACTGTTCCTACTTTACCTTTAAAAAATTTAATTAACCACTGTTTTCTTTTAAAAGACTAAAAATTAATCGATGTTTTTTCTTCCTAAAAACCTTGTTCAGTTTATTATTCTCAATTGAATTTGTACTCTAAAATACTTTCCAATATATAAATATATAAATATTTTCTTTGTTAAATTTAGAGTTTACTTAATGAAAAATTTGCCAATTTTATTTATTCTTTAATTTTTTATCCGTTCCGAATGTTGGTAACCATTACAACAATTTTAATTTTGTTCGTTGCACTGCAAAATAATTCACCTGAAGTTTTCCTACAATAAATTATCAGATTTCGAAGCCACGACCCTTCTTCTGCCAGATCCTCTTTTTCTAAATATTTTCCTATGTAGTATAGCTTATAGTAACGAGTACCTTGATTTATTCCAAATGATATGTCACAAATATTGTAGCTTCCTAAACTTGATGGTGCAAATGATTTCCATGTCATTCTTTTGTACAACCACATCTCAAATATCTCCAGTTTTCTTCTGGTGGCTTCATTCAAGGTTTCTACAACGTACAGGAGCACAGAGAAGACGTAACATCTAAGATGCCCCATTTCTATTGCAACAGTAAAATTGTTGAAAAAATTATTAGTCCAATATATTTTTAGTAAATGGGTGGATAAGTGTTTCAGACAAAATGTAATTATGTTTTGTGATTGTTCTCTCCATTCGTCTTGAAATTGTTCATAATAACACCAATGAGAAATTTCATTGGCAGCAATTTTTAATACTGTCTTCTATCATTTTGTTTTATCCGTCCATCACAACCAGATGTCAGAAATGCAAGAGATAGCAATAAACGGGTTTCGGATTCCAAAACTACCCAAAAAGTTAGTGGGCCTGGATTGGGTATGAAGTCCGGTTTTGACTGGAGGTCACGAATTCGAAGTTGGAATTTGGAAAACATAGTGTAGTCTCCGCCTCCGTAGGGTAGTGGTTAGTGCGTTAGCCTACCATGGGAAGATACCAGGTTCGATTCCCGGCCAGGGTCTGAAAATTTTTGGAAGTCAAATCCCACAGTTAGTGTGTGTGTGTGCGCGTGCGCGCGCGCGCGTGTGTGTGTGTGTGTGTGTGTGTGTGTGTGTGTGTGTGATTGTGAACAAAATATCTCAAGAACGGAACATCGTATGAAGTTTAAACTACAAGTTAATGACCAATCGAAGTTAAGACCTACTACAGGACCCGACACGATTATTTTAGTATCGTGTCATTTTTCACTTTTCTGAAATTTTATCAAAAATGGTTCTCATGAATTCTTTTTAGAATCACCTCATTTAAATATATAAATATAGTAATATTATAGTAATATAGTAATAATAATATAGTAATAATATAGTAATAATATAGTAATAATATAGTAATAATATAGTAATATAGTATTATATAGTAATATAGTAATATAGTAATAATATAGTAATATAGTAATATTTATATGCTCTGCAAGACAGGGTAGGCGCCATGTCTGCTGAAATTCTTGGGGAGGCTGTTCTCTACTAGAAAAAATGTTTTTTTTTTAAGATTTTGGCCTTAAAATTCATTTTAGGGCAACAACGTATACAATAAAATTAGGTAATTTAAAAATTTACACCTTTTATTTCTAAAACCTTTTTATATAACGCTTAGTTTAGCGGTAATTAGGGATTTTCTGTATTTTTTTACATAAAAATCTGTAAAAAATGGATTTTTTTAGGATTTTGGCCTTAGTATGCATTTTACGACATGTGTATAATAATAAAATTTATAGAAAATTAAAAGATCTACAACTTTTATCTGTAGTTTAAGCCTTTTTCTCTACAGAGCCTAGTTTAGGGTGAAAGAGTGATTTTCCGTATTATTAAGCGAAACTGAAGTTGATATTTATTTTGTATCATTCACTCATGATTAAAATGAGGTTATGTTGATTAATTTTTTTGTTTATTTCTAATGTTTTAAAACTAATGTTAGGTTATATTGGTCATTATTTTCATTGGCAAGAGAAATTCATTTCAGTGTTTCATACCAGCTTTTTATATTTTAAGAAGGTATAGTTTTCATTATTTACATCGGCTAGACGTCTTGTGAGTGTTTCACATCGGATTTTTATTATGGACATTTTTTCAAATAATCCGAACAGGTCTGTGTTTCAATTAGTTCGGATAATCGGGATTATTTTAATAATGATTCCTTAACTTAACTTACGTAAATTATTACTACTGAATAATTTTAAGCAATTTAACTTAACTGAAAATTATATTAAATTGTTAAAGTTAACTATTGTTATATATGAATATCTGAACAAACCGCTTAACTTAAGTTTAACAATGATCAAATATATATAACCGAACGTAGGTAAGTTAAGTTGGCAGATTTATTTGTTAATGCAAGACTTTTACTGATAAAGTAACGAGCGCTTTACAAGAGAAACAAAACTTAATAGAGCAGTGGAAGTAAATCTACGGCGGCGCATTTACAAAGTTTTCTTCACTAAATTTTCACAGATTCAACAGAATCGTTGTTGAAAGAAAATTACTGACTGTTTAATAATGTTCTGTGTTACTTAACTTGTATTCCATTCCAACATTCTGATGTGTTTTAACACTTCAAATTCACGAGTTAATTCTACTATTTCATTTTTTACTTATTTTCTAATCTGTATGCATTGTAACACGTTTCAAATTCTTTCTCGATTTGATTATAATAAATAATAAAGAACTTAAAAATTATAAAAAAAATTAGACTTAATAATACAATTTGACCTATTATATTACATTTGACTTATAATATATTATATTTGAACCACCGGGTTGGTCTACAGGTAAAGTCGTCGCCGAGAGTAAGCTATTTAAAAGCTGACTTTCGGAGACAAAGGTTCCTGGTTCAAATCCTAGTAAAGTTACTGATATGTAATGACGAGATTCAACCCACTGGGTTGGTCTAGAGGTAAAGTCGTCGCCAAAATCAGCTGTTTAACAGCTGATGTTAAAGAGTGAAAAAGTAACAATAGGGTTAGCTATAAAAGTATACCTATTCATAAAAATTATTTAAAAGGACTGCGCTATTGTGTAGGCTATAATAAAATGTCTTTGTTGAACAACTATTTATGAAGGGTCGGTTGATTACCTGTTTACATTAAATAAGACTTCTCTAGAAAGGACTTTTATATCAAATTTCAGTGTCTTTCGGGAAGATTCTTTGGACCGCTTATATAAATAGAGCGCGGTCAGTGAGTTAGTATTCGTTTGATCTTTGACGAGTGGCTATCGGTGCGTAGTGCCGGGCATTGTGTTGGTCAACTATTGTTATACTGTCTTTGTGTGTGTGCATTGTGTAAAGTTGTGTGTATGTGCATTAAACTTAGTTTTTGTGTATGTGCATTGCGTATTCAGTTTCATTTTGTATGTGCATTCTATATAATTGTTGTAAGTAGTAGTAAAGAAATTCATTGCCTATTCCAGCAGAAAGGCTGGGATATATAATAGACTAGGAAGACAGGACTTGAGGAGGGTAGTGGGCCTGATGACTGGTCATTGTAATCTTGGGTATCATTTATCCAAGATAGGAGTTGCTGAAGAGAGCCTGTGTAGATTCTGTCATGAGGCAGAAGAGAAGGCTGAGCATATTTTATGCAGTTGCAAAGTGGTTGGCTGCAAAAGAAGAGCGCTGATGGGTAAGGACGTGTTAACACCTTCTCAGGTAAGTGCACTAGATCCTAGGCAGATCCTGCGCTTTATTGAAAGTGTGGGTCTTGCATAAATAAGGAATAGGGGCAATCACAAAAGATCTTTTAGGTCGCGGTGAGGAGGGGCTGCAGAAGCCTGAACGCCCTGGTTGTAAAGAAAGAAAGAAAAGTAGTATTAAGTAAATTATTAAGTTATTTATTGTATTACTTCATTATAATTAGTTTATTATTTATTGTGTAAATCTTTTAGTTGTAATAAATACTTATGATTGTAAACTTTAGTGAATTAATTATTTAATTACCTAAGTCCCGAAACGGACCTTAGCAATAAGTTTCACAATATCATTATTTTATATTTAAATTTCGTATCTCAGTTTTATTATGTCCTTATCCATATTATATTAAAAAAGTACTCTTATTTGTTTTTCGTTTCATCTATTCAAAAATTAAAAGGTTTTTTTTTTAAGCTGGGTTCTTGGTTTTTCTTTCTTTTCTCGAGCTTGATTGTGCCTCAACACAATTTTCAATGAGGTACCAAACCACATTTTTTCCCAGTTAGTGTTATAATAATTCTGCTGTAAGTTTGGTTAATTATTGTGTTATAAAATTAGTTTAATTAGAAAGTTTATTGTGTGTGGATGCGTAATTAACTTATTTTATTGTTTCAAAAACCAATTTAAAATTTGTAACTTGGAAAGTATGTGTGAATAAAAAAAAAATTTGTATTTTAGTTTTGCAGTAGTCCATTTGTTATTTTGCTAACGTTATAATTATTCCAATTTTGGAGAGTATAAAATGTGAACATTCTCTCGTTGGTTTAGGCACACACACACACACATAAGTTAACCGTTAATCTTGTCTTAAGGAAGTTTATGAATAATATTTAGAATTTGTTATCCAAGATTCAAGTCTACACACTGGAATTATTGTGCCTGAATGTTAAAACCCCAAATGAACCATTTATCAAAAGTTTGTCCTAATAACTTCTCACAGAATTTAACATTATTCACACTAATAAAACTAATAGAACGATGTACTGTATTTATTATATTTTAACTAGAGTTACAAACTCATCAAACATGAACCACAACAAGAAGAGAAATTTTAAAAAATTCAGAATTTCTGAATAAATTTTATAGATGATTCGACGATCACTGTAGTGTTGGTTGAAACAGAACGAAAAACTTGAAATAGAACTTGAAATTAATCGTTACTTTCTCTTGCCTATATGAATATTTAGGAAGGAAAGTATTGTTTTCATGTCGATTTTTCGAAATCGAGTTTTTTACACGTTTTCAGACCCCCTGAACCCAAAAAACATGTTTTTAGCGATTGGTGTGTGTGTGTGTGTGTGTGCGCGTGTGTGCGCGCGCGCGTGTGTGTGTGTGTGAACAAAATGTACCAATAAACGAACTTCGTACGAAGTTAAAACTTGACACTTTACGTTAGATACCACTAGAGGATTCGACACGAACAATTTCAGTAAAATCGGTCTACCGGAAGTAGTAGTTAATTCGTGTCATTTTTCACTTTTTTGCGATTTTCTATAAAAACGGCCACCACGATGTTTTTTAAAAATCGCCTCATTTACTACATTTTTTATGCTCTACATGATAGGGTAGAAACAACGTCTGCTGTAATTCTTGGGAAGGTTGTTTTCTCGTAAAAAAAATTGTTTTTTTTTTTAAGATTGCGACTTTAATATGCATTTTAGCGCAAAAATGTATATAATAAAAGTTGTAAAAAATTTAAAATCCTACAACTTTTAATTCAAACATTTTCTGTATAATCCTTAGTTTAGCAGTATTTGGTAATTTTCGGTTTCTTTTTATTAAAATCTGTAAAAAAAGAATTTTTTAAGAATTTGGCCTTACAATGCTGAAATTTTTGGAGGGTCTGTGCTCTCGAGGTATTTTTTTAAAGATTGCGACCTTAATATACATTTTAGTTTAAAAGCGTAAATAACTTACGTTGTAGAAAATTAAAAAATTTGGAACTTTCATTTCAGTACTTTTCTCCAGAGTGTTAATTATAGTGATTTTTCGTATTTTTATCTCAAACAGGTTGATTTTCATTTAGTGTCATTCACTCATTATTAAAATGTTGTTGTTTTTCATTACTTCTATTTAAGCTCAATATTAAACATATAATGTATAATATAAACATTATTTAGCTACTTTGGCAAGAAAAATCGTTTCCATGTCTGACTAAATTTTTTTTTTTTTTTTTTTTTTTTTTTTTTTTATTTAACGTCGCATCAACTGCAACGGTCATTAGCGACGACGTTGGGGTGGAACTTTATGCGATGTAGGATGAAATGATTTGTAACGTATGAAAATATGCCATGCCTTAGTGGGATTCGAACCCAGGACCGCATGATGAGAGGCGAGCACGTTACCAACTGCGGCAATGCGGCCGGCGACTAAATTATTATTACAATGGGACTGAAATTGTTATTTGTATGCACGTTCATAATTCAAATTGATATCGATTCAATACAAAATTTTACAGAGTACTTTTACTAATTCTCAGAAAAGTTTGATAACATAATTAAAATTAACTGAACTTTTAATAACGTTTACAATACAAACAAAATTTAATTACTAAATAAAATTAAAATATTTATTTTTCTCATAAAGATAAACCGTATTATATTCCACAGAATTTAGTTGATGATTTAAAATACACAAATATTGTGTGTTAAAATTTTATACTGACATTAATAACACATTATTAATAACATGAACGAAAAAAGTGGGGGTACAATAATAATAATAATAATAAAACGAAATGAAGTGAAAAAGAAATATTAAAATTATAAAAGAGGAAGTGAGAGAGATATATTTGAAAGAAAACAGGAAGAGTTGGTTGTTATCTTTTAGTAACCAGCATATAATTATTAAAATCGTTAAGAGATTAAGTGACATATTGAACTTTTGATAAGAATTATCCTTTGTTCGAGCCTCTTTCAAATTAACAGCGTTGTTTCTCATCCATTTAATAAGATGGGATAAATAATTTACTATATATTTTTATTGCCACTGATAGTTGGTTACAGATTTACTTAAATGTATTTATACATAAAACTCAATGTTTTTATTACAGGATGTCTGTAAAGTTACTACTCTAAATATTACTTTATAAAGATTACGTGATAGTGTTTTGAAGAGTATAACTGTAATATGTCCATAACGGGCAGGTGGAGTGTTAAATTATTGCACTTGACCTGTTGGTTACAGGGCTACAAAAAATAGTTCTGTTTCTTTTCATATATTCAGCCAATGATATGACTGAACTATTTAAGAACAGAAGAGGTAGAGGTGTAAAAGACACTAGTCAGAGTTATCTCCTCTGAAAGTAATGAATTTCACTATACAGCCAGACCCTGTGGTGAATGAAGTGAAGGTGTCATTTGCAGGGTGGAAAGTGGGTACTTTTCGGAGGGCCTGGCATGCTGATAAGCGTACTCTTTCAACTCAGTGAGGAAGGCAATAGTAAACCACCTCACTCCTCGTTTTTACTTAGTAAAACCTCTAGAGGTTCAAACCAGCCTTTTGGCTGTTGACCTAAACAACAACAACTGTAATAATATTGTTCATCTGCCTATAACTGACAGGTAAAGTGTCAAATTATTTTCACTCAATGTGTACGTTGTAGGGCTAAAATAAATAGCTTTAAAATAAATGGTCAGCCAATTAAAAGACTGAATCATTTAACAAACACGTTCAGTGCTAGAGACTCGCCTAGCGGGTCAAGGGTAGGTGTTACCGCCAGGCTGCCGTCTCACCTACAGTCCAGCCTCTCTTAGTTTGCTCCTAATGTAAACAAATAACGACGTCACCGAGCATGCGCATTATATCAAAATGTATACACGCTGATTAAAAAGTAACAACAAAATACTTTCAAAAGTATTTAAATACAAAATACTTTTAAAAGTATATTTATAAATGAAATTTTTAGGCCTACATCATATCATGACTGATGTTTTTAGTACTTTAAGTGCTTATAATTTAAAAAATAGTTAACTTAATAGGAATACGACATCTGTAAAATCGTGGGCTCTAGCGTGCACCCTGTAGTAGATGGCTTTTGTTTGTTGACAGTAGGTGCAAACTAAAAACGGCTGAACTAGAGGGTTCTGTTTTGTTATCATTTTAAGCAATTCCGGATGGACACCGCCTGTCGGATATCAGTTTGTTGCTATTATAGCCCTCAAAAAGAGTTTTTTCGTTGTAACCGTGCAGTGCGTTTTTGAATTTTCGTCATATGATCTTCTACCCTCGCATAGTATACCATTCAGTATTTCTAACGGGCTTTCAGGGTACAGTTGAAGCGTTGAATTTAGTATCTTTGCAGGTGTTGTTTAGGTCATCAGCCGAAAGGCTGGTTTGAACCTGTAGAGGTTTTACTAAGTAAAACGAGGAGTGAGGTGGTTTACCATTGCCTTCCTCACTGAATGGAAAAGTATGCTTATCAGCATGCCGGGCCCTCTGAAAAACACATATTTTCCACTCTGTAAATGACACCTTCACTTCATTCACCACAGGGTCTGGCTGTATAGTGAAATTCATTACTTTCAGAGAAGATAACTCTAGTGTCTTTTACACCTCTACCTCTTCTGTTCTTAAATGATTCAGTCATTTAATTGGCTGACCAAGTGACAAGAAACAGAACTATTCATTTTAGTCCTGCAACTAACAGATTGAGTGTAAATAATTTGACACTCCACCTGTCCGTTATGGGCAAAGCTGTAAAGTTACTACTCTTAATTTTATTTTATAAAGATTACGTGATAGTGTTTTAAAAAGTATTACTGTAATAATATTGTGACACTTATCGCTAAGGTCCGTTTCGGGATCTAGGTAATTAAATAATTAATACACTAAAGTTTATAAATACAGATATTACAACTAAAAGATTTACAAAATAAATAATAAACTAATTATAATGGAGTTACACAAGATCATATGACGAAAATTCAAAAAATCTGGTGTGAAACACTCACTCAACTTTATCTTGCCAATGCAAATAATTAATAATAAACCTAACATTATTAATAAAATATTAGAAATAAACAAAAAACTAACCTCAAAAACATAACCTTATTTTAATCATGAGTGAATGATGCAAAATGAAAATCGAACTCAGTTTGGCTTAAAAAAACGGAAAATCACGCTTTCACGCTAAACTAGGCTCTGTAGAGAAAAATGCTTTAAACAAAAGTTGTAGATCTTTTAATTTTCTATAAATTTAATTATATACACTTTTGTCGTAAAATGCATACTAAGACCGAAATGTTAAAAAAATCGATTTTTCTCACGTTTTCGTGAGAAAAAAAACAGAAAGTCGCTAATTACCGCTAAACTAAGCGTTATACAAAAAAATGTTTGAAATAAAAGTTGTAGAATTATACATTCTCTACAACTTTTATTATATAACGTTTTGCGCTAAAATGCATATTAAAGCCGCAATCTTAAAAAGAAAAATTTTTTCGTAAAAACAGCCTCAAGCAGAATTTCAGCAAACATGGCGCCTACCCTATATTGTAGAGCATAAAAAATGTAGTAAACCAGTTGATTAAAAAAAAAATCGTAGGACTAGTTTTTGAAAAAATCGCAAAAAAGTGAAAAATTATACGAATAAACTACTACTTCCGGTTGACCGATTTTGATGAAAATGTTCGTGTCGGGTCCGGTAGTGATATGTAACTTAAGTTTCAAGTTTCAAGTTTGTACAATGTTCCGTTCTTTAGATATTCTGTTCACACACACACACACGCGCGCGCGCACTCACACACACACACACACACACACACACACACACACAGACCAATCGCTAAAAACATGTTTTTTGGGTTCAGGGGGTCTGAAAACGTATAGATCCGGTGAAAACTCGATTTCGAAAACCGACATGAAAACAATACTTTCCTTCCTATATATTCATATAGGCAAGAGAAAGTAAAAATCACAATGACTTGTTTACTTTTACGTTATTAGCAAACAATTCATGTTTTGTAGACTATAGGTCGCAAATAAAATAAATCTATAAAAACATTAGTAAGATAAGCTGTTGTAGGTCCTACATAAAGCAAGCGGAGAACACTCTGTACCAGTAACCAGCTCAACAGGAGATATACCTCATAATTGCTCAGCATTGAATGTGTTAAGAACAGAAGAGGTAGAGGTGTAAGAGACACTAATCACAGTTATCTCCTTTAAGAGTAATGAATTTCATTATACAGCCAGACCCTGTGGTGAATAAGTGAAGGTGTCATTTTCAGAGTGGAAAATATGTGGTTTTCAAAAGGCCGGGCATGCTGATAAGTATACTTTTTCATTCAGTGAGGAAGACAATTGTAAACTACCTCACTCCTCGTATTACTTAGCAAAGCCTCTACATGTTCAAACCAGCCTTTCGGCTGATGACCTAAACAACAATTCTGTTCATAACAGGCAGGTGGATTGTTAAATTATTTATATTCTATCTGCTAGTTTATAGGCTACAAAAATAGTTCTGTTTCTTATCATATGATCAGTCAATTATATGACTCAAGCATTTAAAAACGAAGAAGTAGAGGTGTAAAATTTTTTTTTCTTTTTTTTTTTTGTTTAACGTCCGACTGTTCTGCAATTACTGCTAATGCAGACGGTGAGTGATGAAATGATTTTTTTGTAACGTATGAAAAAATGCCGTGCCTGAATGGGATTCGAACCCAAGACCGCATGATGAGAGGCGAGCACGTTACCAACTTCGCCAATGCGGCCGGCAGAGGTGTAAAAGACACTAGTCAAAATTATCTCCCTTGAGAGTAATGAATTTCATTATTCAGCCAGAACTTGTAGTGAATGAAGTAAAGGTGTAATATGTAGAGTGAAAAGTAGATATTTTTCAGAGGGTCTGGCATGCTGATAATAATTTACAAATCAGTGAGGAAGGCAAATGTAATCCACTCACTCCTCTTGTTACTTTGTAAAACTCCTAGAGGCTTTACTAGGTAAAACGAGGAATGAGGATGGTTCACCATTGCCTTCATCAATGAGTGGAAAATTATGCTTATCAGCATGCCCGGTCATCAGAAAATCATCTACTTTCCACCCTGCAAATGACACCATCACAGTATTCACCGCAGGTTCTGGCTGTATAATAATGAATTTCATTAATCTCAGATGAGATTTTTTTTTTTGCTACTTGCATGCAGGAGACTCCAAAGGCAGTATAGGACATGTCAAGATAAAACTGATAAACTGAAAGTTTATCACCAATGATAAATTCATCACTTACCACCAGAAAATTGTTTTTGCTACTGCTTACTTCAGTAGGCTTGTCATGAACCCCATTGAATCAAATATCCCACCAAATAAAAAATCAAACACAATGATGAATTCATCACTTACCAATAATTTTTTTCTGCTACTGCTTAACTCAGTAGGCTTGTCATAAACTCCTTTGTATCAAATAGTACACAATATTTGTTTAATTAGAAGTTAAATATTTTTCAATCAAAACTATTTAGAAAGGAATTCGAGCACACTGTAAAATATTTCATCAATCAAATATTGTTCTTGCTTTTTTTAAAAATGACTTAAATTGTCACAACTTTTTAAACCTTTTAAAAGATACTGTCCTATAATTATCTGGGAACCCGAGTCAATTGCAGTGCAAGCCACCTGCCAGAAATAAAGATCAGAATTGAAAGGGCCAGGGCAGCATTCCTAAAAATGAGACCTCTTCTATCGGCCCGCAACCTGAGCCTCGAAACTAGGACCCGCCTCTTGAAGTGCTACGTCTTTCCCATCCTCTTGTATGGAGTAGAGGCGTGGGCACTCACCAAAGAGCGTGAGACCCGTCTACAAGCGTTTGAAATGTGGACCTACCGGAGGATGCTTCGAATACCATGGACAGACAAGGTCACAAATATGGAGGTCCTCAGAAGAATGGGGAAAGAGATGGAAATCTTGCAGAGCGTAAAGATAAGAAAACTGACATACCTTGGACACATCATGAGGGGGCCTAAATATGAGATTCTGCATCTCATAATTCAAGGGAAACTCGTTGGTGTTTACCAACGAGTTGCTAGGTGGGACGCAGACGAATATCCTGGTTAAGAAACCTGAGAGAAGCGTTTAACTGCTCGTCACATGACCTGTTCAGAGCAGCAGTGGACAAGGTGCGACTGACCATGATGATAGCCAACCTTCGTAATGGAGAAGGCACCTGAAGAAGAAGAAAAGATACTGTGACTAGTGTATTTTTACTTCTAAATATTCTGTTCTAAAATGCTTCAGTCATATAATTGGCTGACCATTTGATAAGAAACAGAACTATTTTTGTCTGGAATAAGGAGACTGATTGTCATTAATTTAACACTCCGTCTGCCTGTTACGGGTAAAATAAACAACAGTATGATTATGAGAATATGTACAGATAAATTAAACGTAAGTTAACGATTTTAATTTTTAGGGAAATTGAGCATAATTATGATAATTTATTAAAATAATAAAGGAAGTGACTTAGAATCGGTGTTAGATGAAACAATCGATTCAAAATAGAATGAACCATCATCATCATGCCACACCGCCACTGTTAGCATTACGTTATGTTGGTTGAACACTGAAGTCAGTCAGTCTTTCATCTTAATAATTTCAACCCTTTACCAAGTTTTTGGAGCGAGATAATAATTGTGAGCTTCGTTTTACAGGCAACGTAATGAGAGGGCATTACGTCATCAAGTGAGAGTTAATGAGAGACTACTCTGTTCCATCCTGCTCGGTCCTCCACTCCCGACAAAGTTTCTTCTTCTTCTTCATTTTCATCTTCGTCTCCTCCCTATCTTAGTTCAGTACCCCTACTGTTACGTTCAACCCACTAGTTATACCAGAGCACTTCTTGGGGTTTAATTGAAAATTAATTGGTATAGATGGCGGGTATATTAAACGTATGGGGAGGTTCTCTAGATGAAATAAGAAGAAGAAGAAGAGGTTAAACCTTAACGTATATAAATATGGTGCGAATATCTATCTCGACGAATTCCATTGCTCTTTACCGCCGCTCCTATAACAATCTCATATCCTTCCATTCCATTCCTATTCTACGAATACATCATTATTTTATTAAATCAATTTTGTTTTAGATAAAATTTCTTATGTAAATCTTCAATATTAAATTGAATTTCATTTTCTCTTTGTAAATAAAATTACTTTGCGTAACAACCTCTAAATCAACTTCTTTAAACGAATATCATATACTTTTTTTGTATAATAATGATAAACAATGTAGATGATTTTATGAAATAAAAAGGTTTTATAAATTCTACACCTTTGAAAATATATATTATTTCGCTGATGAATATAGATAAAAACTTTGTTTTTTATATTATAATATTACATAAAAAATAAAGTAAAATTCGGTTTGAAACACTCAGATGAATTTCTCTTGGCAGTGTAAATAAATCATATTTATAACCTATATTTAATCATTAGTGGGCTATGTAAAATGAAACCCATACCCTAATTTTTTAATCATGACTGAATGACGCAAAATTAAAATTACCCCCTAAGTGACTTAAAAATACAGGAAATTCCTAACTGACGCTAAACTAAGCTCTGTAAAACGAATATTTGCCCTCGAAACTGTTTTTTTATGGTTTGAAGTCCATTAACTTCGTTCAATGGGTAACCAGTTTGGACGTATGGGTCAAAGCTATGGGGTACAGCTAATTTATCAAATATAGAAATACTGTAGGCCCATGTTACATAACCAATGAAATATTACACAACGATCTACACCTGCCCTTCATAAAAGAAGAAATTAAACAACATAGCGAAAAACATTTACAAAAAGTAGAAGACCATCAGAATCCATTAGCGATTACCTCCTTGACAACAGCGAAGATACTCACAGACTGAAACATTTTAAACCATCAAACTTTTTATAAGAGCTGTTCTGCATTCTGAACGTAAAACAGAGTACAGTTACAGATCTAGGACCTGTTTTATTCAATTTTTCACCTCATTTTACATAAAATCTGTTTAGTTTCACAACTTAATTAACGCTCCAAACATTTCTGCGGAGGAACTCGACGAACATTTTCGCCAGTAACTCGGTAACGAAGCTATTCCGGACCTAGTAAATTTATATTAACTTTTTTCTTTATTCTGAAGAGAAGAATACACCTCAGAAGTATGTTGGATTAGTCGTGGGGCACCCATATAGTAAAAATCTGGTGTGAAACACTCACACAACTTTCTCTTTTCAATGCAAATAATTAACAATATAACCTAACATTAGTAATAAAACATTAGAAAGAAACAAAAACCAACCTCAATTACATAATCTTATTTTAATAATGAGCGAAAGGCGTAAAGTGAAAATCAACCTCAGTTTAGCTTAAAAATACGGAAAATCTCTCTTTCACGCTAAACTAAGCTCTGTACAGAAAAATGTTGTAAATAAAAGTTGTAGATCTTATAATTTCCTATAAAATTTATTATACTTTTTTGTCGTAAAATGCATAATAAGGCTGATATCATAAAAAATTGGATTTTTTACACATTTTCGGGAGAAAAAAACAAACAGTCGCTAATTACCGCTAAACTAAGCGTTATACAAAAAAATGTTTGTAATAAAAATTGTAGAATTTTAAATTCTCTAAAACTATTACTAGATACATTTTTGCGCTAAAATACATAACAAAGTCGCAATCTTAAAAAAAAACAATTTTTACGTGGAAACAGCCTCATTAAGAATTTCAGCAGAAATGCCGCCGTTCCTGTCTTGTAGAGCATAAAAAATGTAGAAAATGAGTCAATTTTTAAAAAAATCGTAGAAGCCGTTTTTGAGAAACTCGCAAAAAAATGAAAAATGACACAAATAAACTACTACTTTCGGATGACCGATTTAGATGAAAATGTCGGGTCCTCTAGTGGTATCTAACTTAAGTTTCAAATTTGTACGATGTCCCGTTCTTGAGATATTCTGTTCACACACACACACACACACACACACACACACACACAGTGCAATCGCTAAAAACATGTTTTTTGCGTTCAGGCGGTCTGAAAACGTGTAGATCCGGTAAAAACTCGATTTCAAAAAATCGACATGAAAACAATACTTTCCTTCGTATTTATTCATATAGAGGCAAGAGAACGTAAAAATATATTAATTTAACAATGTAGTACAATAACAAGATGATATACGAAGTAGCAAACAAAGTAATTTTAAATTACTTAAAATTTAATGACATTTTTAATAAAAGCTTACAACTTAAGTTACTTAAAGGAAATAAAAAGAAAAACTATACACTATCTGAGGAAATGTCGTTGCCAAGCTTGTCCTGTTTTCTGTCCATTGGTACAGACATTGACATATGACTTTAGTGTAAAGGAGTGCACTAAAATTTATCTTGTACACTAGTCAAGCATTAAAAATTACAGTCCAAACAAAAGAGTAGTTTAGTAATGTTTGAAGTAGAACGTACCAAATGAATGATGAAGCAATTTTTATTATTATTCTTCAAAAGTAGTACGGGACGGGACTGTTATTAATAAAAATGGTTTAAAACTCGCTGTAAATATTTCCGTAATCAAGGTTTTTTATGAATTTAGTGAAAAACCGAACACAAAATTATGATGCTGTGCAACCTAAAAATAAAAGTTGGTTAGGTCATTACCCAAAAGTCTGATTTGAACCTCTAGAGGCTTTACTAAGTGAAACGTGGGGTAAGGTTGTTTACAATAGCCTTCCTCATCGAGTGGAAAAGTATGCTTATCAGCATACTAGGCCCTTGTAATGATACAACTGGGTTGTAGATATATTTAATTTTTGTTGTTTAGGTCATGAGCCAAAAGTCTGGTTTGAACCTCTGGAGGCTTTACTAAGTGAAACGTGCAGTAAGGTTGTTTACCATTACCTTCCTCATCGAGTGAAAAAGTATGCTTATCAGCATGATAGGCCTTTGTAGTGATACAGCTGGGTTGTAGATTATGTGGAATTTTTGTTGTTTAGGTCATGAGCCAAAAGTCTAATTTAAACCTCTAGAGGCTTTACTAAGTGAAACGTGGGGTAAGGTTGTTTACGATTGCCTTCCTCATCGAGTGTAAAAGTATGCTTATCAGCATGCTAGGCCCTTGTAGTGATACAACTGGGTTGTAGATATATTGAATTTTTGTTGTTTAGGTCATGACCCAAAAGTCTGATTTCAACCTCTAGATGCTTTACTAAGTGAAACGTGGGGTAAGGTTGTTCACCATTACCTTTCTCATCGAGTGAAAAAGTATGCTTATCAGCATGATAGGCCCTTGTAGTGATACAACTGGGTTGTAGATATATGGAATTTTTGTTGTTTAGGTCATGACCCAAAAGTCTGATTTCAACCTCTAGATGCTTTACTAAGTGAAACGTGGGGTAAGGTTGTTCACCATTACCTTTCTCATCGAGTGAAAAAGTATGCTTATCAGCATGATAGGCCCTTGTAGTGATACAACTGGGTTGTAGATATATGGAATTTTTGTTGTTTAGGTCATGACCCAAAAGTCTGATTTCAACTTCTAGAGGTTTTACCACGTGAAACGAGGTGTGAGCTGGTTTACATTTGCCTTCCTCATCGAGTGGAAAAGTATATTGTTTATCAGCATGCCAGGCCCTTGTAGTGATACAACTGGGTTGTAGATATATGGAATGTTTGTTGTTTTTAGTCGTGAGCTAAATGGTTGGTTTGAACCTCTATACTCGGTTCATCTTAAGAAAGAAATCTCGAATAAACAAACAGCAGTTACCAAATCAGCTGATAAAGCGGTGACTCAGAAAAAATGATACACTTTTACGAAAACGTCACAATGATAACTGATACGTGCTTTTAATCATATTTATGCAGAATTAAACGATAAATAGAAATGAAAAAATCAAAAAATACTACAACACTTAATTCCTATTGAAAACAAATTATAATGCACGTAAGAACGATGCGAGATAATACGATGTCAAAAGCGAACTGGTAGTATAATATAACGACGACATGTTGTTCTTTGTCAAAAATGTGGAGAAAGATTTATGGGTTTGGATAAGTTATCGTCAAATTCAACTGTGAAATAATGAGTGACTAAACTAATATTAGATGACATCATTAAAATATAAATGTTTACTTTTAAGGCTCTCTTCGTTCGTCATACAGTTCAGAGGTAATACGTATAATTTGTAACCACATTCATTTTTGAAAAAGAATGGGAATAAAGTATAGACCTAAAGTTTTTATAAATTTATTGATCAATACTTAAAACATCAGTCATGATATATGATGTAGGCCTAACAGTTTCATTTATAAAAATACTTTTGTAAGTATTTTGTTGTTACTTTTTAATCAGCGTGTACGCGTATTTACATAATGCGCATGCTCAGTGACGTCATTATTTTTTTACTTGAGATATCTTTCTTACGGTGAACCGAGTATAGAGACATTACTAAGTAAAACGAGGAGTGAGGTGGTTTACCATTGCCTTCTTCAATGAGTGGGAAATGTATGTTTATCAGAACTTTAGGCTCTCTTAAAAGCATCTACTTTTCACCCTGTAAACGACACCTTCACTTCATTCACCACAGGAGCTGGCTGTATAATGAAATTCATTACTCTTAGAGAATATAACTCTTTGTAGTTTCTTTTACACTTCTACCTCTTCTGTTTTAAAATGCTTTAGTCATATAATTGGCTGACCAAGTCATGAAAAATAGAACTATTTTTTGTAGCTCTGGCTATAGGGGGTCGAGTGAAAAATAATTTAACAATCTACCTGCCTGTTACGGGCAATACAAATAAATAAATTTTGTAAAAAAATAAATCTTGAAGTGTCGGCTACTAAAATACAGGAATATACATCGTCACCTATTACAGTTGTTGTTTAGGTAATCAGCCAAAAGGCTGGTTTGAACCTGTAGAGGTTTTACTAAGTAAAACGAAGAGTAAGTTGGTTTATCATGCCTTCCTTACTGAGTGGAAAAGTACTGTGACAATATCGAAGAGGAATGCGGTTCGAGAGTTTTCTAGAAATTCATAAAATGTAAAATAGTAAATAATAGAGTGATAAAATAACAATAGAGTTAGTTATAAAAGAATTTTTAAAAAGGGCCGTGTATAATTAAGGTAGGGTCCTGAATCCTGAACCCTGGTTGAGAGGGCTAAGAAGCCCTATGATGGCGACATCGTGTTAAGGAACACCTGGTCGCTCGGGGAACAATATAACAGAATAATTGCAACCTCAAGAAATTTAGGGGGAATTTTATAGTTTAAATAGGAAATAGGATTCTGGTTCGTGGGACATTGGAACTGGGAATTGAAAGGAGGTAATTTATTTTTAGAAGTTATTTGTGGAAAATTTAAATTAAGGGACAAGTTACCAGAACAAAGTCCTCCGGTGCATCACACAGTTCCACTATCTTATATCCAATCGCATCATACACGAACACCTTCTCTTCCCTTCTATGGAGGACTTTATTTACAATACCTCGAAACGGCTACACGACGCTGGGAAAACTGACGGACCCCAGATCATTCAGGTCTTGTAGCGACGCCCACACCCACCTGAAGTCTCTATCCCATTACCATTCCACGACTTTATCTAAATTTTAGTATGACCCACTTAACAAAATTTAGAGTTGCCACATTTTTATTCTGCCCTGTATTCCTCTTCTTTGCCCATGCCCCTCCTACTTGTATGACTCACTCCCCCCAGTTGGTAGTTGTCCCCATGTTCCTATGCATAATCACTCCACTACGGTGAAAAGAGCCGCCATTTTAAATTAATAAACACTCAGAAGATAAAAAGGCCGGTGATTATGCCAAACTCTACCCTTTCCGTCTCCCCTGAAATCATAAACTAACCCCTACCTTAAATTATACCTTTAGTCCACGTTCAGTAAAATGCATGCCTTCCCCTCACCAAGATAATAGGCCTCCCACAAAACTGAAAAAAGGCCACTGAAAAATAAAATAAAAGGTAGGGTCTTTGTTGTACAACTATTTGTGAAAGAGTCGGTTGGTTACTTGTAACACCTTTTATTCTATTGTGACTTGTTTACATTAGTTAAAATTATTCCAGAGCCATAAAAAGGATTTTTGTACTTTATAATTCCATCGAATCTCTCTTCCTTTCCAGAAATATCTCTGATCTACCTACATAAAGAGAGCCCCAAGTGCGGTCGGAGAGTCAGTATTCGTTTGATCTTTGACGAGTGTTTATTGTATGTGCTTTATGTGCATTAGAAAAGGTCGACGTTCCGGGCTTTGTATTGGTCAACTATTGTTATTCTATCTTATTGTGTATATGCATTGTGTATAATTGTTTGTAAGTAGTACTAAGTAAATTATTTAAGTTATTTATTGTATTACTTCATTATAATTAGTTTATTATTTATTTTGTTAATCTTTTAGTTGTAATAAATAGGCTACTTGTAATTTTTAACTTTTGGTTATTAATAAATTATTTAATTACCTAGATCCCGAAACGGATCTTAGCGATAAGTGTCATAGTGCGCTTATCAGCATGCCGGGCCCTCTGAAAAGCACATTTTTTCTACTTTGCAAATGACACCTTCACTTCATTCACCACAAGGTCTGGCTGTATAATAAAGTTCATTACTTTCAGAGGAGATAACTCTGATTAGTGTATTTTACACCTCTACTTCTTCTGTTCTTAAATGATTTAGTCATTGTTAATTGGCTGACCACGTGATAAGAAACATAACTATTTATTTGAGCCCTGTAACGGACAGACTGAATGTAAACAATTTGACATTCCATCTGTCTATTATGAGCACACTAAACCCTAGCAGTTCTAATGAATAAATAATACAGAAATCACAGTAGGTTACAAATATATTTTTAAGATATTTTTATTACAAATTACGAGCACATCCTTCGTTCAACAATGAATAAATTAATGTACCTACATTAGTTACAATATCAGTTTGGTAATCTGTGTCACGTGATCGCCTTAACAACGGATTTTATTACTTCCTGTACAATACATGTCGTAACTGTACATCAAACTTTAATTGAATTCATAATTTTAAATTATATTAGTGTGTTTTCTGACCTAGCATAGAAAAGAACATTTAAGTTCTATAACTAACTGTTTAGTTTGTATTATTGATATTTTTTCTTCCAAACAATTATGTATATATATGATACCTCAATTTAAACGATGCCATGCTTAATGAAAGCGATTAAAAAAAGAAGTCTAAAATTTTACGGACACTAAATATAATGGATGATAACCGGTTGACAAAAGAAATTTTTGACACTAAATAACAGACCTAAGGTGTCGGATAAATGGTTTAAAAAAGTCAGAAAAGATACTGAGAAAACCGGAATAAACTGAAAAAAATTAATGACCGAACCAAATTCAACAAACTAATTACTGACGTTAAGGGCTTCTATGAAAAGCAAAAACAGAACACCAGTTGGACAGAAGAAAGGAGAAAAGCCTACAGGGAGCAAATGCTGAAAATGTGGGGAGCAAAAACAACTTAAATTTAAAATTCCTATATTTTACATCTTGTATGTAGCCTATACTAATTTTCTAATTATTCTTATAGTGTTCTGTATTTTATTAACTTTCGGTTCATTAAGTTGAGTATTTGAATTATTCAATATGATATTATTCTTTAAAGAAATCTTGTTTTAAGTCAAAAAAATTACTGCAAACAATTGCAATTTATTAAATTGTTTTAAATTTAGAACAATAAAATGAAAAGAAAATTATTGGTAAAGTATTTTTAGATATCACTGAGTAGTGCACTTGTATTAAAATTACACACAAACACACATACACAGGGAATAACAATAATAAATCATTAACTTTATATTATTCTTACAGTGTCAGTCTAGGGTTAATGTACTATCCTATAAGCTGGCACGAATCCAAAGCAATGACACAAAAGGTCTATCACGTTTGTATCTTTGCCATAATCGACTGGCAAACTCAAACCTAAGTCCATCTCTCTCTCCCTCTCTGATACTAATTCTATCTCATTTTAAATCCCATGCTAATTACTCTGGCGTTTTATAATCATCTTTTTATTCTCAAATATCAGATTAAATTTTTATTATAACTCAATCTTCATCATCCTAAACGAGTGATGAACAAAGTAGCCTGGGGGCTAGATCCAGTAGCAGATTTGGCATCAATTTGGGAAGGGGGTCACTAACTGGAGTCCAGGGGTATTGAATACACCCCAGGAGAGCGGGGGGTCCAGCCATCATACAAACCCTGTGGTGAATGAAGTGAAGGTATCATTTGTAGGATGGAAAGTAGATTTTTTTCGGAAATTATAGCATGCTGATAAGCATACCTTTCTACTCAGTGAAGAAGGCAAAGGTAAACCATCTCACTCCACGATTTACTTAGTAAAACCTCTAGAGCAGTGATTTTCAACCTGGGGGTCGTGGTGATATTATAGGGGGGTCGCGAAACAATAATGAAATCATACTTTACATTCAATACTTACTTGTAAAAATCTGGTGTGAAACACTCACACAACTTTCTCTTGCCAATGCAAATAATTAATAATAAACCTAACATTATTAATAAAATATTAGAAATAAACAAGAAACTAACCTCAAAAACATAACCTTATTTTAATCATGAGTGAATGACGCAAAATGACAATCGAACTCAGTTTGGCTTAAAAATACGGAAAATCACGCTTTCACGCTAAACTAGGCTCTGTAAAGAAAAATGCTTTAAACAAAAGTTGTAGATCTTTTAATTTTCTATAAATTTAATTATATACACTTTTGTCGTAAAATGCGTACTAAGACCGAAATGTTAAAAAAATCGATTTTTCTCACGTTTTTGTGAGAAAAAAAACAGAAAATCGCAAATTACCGCTAAACTAAGCGTTATACAAAACAATGTTTGAAATAAAAGTTGTAGAATTTTACATTCTCTACAACTTTTATTATATATAACGTTTTGCGCTAAAATGCATATTAAAGCCGCAATTTTAAAAAGAAAATGTTTTTACGTAAAAACAGCCTCAAGCAGAATTTTAGCAAACATGGCGCCTACCCTATATTGTAGAGCATAAAAAATGTAGTAAACCAGTTGATTTTTAAAAAAATCGTAGGACTAGTTTTTGAGAAAATCGCAAAAAAGTGAAAAATTATACGAAAAAACTACTACTTCCGGTTGACCGATTTTGGGGAAAATGTTCGTGTCGGGTCCGGTAGTGATATTTAACTTAAGTTTCAAGTTTCAAGTTCGTACGATGTTCCGTTCTTAAGATATTCTGTTCACACACACACACACACACACACACACACACACACACACAGACCAATCGCTAAAAACATGTTTTTTGGGTTCAGGGGGTCTGAAAACGTGTAGATCCGGTGAAAACTCGATTTCGAAAAATCGACATGAAAACAATACTTTCCTTCCTATATATTCATATAGGCAAGAGAAAGTAAAAATAAAAGAAATGAATCATTAATTAATTATTAATGTGATGGTTGCATTTGTTTTTCATTTAAAATTTTCTTCATACGTCGATCTTCGTTAGAAACATATAAAAGTAAATTGTTCTCGAGTGATAACATACGATTCCTATATTTAGTTTTTAGAGCACCATAAAGGAAAACCCCTTTTCACAGAGATAAGATGTGAAAAAAGGTATTATTATTTTCAATGTTCCTGTGATTAAATTTCCATATTCACGTCGTCAAGCAAGCCAGAACGTATTTAAATCTTCAGATGCAAATTGCAGTTGTTACGTTTTGTCGGCAGACATTTCGATGAGCCGGTCGTGAGACTGGTAACTTATCGGGGGGGATGGGGGTCACGAAATATTAATTTTATTTATTTTTACTATTTGGGGGTTCCGGAGCAAAAATGAGTGAGAATCACAGCTCTAGAATCTCAAACCATTCTTTCGAATGATTTCCTAAACAGCACTATAGTAAGAGATTTTGATACCCAGGTTTCGATAGGTCTGAAATTTTATAGTCCCAGAAATCAACAGAAATATCTGGTTCGAAACACTCACACGACTTACTCTTGTCAATTTAGTTAATGAAAGATATAACCAATGTTTAATCATGAGTAAACATCGTGAATGAATGATACAAAATGAAAATCAATCTCTGTTCGATTTTAAAATTGTTTGACTGGCGGTTTTTGATATTTTTTTTGTCAGGGCTTTTTTAATTTAATTTTTATTTCACGCTTTTAACGATTTATAGTGTTTATAGGTCAACGTGTTTTTATTGAATCGTAGCTAAGAACACTTTCAATCAGCCACCTTTCAAACGCGACAGAACTAAATAAAAATTAGTTTATCCGTTCGGGAACCACAGTGCCACAAACACACAGACACACACACACACACGATAAAAGCCAATTATATGACTGAAGCATTTAAGGCCAGAAGAGGTAGAGGTGTAAGAAACACTTGACCAGAGTTATCTCCTCTGATGGTAATGAATTTCATTATACAGTCAAACCCTGTGGTGAATGAAGTGTTGGTATCATTCGCAACGTGCAAAGTAGATGTTTTTCAGAGAGCCTGCATGCTAATAAGCATATTTTTCAACACAGTGAGGAAGACAAAAGTAAACCACCTCTTCTTGTTTGATCCACCGGGTTGGTCTAGAGGTAAAGTCGTCGCCAAAACACGTCAGCTGTGTCAGCTGTGTGTGACAAAAGGAAACCACCTCACTTCTTGTTTGACCCACCGGGTTAGTCTAGAGATAAAGTCGTTACCAAAATACGTCAGCTGTGTGTTAGCTGTGTGTGTGTGTCGTCGTCAGCTGTGTAACAGCTGATTTTCAGAGACGAATGTTCCTGGTTCAAATCCTAGTAAAGGTAGTTACTTTTATACAGATTTGAATGCTAGGCAGTGGTTACCGGTGTACTTTGATTGTTGGGGTTCAATTAACTATACTCTCTCAGGAATGGTCGACCAGAGTCTGTACAAGACTACACCTCGTTTACACGTCATACATATCATCCTCAGTTCATTGGGTCATAGGGTTGCTTATTGTTCTGAGTTGAACAGATTGCAACGTACACACATTAGGGATTACAAAAAAAAAATTAAAAAAAACTTCTTGTTTAATTTAACCCTAGAGCCGGCAATCGTCGATTTTGAGACGATGTTACCGCTTCTTGAACCGGTCGCGTATCAAAATCAGATTTGCTTCATAGTATTGCAGTGTTGTCGTCTTAAATTTAATTTCATTTACAGACAGTGTGCTGTTTTGTACAATAGTTTAGTAATGTATAAAGTAAATTTTTATGTATAACACAATAGTTTTAGTTGCATATTCTGCTTGTGTTTCTCTGTTGAAACCACGCTGTCCTAAAGCTGAATTTGGTTATTTCTTGGTTTACATGATGTGTTTTTGTATATATTTTCTTTAATTTTGATCATAGATTAGTTTTTTTTTGTTTATTTTGACACAAATATTAAAATTAACGATTCGTATATAATGAATTTTGAAAGTAGAGCATAAAAAAGTTTTAAATATTAGTGTCATCTGAAATTTTAGAAAAGTATTTGCCTAAAAATTATTTTCAAATAGTTTCAGCATCCGTTACTGTCAGATTAAAACTTCAGTAATTTATTTATTCTATTTTCCTAAGTTTTTTCGTTATTTTGGTTTCACGTGACAAGGTTTGTGATTTATAGTAAAGTTTTAATGATTTCTTTACGGTTCGGTGACTAGAAATTCTCTACCGGTCTACAATAATGTTATTGCCGGCTGTAGGTTTAAAAAAGCCTCTAGAGGTTCAAACCAACCTTTCAGCTGGTGTCCTAAACACATAACAACAGAACCGTTTATAGATAATATCTTTTGATAAAAAGAATAAATTTTGGTATGATAAAATTGTCAAACAAAAAGAAAATAACGGTTTTTAAATCTAAAATTTAACATTGAAGTCGAATGAAAATGAGGATACTAATATTGCTTACCCAACTCATTTTTGGGTTTGAAAAAAATGAAAAAAAACGAACAAACAGACGAACCAATAGAATGATATCAATTACATTACATTTTACAGAATAAATAAAATTAAGTAAAAAAGGAGCAAAAATTCAGATTATAAAGAAGTAAGTTTTTTTTGGAAAAGCTTTAAAACACACTAATTTTATTTACATTTCCTTAAGAAGAAATTCGAACAACGAGTAGATGAGGAATAAGAAGGGTAAGGGTTTGCTTGTTTAATATAATCAGACGCCGTCGTTTTCCTCTCGTCTGTTCTAGCTTCATCTTATTTCAACTTTCAAATAACTCTATAATAATTCTACCGCTTTTACACGGCATTCTTCTTCATCTTCTTTCCACGATATTTCACACCTTTTACAAATAAGATAAATTCTTGTCTGCGTTTTAAAATGTGAAACATTTCAACCGACATATTTTTCATCTCCGTGGTTTATTTATAAATATTTTATTACACGCAAAATTTCCTTTAAATTATTGCTTAAATTTTCTGTTATTTGAAATAAATTTGTAAGTATAAAATAGATTTTCGATGTACAGAAAAGTTTTCGGTTTTTGTAAATGTTCAATTTTTGATTTGACCACTTGAGGTGACTTTGAACGTTTCCGGGAGCTCTTTTTCAGTATTCATTCTCAGCATCGTTCACTGTAGGATTTTCTTCTTTCTTCTATCCACCCGGTGTTCTGTTTTTTACGCTTGATAAAAGTCTTTAATCCTTTCAATACCAACGTCCGGAAAACAGGACGGCGATATATTTTACGTAGCGACAACATCCGATTTACTGGACGTCCGTAAGTTATGCATAAAGTGCCGACGTTCGGACAACCGAACAAAAAAAACTTTTAAACAAAAATTAATGGAATAATGTATTTTGATACCGCCTCCGTGACTATCGCGCTAGCCTGCAAAGCGAAAGGTCCTGGGATCGATTCCCGGCTAAGATCTGAAACTTTTAACACGTTAAAACCACCGTTAAGGTACCAAAACCCACAGTAGTTGCTAATGGCCAAGCTATCGATGCAACTTTAAATAAAATATAAAAAATTATTTTGAATATTTTATTGTTAAAAGGATTTTTTTTATGAACATAATAAAAATTAATTTTTAACACGAAATTTTGGTTGGCAATGGTAGACTTACACCTGGAAGTTTTGACACATTGTTATTCTAAATTTAAATCTAACGGTTATGTTAAAAAATTAAAAGTTAAAAACAATAAGAATTAAAAAATGTTTTGTCGGTACCTAGTTACCGTAACATATAGAAGTGTATGTTTTTGTGTGTTTCAAAAATTAAATGAACGTAGACTACTACAATTATTATTTTATTTGCTTACAACAGACAGGTGGAGTGTCAAATTATTTACTCTCAATCTTTTAGTTGCAGGACCAAAATAAATAGTTCTGTTTCTTATCACATGGTCAGCCAATTAAATGACTGAATCATTTAAGACAGAAGAGGAAGAGGTGTAAAAGACACTAATCAGAGTTATCTCCCCTAAAAGTAATGAATTTCATTGTACAGCCAGACCCTGTGGTGAATGAAGTGAAAGTGTCATTTACAGAGTGGAAAATATGTGCTTTTCAGAGGGCCCGACCTGTTGATAAGCGTATTTTTCATTCAGTGAGGAAGGCACTACCTCTGTCCTCGTTTTACTCAGTAAAACTTCTACAGGTTCACACCACCATTTTGGCTGATGACCTAAACAATATTATTTCTTAGTTTTTATTATTAACAATTAAGTTAATTTTACCACGCTACATGCATATAAAGAAATAACTAGAGGATGCCTTAAATGGAATGGATGAGATCTTGAGAAAGGATTACTTCATGAAAATTAATAAGAACTAAACGAAAGTGTTGTGCAGCAGCAAGAGTGGTTTAGAAGAAATGAGAAATTTAAAAGTAGGCAACGAAAACATATAGGAAGTTGGGGAAATCTGCTATCTTGGGAGTAAACTAACAAAGGATGATAGAAGCACAAGTGATATCAAAAGTAGAATTGGTCAAGCTAGAAAAGCCTTTGAAATGAAAAACAGCTTACTGACTACAAACATTGATTTACAGATTAGGAAAAATTTCTTAAAACATTATGTTTGGAGTGTAGCATTATACGGAAGTGAAACGTAGGTGATAGGGGCTGTAGAAAAGAAGAGGATAGAAGCTTTTGAAATGTGGTGTTATAGGAAAATGTTAAAGATTAGGTGGGTGGACAAAATAAGTAATTTAGAGGTTTTTAGGCGAGTGGATGAAAAAAGAAGTATATGGAAGCATCTTACCAAAAGAAGGGATACGCTAGTGGGACAAATCCTAAGACATCCAGGTATTGGGCTATCAATAATGGAGGGTAATATTGAGGGAGTAAATTGTAGAGGGAGGCAAAGATTAGAATATATAAAGCAAGTTACAAAAGATGTAGGGTGTTACAGGTATGTAGATATGAAACGACTTGCGCAAGATAGAACAGGTTGGAGAACTGCATCAAACCAGTCGAGAGAGACTGATGACAAAAACAAAACATGCATATAGTTTTCTCGAAGGAAATTTGTACTTCTACTTTTTCTTCTTGATTCTTTCGACACGTTGATTTGTTTTAAAGCTGTTTTTGTGTTCCTAGAAACGATTGCTAGTTGGTCTGCAGCAGCAAGGTAATCTTTATGTCGTCCTTTAATCCTTTAATGTGTACTTGGTTTAACGATCTTTTTTTGGCAAGTTCTTTACTTTACAATAAATGTTGTTTAGGTCATCAGCCGAAAAGCTGGTTTGAACCCGTAGAGGTTTTACTAAGTAAAATGAGGAGTGAGGTGGTTTACAATTGCCTTCCTCACTGAATAGAAAAGTATGCTTATCAGCATGCCGAGCCTTCTGAAAAGCACATATTTTTCACTCTGCAAATGACATCTTCACTTCATTCACCACAGGGTCTGGCTGTATAGTGAAATTCATTACTTTCAGAGGAGTTAACTCTGATTAGTGTCTTTTACACCTCTACCTCTTCTGTTCTTAAATGATTCAGTCATTTAGTTGGCTGATCATGTGATAAGAAACAGAACTATTTATTTTAGCCCAGCAATGAACAGATTGAGAGTAAATAATTTGACTCTTCACCTGTCTGTTATTTTTTTTTTTTTTTTTTGGTTTAACGTCTGACTGTTTTGCAAATTGCTGCTGCTAATGCAGACGGTGAAGGATGAAATGAATTTTTTATAACGTATGAAAAAATGCCATGCCCGAGTGGGATTCGAACCCATCCATAACCTGTCTGTTATGGGCAGTTACAATAAATAATATAATATAAAAAAAAATCTTCGAACGGTGGATTTATCGTATTTAAAAAAAGGAATTTTAATACACCCAAAGAATTAATAATACAAGTTAAATTCTGTAAAAACAATTAAAATACTAGTAGGCAATTATATTTAAAAGAATATAAGTTGTTGGCATCGACGAGGGTGCCCGCACAGACCCGTACCCAATAAATAATTAATTCCCTCAACTACAACGTTAATTATGTAACAACATTACAACCGAAAATAATTGTTTAAAAATTAATGAAGTTAATAGTAGCTGAGAAAACATGTAACATTTCTATTGTTTAAATAAACAGTTTGTAATTTGTATTCAAATAAATGGGAAAGCTCTCACTGACTGTCTGACTGACTCATTCAACACTAATTCTCCTATTTAAACAAAAGCTACAAAAATTAAATTTGGGGAAAACAATCCGTTTAATTTAAATTTAAAATAAAAAAAAACGATTTCGAGAATCCACCGTTAAGAAGTTAAAAAGTCTTCAACCCTTAAACCGATATTTTCCGTTTACTAAGTTTCAGACAAGCTTGATGGCTGAAAATCGGTGTAGATGTTACTTACAGTTCAGTTACAAAAATTACCCCTTATCGATATTCAAAATGTACTCCCAACGGAATGAAAATGGTGTTCAACCCTTAAATTAATATTTTTGTTTACTAAGTTTAAGACGATTCCGATGGCTAAATTTCGGTGGTGGTATTAATAGTGCAACTAAAAAATTACCCGTTAACGTTAAAAAATATGTAGCCTATCTGTAAGGGGTTGAATAATTTCTTACGTTTTTAAATTTAGGATACCTTGTTTTATTATTTACTTTGGCAGGAGAAAGTGTGTAAGTTTTCACAAAAGATTTTTATGTTTACTAGGGGAAAGATTACTAATAAAATTTATCCCGAAATTTGGCTTCACCGTTTGCAAAGCCAACGAATTGGGTTCACCTACGTGGAAAATATGTAATTGAGTAATTTTGATCGTCGGGGAAGGACTGTTTCGCTGTTTGTTGGACACAGTTTTTAATTTTTTTTACTCTCTTGCTCTTTGTGATTATAAGGAAGGAATATATTGTTTTCATGTTGATTTTTCAAAACAGAGTTTTCACCAGATATAGCCTGCACGTTTTCAGGCACTTTGAACTCAAAAAACAAATTTTTAGCGATTGGTTTGTGTGTCTCTTCATGTGTAAAGAAAATATCTCGAACGGAATATCTTACTTGAAATTTAAGTTAGGTAGGCCTACAACTTGGGACCTCGACACAAACATTTTTATCAAAATTTGTCAACCGGAAGTAGTAGTTTATCCGTGTCATTTTTCACTTTTTTGCGATTTTCTCAAAAACGGCTTCTACGATTTTTTTTAAAAAATCGCCTCATTTACTACAATTTTTATGCTCTACAAGATAGGGTAGGCGGCATATCTGCTGAAATTCAAGGTGAGGCTGTTTTTTGTAATAAAATAGTTTTTTAAGATTGCGGCTTTAATATGCATTTTAGCGCAAGAATTTATATTAAAAAAAAACGTAGAAAATATAAAATCCTACAACGTTTATTACAGATATTTTTTTATGTAACGCTTATTTTAGCAGTAAGTAGCAATTATCTGTTTTTTCTCACGAAAACGCGTGCAAAATCGATTTTTTAAAGATTTCAGCCTTAGTACTTATGCATTTTACGACAAAAGTGTATGTAATAAAATTTATAGGAAATTTAAATATCCACAACTTTTATATAATGAGCATTTTTCTCTACAGAGCCTAGTTTAGCGTGAAAGAGTGATTTTCCGTATTTTGAAGCCAAACTGAGGTTAATTTTCATTTTGCGTCTTTCACTCAAGATTAAAATTACGTTATGTTTTTTGAGGTTAGTTTTTTTGTTTATTTCTAATGTTTTATTACTAATGTTAGTTCATTATTTGTATAGGCATGAGAACGTCGTGTGAGTGTTTCACACCAGCTTTTTTTTTTTAATTGGATACAATTAAAATCAGAGAAGAATATTTTAGTGTAATATAGTTATCTAAATTTTTGTGCTATAGATATAAAGGTTTAACTTTTAAAATATTGCTTTTAATATGAAGAAACAAAACCGCCGTTAATTCAAGGATTGATCAAATAATAATCATTTTAAAAGATAGGCATTCAATTTATTTTAATGTATTAAATTGACCTTGATTAAATTCCCGCTCTTATTACGAACTATCAATCTATTGAATGAAAAATACTATTACAGTAAAAAATTACTGTGATGTAATATCTTTATAACGTATACTTTCTTAGAATTATTTATATACCAAGAAATAATATAGTAACGTAACCACTTCATTAATTTTTACAGTAAATTATTTAAATTTATATTAGCTGAAATTGAATTAAAACATTTGTCTAAATAATGAAATATTGTTTGAATTTCACAGTATTTTCTTTATTGTTAAATAATGGTCTTAGTATAATCTCTCCGTTCGTTTTAATTTGATGATCAGTTGATAAACTCTAGATATACAAGTTGTGGCTATTAAATAACGAGACTGACGTTGTAAAAAATTTAATTTTAATTTTATACATAATCATTTGTCGTCACCTTCAATATACACTGCTTCACTATCCCTACAACGTTCCATGCGAATTTTCTATTGTTGGAAACAGGTGCTGGAAGTCATCTTCTGTCAACTCCTTCAGGACACGTGCCGCTCAAAAATATTTGAAATGAAGCACGCAAAAATGTTTGTGCTGACACTTTGTACGCGATTAAAAATTTCTCAAATTTTTTGGAAATTATAATAACATGTGATGAAACGTGGTTTTTTACTTATGATCCGGAAACAAAGCGCCAATCTATGCACTGGAAGAGCCTAACTTCACCCAGAGCCAAAAAAGCTCGAATGAGCAAGTCAAAATTTAAAGCAATGATGATTGTTTTTTTTGGATATCCATGAGATTATGTACTATCACTGGGTTCCTGAAGGTTAAACAATTAATTAAAATTACTACCTTGAAGTACTTCCTAACTATGTCAACGAGTAAGGACAAACAACCTGAAATTTGGAAGGACAAATCATGGGTTCTCCACCAAGGCAATGCGTCAGCTCATTCCGCGTTATCTGTCAAGAGGTTCCTAGCCAAGTACAGCATCTCAGTGTTAGAACATCCACCATATTCACCAGATCTTGCACCATGTGACTTCTACCTGTTCCCTAAGGTGAAATCTGCATTAAAAGGGAAAATATATGAGTCTGTGGAAGCTGTAAAAGAGAAAGCGGCACGTATCCTGAAGGAGCTGACAGAAGATGGCTTCCAGTACTGTTTCCAAGAATGGAAAATTCGCATGGAGCGTTGTACGGATAGAAAAGAAGTGTATATTGAAGGTGACATCAAGTGATTATGTATAAAATAAAATAAAATAAAATTTTTTTACGTCCGTCTTGTTATTTAATAGCCATACCTCGTAAAATTATGAAAAATATTAACATAAATTTTTTTTGTCATCAGTCTCTCAAATGGTTTGATGCAGTTCTCCAAGCTGTTCTATGTTGCGCAAGTCGTTTCATATTTACATACCTATAACACCCTTCATCTTTTGTAATTTGCTTTATATATTTTGATCTTTGTCACCCCCTACAATGTACTCCCTCCATTATTGATAGCCCAATACCTGGATGTCTTAAGATATGCCCCACTAGCCTATCCCTTCTGCTGGTAAGAATTTTCCATACAGATCTTTTTTAATCTACTTGCCTAAGAACCTCTAAATTACTTATTTTGTCCACCCACTTAATATTTAATATAATATTATAAATTATAAAAAAATACTCGTTCTTGGTGACATGATGATACAACATAAATTTTTTCATGAAAACATTTTTTGTGACGTAATTTAATGTTTTTTCTGGTAAATCCAAGTGTAAACTATTGAAATGAATGAAAAAACCCACAATTGAAATTTTCTTTTACATTACAGTTCTGGACAACAGTGAGGAAACGAAGCACCTCAAAAGACATCACATCCTTGACCAACGATTTTAATCCATACACGAAATTAAATTCACCATTCATCGTCATCACTACTTTTTAATCTAAAGTGAAATTTCAAAATTTTATTTCTATTGTTAACTTCTTTTGAATTGTTTAATTACTTCTTTTTTTGTTTACTTCTTTTACATTGTTCTTGTTAATTTAGTAACTTTACAACTTTTTTTCGTTTTTATTAACTTTATTTTATAATTTTATTTAGTTGAAGTGAGAGCAAAGGCTGTCTACTTCACTGACGTCAGTTTAGTTCTTGTATAATGATTTGCTTAAAGCCACATTGTAAGGCTGATTGTAAATAAATAATAATAATTTTTAAAAAAACATTACAGTTTTAATTGACTTTAATGGTTTGGTAAATTAATAAATGGAATTAATGAAGTTGGTATAAATTAACCCAGTTTGAAAACGTTATCTGAATATTTGGTGCGATAAACGGTTTTATAGTAATCGAATTGAGGTTAGATCAAGTTTGGTCATGTTGTCTTTGAATAGTAACTATCTTGTAATAAAACGAGGATGTACAGATCGAAAGAGAAAGCTAGAGATAAAAGTGAAATAGTTTGACCAAGATGATGGGAAGAAGGGGTGGCAGAGTGTTTCAACAAAATAAAGACAGTTTGAATCTGCTGCTTAAAATTCAGCTCTTTGACCAGCAACGTGTTTGGATGTTCGGTTGACCAACCTTCTAGTTCAGTCTCTTCAAGGATAGATCACCAGACCAAACGTGAAACTAAATGTGGCCTCAAACCCTTTTATGTTTTAATTTAACGATATAACAACTCAATGTAAACTTTCTTCCGTTTATTAAACAGAATTAACGTTATTACGCTTTTTTTTCTCTCATTAAAGTAACATTGTAATCTTTGAAGAAAAATCTGGCCTGAAACACTCACTCGACTTTCTCTTGCCAATAAACAATAAAATCAAAAAATATCAATAAAAAAATAATGAACAATATAATCTAACATTAGTAATAAAATATTAAAAATAAACAAGAAACCTAACCTCAAAAAACATAACTTTATTTTAATCATGAGTGAATGATACCTTATTTCAGCTTAATCATAAAGAAAATCACTCTTTGCCGCTAAAGTAGGCTCTATGGAAACAATAATGCTTCAAATAAAAGTTGTAGATTTTTAATTTTCTATAAATTGTTTATATGCATTTTTGTCATAAAATGGATATACGCAAGAAATCTTAAAAAATCAATTTCTTAATACGACTACCGGAGCTGACACGAACATTTCATCAAAATCGGTAACCGGAAGTAGTAGTTTTTTCGTATCATTTTGTACTCTTTTGCAATTTTATCAAAACCGGTTCCTAGGTTTTTTTTAAATTGCCTCATTTGCTCAATTTGTTATGCTCTATAAGATAGTTAGGCGCCATGTCTGCTGATATTCTTGTAGAGGCTGTTTTTCGTAAAATAGTTGTTTTTTAAGATTGCGACTTTAGTATGCATTTTAGCGCAAAAAGTCTATAACAAAAATTGTATAATTGTATAATTGTATAATTGTATTAAATTTGAAATCCTACAACTTTTATTAATTTTTTTTTGTATAACGCTGAGTTAAGCGGTAATTAGCGATTTTATGTTTTTTTTCTCACGAAAATGTGTAAAAATATCAATTTTTTAAAGATTTTAACCTAAGTACGCATTTTACGACAAGAGTATAAAATCAAATTTTTAGAAAATTAAGGGATTTACAACTTCTATTTAGCACGTTTTTCTCTAAAGAGCCTAGTTTAGCTTGAAATAGTGATTTTCCGTATTTTTAAGCCAAACTGAGGTCGATTTTCATTTTACGTCTTTCACTCATGATTAAAATTAGGTTATGTTTATTTAGATTAATTTGTCTATTTTATTTCTAACGTTTTATTATTAATATTAAGTTATATTGTAAATTATTTGCATTGTCAAGAGAAAGTCTAGTGAGTATTTCACACCAGATTTTTTTATAATGAATAGAGAGTACAGTGAGTAAAGAAACAGTGGATTTTAACTTGCGAAAATTCCAAATACTAGCCGGGAATCAACCCTGGAATCCCCGCGTTGTAGGCTACCGTGCTACCACTACGCTACAGAGGTTGTCAAAAAGGAATAGGCATATAATTTCGGAAGTTTAAAATTCCGAAAATGTTTCAAATAATCTTTTAACGACTTGTTATTTAGCGAAGAAAATTACATAAAAATTTGGTAACCCGAAAATTTTCGGGTCGCATAAGAAAACGTAAAACTCAAAGTATCATACATTCAAACCTCAACATTCAAAATTGAAATTTTGAAACTTTAAACATTAATCTAAAACTTCAAACTTCATCTTTAAACTTTCTTATCTTCAAATATCAAAATATTGTGATCCACCCAACCCCTTTGGCGGCCGAACTTCACCGGCAAATGGTTCTGATCCACTTATGAATTCTGATCCACCTACCCCTCTGAGGCCGAGACACGTAAGCGGCGCAAAGCGCAGCTGGAGTGGCGAGTTTAATTAATACAAATACAAAATAATAAATTTAATTACAGCCCCTAACAGACAAGTGGAGTATCAAATTATTTACACTCAATCTGTTCGTTGCAGGGCTAAAATAAATAGTTCTCTTTCTTATCACATGGTCAGTCAATTAAATGACTGATTTATTTAAGAACAGAAGAGGTAGAGCTGCAAAAGACACTAATCAGAGTTATCTCCTCTGAAAGTAATGAATTTCATTAAACAGCCAGACCCTGTGGTGAATGAATTGAAGGTGTCATTTGCAGATTGGAAAATATGTGCTTTTCAGAGGGCCCGGCATGCTGATAAGCGTACCTTTCCGCTCAGTGAGGAAGGCAAGGGTAAACCACCTTACTCCTCGTTTTACTTAGTAAAACCTTTACAGGTTCAAACCAGCCTTTCGGCTGTTGGCCTTATACAACAACAAATTTAATTGACAGAATGTTATTAAAATTTAAAAGTTTTTTTCTTTTACGTACAACTACAACTGAGATGGAACACCGGTTAAGGCGTACTAGATTTAATAAATAAAGACTTAATGCCAAAGGGAATGCTGAAGCATGGGTTACTTTTAGGTACAAAATCATAATTACTAAGAGAAACTCTAGAATTATGAAATATTAAACCGGAGACAAAATCCTACCTAACATCTGTATACCGTGAAATAGAACAAAGTTGTTGAGAATTTCTTGCAGTACATACATACTATTAAAATTAAACCAGTTTCTTTACCTTTTCGTTCGACCAGCAGTCTTTTATTTTAGCAACGAACTCCTTTTTTTATTTTAAATTATTTTCAAAAAAAAACATCAGTGTTGCTTAGATTCCTCTTATTTGCTAGCCCCGTTTCACGCTCCAACCCCGTTTTCTTTTTCTTTTTTTTTTAACCGGTATTTCCTACGCCCTTTTTAACTTCTTCTGTTCCGTTGAATACCGTGTCATTTTCACTCCGTAGGAAAAATATAATTCCAATTTTATGAAAACGTTGTTCATTCGTACGTATCCCTTTCCCTCCTTCAAAAGTCTTTACTTACATTTTCTCGTACACTCTCACAGTTTAAAATACGAGGACTTTCATGTGCTGGAATAAAAAAAAACGAAGAATATAATAATAAAAAACCGGGAGAAGGTAGAAATGCCCTCAGTTTCAAAACGAATTGCAGCCAAGCGTGTGCTTTTACTCGGGCTTGCTGTTGTTCCCGTTTCAACTATAAAGCCCTCTCTGTAGCCTAATTCTAGAAACTACACTACGTTGTACTATGCAGGCTATACAGCGACGAGTACTATATTCCTTGTTAGTCTCTCGTACCCTTTTTCCTTGTTCCTCGTTTTAATTCTTAATATCTCGTTTGTTGTTGACAACCTGCTTCATAAAAATAAAACAAAATTTCCCTCCACCTACCTACAACCTACTTCATCTTCAACGTATTTTATTTTATTTTATACATCTTTTACTTTTAACGAAACGAGAGGAAAATTTTGTCAAATTTCCCCTTACTTCGTCTTCATTTTCTCCGACACTTCTGACAATTATATATTCGTAACTTATACCTAACATTTTTATGGATGTACCGACATGTTTTTCTTTTTTAACATATATAGAAGAAAATAAAAAGATTTTCTGTATGATTGACATTTTTGTACAAAATAAATTGATCAATATATCAATTTACCTTTAATTTTACCTAACTACTATGTACCTAATACTAATGCTAATGTATACTAATGTACCTAACTACCTTCAATTTTTTAACACACGAGGTGTGGCTATTAAAGAACGAGACTGACGTTGTAAATGAATTTATTTTAATTTTATTCATAATCACTTATTTTATACCTTCAATATACAATCTTTCTCTATCCCTACAACGCTCCAGCAAATTTTCCATTGTTGGAAACAGGTGCTGGAAGTCATCTTCTGTCAGCTCCTTCAGGACACGTGCCGCTCAAAAATGTTTGAAATGAAGCTCGCAAAATACTTTCCATTGACACTTAGTACGCGGTTGAAAATGAACCAAATATTTTGGAAACGATAACAACATGTGTAGAAACGTAGTTTTGTACTTATGATCCGGAAACGAAGCGCCAATCCATGCACTAGAAGAGCCGAACTTCACCGAGAGCCAAAAAAGCTCGAATGAGCAAATCAAAATTGAAAGTTATGATGATTGTTTTTTTTTATATCCATGGGATTGTGTACCTTCACTAAGTTCCTGAAGGTCAAACAATTAATCAATATTACTACCTTGAGGTATTTTCTAAACTACGTCAAAGAGTAAGGATAAACGCCCCGAAATGTGGAAGGACAAATCATGGGTTCTCCACCAAGACAATGCGCCAGCTCATTCCGCGTTACCTGTCAAGAGGTTTCTAGCCAAGTACAGCATCTTAGTGTTAGAACATCCACCTTATTCACCAGATCTTACACCATGTGACTTCTACCTGTTCCCTAAGGTGAAATCTGCATTAAAAGGGACAAGATTTGAGTCTGTGGAAGCTGTAAAAGAGAAAGCGGCACGTGTATTGAAGGAGCTGACAGAACATGACTTCCAGCACTGTTTCCAACAATGGAAAATTTGCATGGAGCGTTGTAGGGATAAAGAAGGAGTGTATATTGAAGGTGACAATAAGTGATTATGTATAAAATAAAAATAAAATTTTTTACATTGTCAGTCTCGTTATTTAATAGCCACACCTCGTATATAACGTAAAAAAATAATTTTAATTTTTTCTGTCAATAACAAAATTTACTTATAGGGAAAACATTTTAAAAAAATTGGTGTAAAACACTCACACGACTATCTCTTGCTGATGCAAATAATGAAAAACAACGTAATTTTAATAATGGGTGAATGATGCACAATGAAAATCAAACCGTTTTGACTTGTTGTTGTTTAGGTCATCAGCCGAAAGGCTGGTTTGAACCTGTAGAGGTTTTACTAAGTAAAACGAGAAGTGAGGTGGTTTACCATTACCTTCCTCACTGAATGGAAAAGTACACTTATCAGCATGCCGGGCCCTCTGAAAAGCACATATTTTCCACTCTGCAAATGACACCTTCACTTCATTCACCACAGGGTCTGGCTGTATAGTGAAATTCATTACTTTCAGAGGAGATAACTCTGATTAGTGTCTTTTACACCTCTACCTCTTCTGTTCTTAAATGGTTCAGTCATTTAATTGGCTGAAAAAATGTTTTGACTTAAAAATACGAAAAAATACTAATTGACGCTAAAATTGTAGATTTTTGAATGTTCTATAACTTTAATTATAAACTTTTGCTCTATAATGCATATTAAGCCTGAAGTCTTGAACAGTACACTTTTTACATGGAGAGCACAGGACCCCAAACATTTCAGCAGATATTGCGCTTTTCTATCTTGTACAGCATTAAAAAATGAGGCGATTTTAAAAAAAAATAATAGTAGCCATTTTTGAAAAAATCGCAAAAAATTGCAACAACGCACGAATATACTATTACTACCGGTCGACCGATTTTGATGACAATCTTCGTGTCGACTCCAGTAAGTGGTACCTAACTGGAGTTTTAAGTTTTAACTTCGTACGCTATTCCGTTTTTGAGATATTTTGTTCACAAACGCAGACCAATCGCTAAAAGCATGTTTTTGGGGTTTAGAGGGACAAGAAAACTTGTATTTCCGGTGAATACTCGATTTCGAAAAATCAATACGTCAAATTATTCGACATGAAAACAATACTTTCCTCTCTTAAATCCTAGTATAGAATTATATAATTCTTATATATTCTTATAGAATATTATATAATTCCTAATATAGAGAAACAGAACTAAAATATATTGGAATAAACCAATAAAATATATTTGGACCAAACCAAGAAAAAGCTGAATTTTAAGGAAATTTTAAAAAAAATGAATGAATGAATTAATTAATTAATAATAAAAAAAAATTAAATAATAAAACAATATTAAAATTAAAACAATATTAAATTAAAATTAATAATAATAATTAATTAATTAATTTTTAGGAAATTTTTCTGAATTTTAAGCTGATTTTTTTTTAGATTGCTGAATTTTAAGGGCTTTAACGAAAACAAAAGCAGATCGGTAGATAAAAGGATGCTAAAAGTGTGAGGTGCAAAATTAATCTCCCCGAAATTTTAAAAGTTATTTACTTAATATGTTTTGAAATGGTCTTAAACAATAAACAGAAGGAAAAGAAAACATGGCAATTTTATTATTTTGTTTTTTTTGTTTTTTCGGCTTTCATAGTCCATCAAATTCTAAGTAACGCGATATCTTGGTTAACAACACATGATTCTTTGTTTTTTTACATTCAGCAGGGAGGGTAGGGAGTAGCCTAGCTTTGCTAACGTTCAATCAGTGCGCCACAGATGCGGTCAATTTTATTTTTTGTTGACATATATATATATATATATATATATTCATCAACGAAACCAAACATTAGTTGATGTTTAATGTGGTGCATTCCACCCACGTTATTGTCAGTCGCTTTTTTTTTGTTTTCTCCTTAATTTATTTTTAGTTCAGACAAAACCACGTGTAGACAGTCGCATGTCCTCTTCTTATTCATCCAGTTCCGTGAAGTTTAACAACAGCTATTTAAACCTTCTCTTAGCGTAGTGGTATAACGCTTGATTACTTTAACACGTAAATAAAAAAGTCCTTCGTTCGATTATCGGCTTAGTTCTAGTTAATTCAAATAACTTACATACTATTAAAATTTAAAAATTTTAAAGTTTATTTTTGCCTCAATGAACCGATTTCAGTGTCTCAAACAACTTTGTTTTTTTTAAATTACCTAATATCAGGTCTTCGGGCCAGCCCAGTCAGTAACCTGGTAGAAAGTCGCTATTATTTGTAAAGTAACACCGGTTGGACAAGGACAAGCGACTGTGTATGGTGACCAAATGACAGCCATCCATGAACAAACTGTACTGGGGGTCCCTGTTCAAACTCATAACTAATACACGTCAAAAAAATACAGCAAAAAGCAGCGATCAAATTGGATAGTTGTCAACAATGTTCCTGATAACAAATAAAAGCTAAAAAAAAAAAAATTAATTTCAACGAACATTAATATCCGGCCGCCTCCGTAGCGTAGACCTACTGGCTAGCGAGCTACCTTACCAACAGGAGGTTCCGGGTTCAATTCCCGGCCAGGGTCTGGAAATTTCCACAAGTCAAAACCGATTGTTTTCGATTCATTACCTACAAACATCACTTATGACCAAGCAGTTGTCAAGACTTTAATTTTTTTTTAAATTAATAAATTCAGTACATTTTTTGTGCTTTAATGTTTGCTGAATTTCCTTCCTGGTACCTAAGTTTTACAACTTTCTTCTGAAGTACGTTAGAGACAGGTCTAGTGATAAGAATTTCAAACTCTTGATCAAAAGATTTCAGCTAGGGAAGAACTCTCACTTGGAGTCTGTGATTTTCAGCTAGATTTCAGCTAGGGTTAGACGGGTTTTATTGGCTCACTAAAATATTAGTCAAATACTAGTAGTAGTTATAGTTATATATCTATATTTATAATATTTTTGTTTCTTTCTGATATTGCACTAATATTATATATTATGTGTTGTATTTGTGTATGAAGAAATAGTTAAATTTAAGGGAGGTAGTTAAAGTTAAATTTTGTTTTCGTCTTTTTCTTTAAAATAATGTAAATTGGTAGAGGCTTTTTTGTCATATTTTATTAATACTATTTCATAACTTTGCTGATGTTTGTATTTTTCTTCTTCTTCTTCTTCTGCCTTTCAAGGATAGGGATTCCTGCCTGTTCCGAACCTCTCAAATCTGCCCATCTCTTTCTTGGGCCTCCTCGTTCTCTCCTGCCCTCCGGCGTATAGCACAGTGTCTTCTTAGGTATCCTATCCTCCCGCATTCTATTTACATGCTCTAACCACTACATTCTGTTCTGGGATACCTTGTTATTTATAGAGAAGATATTGAGTTCTTCCCTTATCTCGGTATTCTTGTAACGATCTTCTCTACTACGCCCATACGTATGTCAATGAAATTTCATTTCAGATGCTTGCAATCTACTCTCCTCTCGCTTTGATAGCACCCAAGTTTCACTGCCACAGAGTAGAGTCGGCACTGCTAATGTTTTATAAAATCTCACCCTCGTGGTTTTGCTGGTGCTATATTTTAAAGTGCGGTGGATAGTTCTGCATATTTGCTGAAATCGGTGCCATCTTATTGTAAGCATCTTTATCCTGTCACTATGTAATGTTACAACCTCGTTACTGAAAGTGGGACTTGTTTATATTATCATTTATTAACATTTAAGTTATATTATCATAAGTTTTAATTTTTATTTACATTATTGTATTCTGTCTGTTTTTTTTATTTTAATTTTTTTATTTTATACTAAAGTGTTTTTTAATGTTACCTATTTGTTCATTTTCTCTTTTGAGTGACTTGTTTTTTATGTAATAAGTAATGTATTTGTATTAACTGTTTTTTACTTTCTCTTGCCTATATGAATATATAGGAAGGAAAGTATTGTTTTCATGTCGATTTTAAGAAATCGAGTTTTCACCGGATCTATACGTTTTCAGACCCCCTGAACCCAAAAAACATGTTTTTAGCGATTGGTCTGTGTGTGTGTCTGTCTGTGTGTGTCTGTGCCTGTGTGTGTGTGTGTGTGTGTGTGTGTGTGTGTGTGTGTGTGTGTGTGTGTGTGTGTGAACAGAATATCTCAAGAACGGAACATCGTACGAACTTGAAACTTGATACTTAAGTTAAGTACCACTACCGGACTCGACACGACCATTTTCATCAAAATCGGTCAACCGGAAGTGGTAGTTTATTCGTGCAATTTTTCACTTTTTTACGATTTTCTCAAAAACTGGTCCTACGATTTTTTTAAAAATCGCCTGGTTTACTCAATTTTTTATTCTCTACAAGATAGGGTAGGCGTCATGTTTGCTGAAATTCTGGGTGAGGCTTTTTTTACGTAAATCGTTGTTTTTTTAAGATTACAGCTTTAATATGCATTTTAGCGCAAAACTTTATATAATAAAAGTTGTAGAGAATTGAAAATTCTACAACTTTTATTTCAAACAATTTTTTGTATAACGCTTAGTTTAGCGGTAATTTGCAATTTTCTGTTTTTTTTCTCACGAAAATGTGTGAAAAATTGATTTTTTTAAGATTTCGGCCTTAGTAGGCATTTTACGACAAAAGTGTATATAATTAAATTTATAGAAAATTAAAAGATCTACAACTTTTATTTAAAGCATTTTTCTCTACAGAGCCTAGTTTAGAGAGAAAGAGTGATTTTCCGTATTTCTATGCCAAACTGAGGTTGATTTTCATTTTGCATCATTCACTCATGATTAAAATAAGGTTATGTTTTTGAGGTTAGTTTTTTGTTTATTTCTAATATTTTATTATTAATGTTAGGTTTATTGTTAATTATTTGCATTGGCAAGAGAAAGTTGTGCGAGTGTTTCACACCAGATTTTTCTTTTTAGTTTATTATTAGTGCTATTGCTGTTGTATAGTAGCGTAGTTTTATTTTTGTGTTATGTATTTTTTTGTATTTAGATTAACTCTCCTACGAAAACGGGCTTTGCTCTTTTAGAATAGTAATAAAGGAAATAAATAAATTGAACCCCAACCATCAAAGTACACCGGTAACCATTGTCTAGTATTCAAATCTGTATAAAGATAACTGCTTTTACTAGAATTTGAACCAGAAACCTTCATCTCAGAAAATCAGCTGTTAGCCAGGTGACTCGCAGCGACGACTTTACATCTTGACCTCCCTGGTGGGTTTAAATCAAATAAAAATTCTTAAAAATCAATTTATTTTGAAAAAACTACTACCTTTTTGAAATATATAAGCGGAAAATTTTAAGGGCTGTAAAGTAAAATATAATTTAAAAAATAAATATTAATTTTGTAAAAGAATTTAATTTATAACAGATGTCGAAAAAATTTTGTAATTAAGTTTAAACTTTAAAAGATAATTATTTCAAGAGCATTTGCATGAACGGAGAAAATTTATACGTGCAATTTTATAAAAATTACAAAACGTTCATACAATTTTATAGAGTTTTTCTCTAAGATAACACATGAAACGTTAAATTGATAATGAAATTAAATTTTTATAAAAAAAACAAGTTAATTTTATTTGTCGACAAAAGGTAAAAAAGCAGAGGCGTATGTCATATGTAACAGCAAGTCGAACGGAGCATTATTGCTGCTACATACACAAATTTCATTAAATTTATCTCAACCCTTTTTGCATTCAACTACAATTTATTTTTTAATTAATTCAATTTTACAACATGTAAAATATAAAGGGTTTCACTATAAAATGTAAAAATCAGGTGTGAAACACTCATACAACTTTCTCTTGCCAATGCAAATAATGTACAATATAATCCAACATTAGTAATAAACAAAAAACTAACCTCAATAAACATAACCTAATTTTAATCATGAATGAAAGACGCAACCAAATCAACCTCAGTTTGGCTTAAAAGTATGGAAAATATTTCTTTTACGCTAAACTAGGCTTGTACATACCCACACACACACGCACGCACGCACGCACGCACGCACGCACGCACACACACACACACACACACACACTCTCGCACACGCACACACACACACACACACTCGCACACGCGCACACACACACACACGCACGCACGCACGTACACACACACACACACACACACACACACACACCAATTGCTAAAAACATGTTTTTGGGTTGAGGGGGTCTGAAAACGAAAACGTGTAGATCCGGTGAAAAATCAATTTCGAAAAATCGACATGTAAACAAATACTTTCCTTCCTATATATTCATATAGGCAACAGAAAGTGAAAATTATACTTTTTCTAAAAAAAGCAAAATAAAAAATTGAATTAACTGAAACATATAAAGGATTTTAAGAACATGCAAAATAAAAACATTTATAAATAATTATATAATATATATATATATATATACATAAAATATATAATAATAGTATATATAGTATTTTAAGAGTATTCTCGGGTCTAAGACAATGGTGCCGAAGTCATCATTATTTCATCTGCCGAGAGCAAATAGTGGTAACGATCACTTGTTGGTTTGACATTGCAGCAACATTTAAAAGACCTAATTAGGTTTTATAAATTGGAGGGGCTTATGCCAGAGTGAACCATTTACAAAATTTTCACTTCTGAGTTAATTTCATGACGAAAATATAAAGTAGTTGATTTTCACCGAGTCCGAGTCCTGGAAGAAGTGAGCTTGCGCTCGGAATGACAACGTCATAGTTAGGCTACCTTGTCGTTCGGAGAATTGGATAGAACGGAATTTTTTGGGATTGTTCTTTATTTGGAATTATAGATGAATAATTGGGAGAAAGATTGATTCGGAATCGGGATAACAGCAAGAACATTGTGTTGGGAAGGGATGCTTTTTCTAGTCGGGATTGGTTTTATTGTTGTTAATTTGTTGGAGAAATTTATAAACATTTGACGAGATTTGATATTGATGAGAAGGAACTGTGAATTTACAGGTGAGATGGGGTATATTTCTAAATTTTAGTAGTAGGAAATATTTATAGGGATGTTTGTAAGGAGTCTATAGAAAATCGTGGAATGACTGTTTAATCTTTATTTATAGCGGGCGAAGTATCGTGTAGATTTCTCTGACAGCTGGCTTCCGGACAGTGCGTTGACTGGCGTCGTGAAGGGCTCTTGAAGTTCGGTGGATGAAGTCCTCCAGTGGTGAGGACGTAGTCGTGGACGGTTTTATTATTGATGATACCAGTGTTACTGATTTTTGTATGTCATTGAAAAGTAGCTTGCAAGGGAATTTTTTACGATAGTTTTGTTTTTGTAAAAAAAAGTAAATTTATAATTCCAAATTAAATTAAAAAGTCCAATACTGAAAAAACATGAATTTGAACATGGTTCACTCTGGTATAAGCCCCTCCAATTTATAGTTGCCCATAATTATTTCATTATATTGACAAATATTTAAAAGAAACCCACGAAGACGGCTGAGAATTATACGAAGTGACGACATGCGCAATTGAAACATAAAAAATAATTTCCACGCAATTTTCTATTGAATAAAATAAAACAACGTTTGTGTAGAGAAAAGTTATTGATAAAGAAAGAGAAAGAGACCGGGAATGAAATGGGGAAATGAAAAGAAAATGTAAAAATAAAGAAAGAAAATAGAATCGGGTACTAGTGGAATACTGTCCCTTGGGTATACCCTCCATGTGAATACAAAACGCATTACTTTAATGATGCCTGTGATGGATCTCCGGATAAAGCATCGAGAAAAGAAGTTATTGAAGGGGTTTCAGCGGCACAACAAACTCCGGGAGAACGTAGGTGCACCCTGAACAGAGTATAGCGACTGAAGGAAAATACTCTTCACGTACCTTCATTATAAAGACAAATCCATTTCCTGTTCCATATTTTTCACTTTATTTTTAAAAAAATACACATCTTTCAAATACTTATCTCTAATATTTTCATCATAATCTAAAATACATTTTCTCTGCTTTTCCAATTTTATTTATATTTTCCCTGATTTTTATTATGTTACTTCTAATTTGTGTACGTTGCAATCTGTTCAATTCAGAACAATAAACAACCCCATGACCCAATGAGATAAGGATGATGTGTATGACGTGTAAATGAGGTGTTGTCTTGTACAGACTCAGGCCGACCATTCTTGAGAGAGTATGGTTAATTGAACCTCAACCATCGATGTACACCGGTAACCACTGAAGGAAAATACTCTTCACGTACCTTCATTATAAAGACAAATCCATTTCCTGTTACATATTTTTCACTTTAAAAAAAAAATACACATCTTTCAAATACTTATCTCTTATATTTTCATCATGATCTAAAATACATTTTCTCTGCTTTTCCAAGTTTATTTATATTTTCCCTGATTTTTATTATGTTACTCCTAATTTGTATACGTTGCAATCTGTTCAATTTAGAACAATAAGCAATCTAATGACCCAATGAGATGAGAATGATGTGTATGACGTGTAAATGAGGTGTAGTCTTGTACAGACCCAGGCCGACCATTCCTGAGAGAGTATGGTTAATTAAACCCCAACCATCAAAGTACACCGGTAACCATTGTCTAGTCTTCAAATCCGTATAAAAGTAACTACTTTTACTAGGATTTGAACCAGGAACCTTCGTCTCCGAATATCAGCTGTTAAACAGCTGACTCGCGGCGACGATTTTACCTCTAGACCAACCCGGTGGATTTCCCTGAATTTAAAACATATTATTTGAGCTCATTATACGACTAAAATCTTAAGTTATAAGGCTGAAATCTTTCACGCTAAACTCTGTAGAGAAAAACACTCTAAACAAAAGTTTTAGATTTTTTAATTTCCTATAAATGTGATTGTATAAAATTTTGTTGTAAAATGCATGCTGAAGCTGAAATCTTAACAAAATCGATTTTTTACACGTTTTCGTGAGAAAAAAACAGAAAATCGCTAATTACCGCTAAACTAAGCGTTATTAAAAAAATGTTTAAAATTAATGTTAAAGGTTTTTAAATTCTCTACATATTTTATTTTAGAACATTTTTGTACTAAAAAGCATATTAAAGCCGCAATCGTCGTATACAATTTTTTACAAGAGAACAGCCTTCCCGAGATTTTCAACAGACATGACGCATTTTCTTGTAGAGCATAGAAAATGTAGTAAATGAGGCGATTTTAAAAAAAAACGAACGAGCCCTTTTTGAAAAAATTGCAAAACCGTAAAAACTAACACGAATAAACTACTACTTCCGGTTAACCGATTTTGATGAAAATGTTCGTGTCGGGTCCTCTAGTGGTATCTAACTTAAGTTTCAAGTTTTAAGTTCGTTCATGAGATATTTTGTTCACACACTCTCAGACACACAGACCAATTGCTAAAAACATGTTTTTTTGGGTTCAGCAGGTCTGAAAACGTGTAGATTCGGTGAAAACTCGATTTTTCAAAATCGACTAAAAACAATACTTTCCTTCCTATACATTTATTTAGGCAAGAGTTAATACTTATATAGTACGTTTGTTTTTGGAAGAAGCTTGTAAGGGGAGGGCGAGTAGGTAGAGTAGGGACAGTTTCAAAGGGGCAAGTGTTCTCTCCTTCTCACTTAATGATCATTCCCTCTCTTTTTAACCGTATACTATGTATGTTAGAACTACGAGGTGCTTCCCCCACCACTAAACAGAACAGCTCAGCAGCACACAACGTTGGAGGGAAAGCTTCTAGCTAGAACAAATGACCTGTATGTTGTTGTTTAAGTCAACAGCCGAAAGGCTGGTTTGAACCTCTAGAGGTTTTACTAAGTAAAACAAGGAGTGAGGTGGTTTACCATTGCCTTCCTCACTGAGTGGAAAAGTACGCTTATCAGCATGCCGGGTCCTCTGAAAAGCACATATTTTCCACTCTGCAAATGACACCTTCACTTCATTCACCACAGGGTCTGGCTGTACAATGAAATTCATTACTTTCAGAGAAGATAACTCTGATTAGTGTCTTTTACACCTCTACCTCTTCTGTTCTTAAATGATTCAGTCATTTAATTGACTGACCATGTGACAAGAAACAGAACTATTTATTTTAGCCCTGCAACGAACAGATTGAGTGTAAATAATTTGACACTCCACCTGTCTGTTATGGGCAGAATACTTATATGGGTGTTGTAAATGAAATGAATTACATTTACAATACCCATATAAGTAAATAAATTTAACGTGTAATAATATTAGAGTAATAAAATTATTAGTTGAAAAACAATTTGTTATATGGGAAGCAAAAGATAGGACGGACATAACGGGGGTTAACGGAGGGATGTAATGAACTTATAATAAATTCAAAAAGGGAGTAAAAATCAGAATAAGACATTATTTATAAAGTAAATAGACTAGCGCAATGTTTAGCTGATGGGGTTCAGGGTTTTGTATGTAAAATATTTCATGTAATCACGCGATATGAAATGTTCATTCGTTTAAATAAACTAAAGTGAACTAAAATAAAATACCACATGCCGGCGTCTTTTAATCGATTCCGATCTACCATACGTGTTCGTTTTTAAAATAATTTCTTACATTCTAAAGTATAAAAATCTGGTGTGAGACTCTCACACAACTTTCTCTTGCCAAAACAAATAATTAACAATATAACCTAACATTAGTAATAAAACATTAAAAATAGGTAAACAAAAACTTACCTCAATAAACATAACCTTATTTAACCATGATTGAATCATGAAAAAAGAAATTCAACCTTAGTTTGGTATAAAATGCGGAAAATCACTATTCCACGCTAAACTAGGGTCTGTAGAGAAAAATGCTCTAAATAAAATTCGTAGATTTTTTAAATTTTCTATAATTTTTTTATAGCCACTTCCGTCGTAAAATGCATACTAAGACTGAAATATTTTTAAAAAAATCGATTTTTTTACACGTTTTCGGGAGAAAAAAACAGAAAATCGCTCATTTTTGCTAAACTAAGCGTCATACAAAAAAATCTGGTGTGAAACACTCACACAACTTTCTCTTGCCAACGCAAATGATTAATAATAAACCTAACATTATTAATAAAATATTAGAAATAAACAAAAACTAACCTCAATAAACATAACCTTATTTTAATCATGAGTGAATGACGCAAAATGACAATCGAACTCAGTTTGGCTTAAAAATACGGAAAATCACGCTTTCACGCTAAACTAGGCTCTGTAGAGAAAAATGCTCTAAACAAAAGTTGTAGATCTTTTAATTTTCTATAACTTTTATTATATACACTTTTGTCGTAAAATGCATACTAAGACCGAAATGTTAAAAAAAATCGATTTTTCTCACGTTTTCGTGAGAAAAAAACAGAAAATCGCAAATTACCGCTAAACTAAGCGTTATACAAAAAAATGTTTGAAACAGAAGTTGTAGGTTTTTAAATTCTCTACAACTTTTATTATATAAGTTTTTGCGCTGAAATTTATATTAAAGCCGTAATCTTAAAAAAACAACGTTTTTACGTGAAAACAGCCTCACCGAGAATTTCAGCAAACATGACGCCTACTCTATCTTGTAGAGAATAAAAAATTGAGTAAACCAGGCGATTTTAAAAAAATCGTAGGACCAGTTTTTGAGAAAATCGCAAAAAAGTGAAAAATTACACGAATAAACTACCACTTCCGGTTGACCGATTTTGATGATAATGTTCGTGTCGAGTCCGGTAGTGGTACTTAACTTAAGTTTCAAGTTCGTACGATGTTCCGTTCTTGAGATATTCTGTTCACACACACACACACACACACACACACACACACACACACACACACACACACACACACACACACACACACACACACACACACACACACACACACACAGACCAATCGCTAAAAACATGTTTTTTGGGTTCAGGGGGTCTGAAAACGTATAGATCCGGTGAAAACTCGATTTCGAAAAATCGACATGAAAACAATACTTTCCTTCCTATATATTCATATAGGCAAGAGAAAGTAAAAATGTTTGAAATAAAAATGTAGGATTTTAAATTCTCTACAACTTTTATTACATACATTTTTGTACTGAATGCATATGGAAGCCGTAATCTTAAAAACAATTTTCCTCCCCAAGAATTTTAGCAGACATGGTGCCTACCCTATCTTGTGGAGCATAAAAAAATTAGTAAATGAGGCGATTTTTAAAAAAAATAGTACGACCCGTTTTTGAGAAATTCGCAAAAAAGTTAAAAATGACACGAATAAACTACTTTACCGATTTTGACGAAAATATTTGTGTCCGGTCCTCTAGAGGTACCTAACTTCAGTGTCAAGTTTCTAGTTCGTACGATGTTCCGTTCTTGATATATTCTGTTCACACACAAACATGACATACCACACACACACACACACACAGAAACACACACACATACACACACACACACACACACACACATACCAATAGCTAAAACCATGTTTTTTGGGTTAAGGGAGTCATTTAAACACGATAACCCACATGTCACTTTACATCGTACATCTATCTGGAAATCTCGGAAGACGTTTCAATTTTGTATTGCATTTGTATTGTGTCATCAAGTGACACGGTTGTGTTTTGATTTTCGTTCTGGATTTAGTTTTCGAAAAAATCTGTAATCTTGGTTTTTCTGCTTATTATTTTAACAAATTGATTTGTTCTATCGCTGTTTCCATATTTCTGGAATTACTTGAAATTATTTAAAAATACTAATAATATTTTAATAAAACATTTACAAATTGTACAATAATTTAAACAAGAAATCTTCACAAAAGCTATTAAATATTAAATGAAATAGACTACAAATAAGTTGAGCTGTTATAATTAAATATAACACAGGTGCCTTAAATGAAGCTAAATTCCGGAAACGGATGCTTACTGTTTATATACGTCAAGTCTCTCATATTCATCTCGTTTCATTTCATAAAGGGGTCCAAAGGATGTTATATTGAATCATTGCCAGAAAAAACAAGAGGTAAATTATTTATTTGTTACTTCAGTATCTACGTACTGCGTTTTATGATTTTCTGTGACTTTATAGTTTAGAAACTATAGAGTCAGAAATTAATTTACCAATCATGAAACCTGTAGCACGGTAAACCACACAGCCTTTTTTTCCTAATTTTATCAAGCAATGCTGTGATCTCAAAAGATAAAATTTAATTAGATTAAAAGTGTGAACAGATCATGTACTAGTCATGCACTTCTTCATTTAGTCAATAGTCAATTATTTATGATGTCAAATTTGGAATTGCCAATAAATTTGGACTAAAAAATGTTGGGTTTTATATTAAATTTTACTATTGTGCGAATAAATTCGCACAATAGTAATAATAGCGTGTAAAGAAAGCCCTTGCAAAAAATTCACAATCTACAATAACACTTCCATAATTACATTACATAAACAATTAAAATAGACAGAGGCAGCCTCCGTGGACCAGTTGTTAGAGTGTTAGGCTGCAAAGTGGACGTCCGGGATTCAATTTCCAACCAAGGTATTAAATAATTATCACAAGTTTAAACCCACCGTACCTTAACGCAAAGTAGTCGCTAATAACCAAGATGTTAATAAAATGACAAAATAAATTAAAAAAAAAAAAAATCTGGTGTGAAACATTCACTCTTGCCAATGGAAATAATAAACAATAAAACCTAATATTAGCAATAAAACATTAGAAATAAACAAAAAACTAAACTCAATAAATATAACCTAATTTTCAACATGAGTGAAAGACGCAAAATAAAAATTAACCTCAGTTTGGCTAAAAATCACTCTTTCACGCTAAACTAGGGTCTGTACAAATAAATGCTCTAAACAAAAGTTGTAGATCTTTTAATTTCCTATAAATTCGACTATACACACTTTTGTCGTAAAATGCATACATACTAAGGCCGAAATCTTTAAAAAAATCGTTTTTTCACACGTTTTCGCGAGAAAAAAAACAGAAAATCACTAATTGTCGCTAAACTAGGCGTTATACAAAAAAATGTTAGGAATACAAGTTATACTCGTAGTACGTATTTTAAATTGTCGACAACTATTAATATATAAATTTTTGCGCTAAAATGCATATTAAAACCGTAATCTTAAAAAAACAATTTTTTTACGTGAAAACAGCCTCTCCAAAATTTCAGCAGACATAGTGCCTACTCTATCATGTAGAGCATAAAAAATTTAGTAAACCAGGAGGTTTTAAAAAAAATCGTAGTACCCGTTTTTCAGAAAATCGCAAAAAATAGAAAAAATACACGAATAAACTACTACTTCCGGCTGACCAATTTTGATGAAAATGTTCGTGTCGGATACGGTAGTGGTATGTAACGTAAGTTTCAAGTTTTAATTTCGTACGATGTTCCGTTCTTGAGATATTTTCTTTACACACACACACACACACACACTCACACGCACACACACACACTCCTATACACACACACTCACACACGCACGCACGCACGCACGCACACAAACACATACACACGCGCACACACACACACGCGCGCGCGCACACACACACACACACACACACACACACACACACAGAGAGAGACCGATCGCTAAAAACATGTTGTGTTGGGTTCAGGGGCTCTAAAACGTGTAGATCCGGTGAAAACTCGATTTGGAAAAATCGACATGAAAACAATACTTGTCTTCCTATATATTCATACAGGCAAGAGAAAATAAAAAAAGAGTTTTTTACATGAATTCTACATGAGTTGTACGTGATTGCTGCTAACATAAAAACGTTACAAACTATTCGATACAAAATTTCTATTTCATGGGGAAACTGACATATGGACCACCCGGTAGTTTTATTTATTTAGTTTTCCCGTGCTCTACTGCTAAAGTTGGCGCCCGATATAATTTTTTTTATTATCTTCTTAAAATCTGCATTAAAGTCTTTGCTCACCGGTCAAGATTTAAGGTGGTGCAGGTTACGTGTGAAAATTTCAATTCGTTAATTTTTTTGACACTTTTAATTGAAATTTAGTATCTTTTATTATATTAATAAAACAGTTTCTAAATGTAAAGCTAATATTCCAAAACTTGATTTACTTGAAGGAGCGTGCAGTCATCACCACAGTCCTCCAGTTGGCCAAGAATATCTCTTGGCTAGAGGCGCTTCAAACGTCTGCGCTGAACACCCGGTATCGCCCTAGTGTACATGATGTGTACGAGAGGGTTGTCATGTAATTCAAATTTGTCACGGATCGTCTTGTATAGTTGTTTCGCGACATCAATTACGTTTGGGATTTGTAAGTCTTTGTGCAACATTAAGTTTGTGATGTAAAAGGGGCATTGCTTTATCGTTCGTAGAATCTTGTACTGAATCGCTTGTATACGTTTCGTGTGTGAAGGTTTAGCAGATCCCCAAAGTTGAACTTCATATGTCCAGATTGGTCTTAAGACTGTCTTGTAGATTGTTAATTTGTGTGACATGTTAATTTTTTTGGAAAAAAAAATTTGTGGCTTGTTCAAAGAATCGGAGTACGAACATTGAAAATAACAATTTGAATAAAAAAATGTGCTTAAGGATCGAGGAAGATAAAATATAGAAGAAACCCTGAGGGATGAAAGGAACACAACAACTTAGCAGGTTGAATAAAGACTTGTATTTCTTCTTTAGCTTGGGGGAGTACGTGATGTCTAGTAAAAGAAAATCTGGAAGAGGGGAGTTGACAAGGGCGCCAGTGTGTGACAGGTAAGGAAAGAAAAACATTGCGGAAGAAAGAACAGAAAGGAAAAAGGCGAGGGGTTTATGACGGGGCGGGGGCGTAGAAAAAGAAAAGGGTTGACATGAAAATAAGATGCAGAAAATCAGGTTGCTAGTAGCCTGTAGAAGAAGGCAGGTAGTTCCATCTAACATTATTACATCACAGACACACACAACAACCGAGTGCATGCAAACGAAGTTGGATTCTTAGATGAACACTGTGCTATAGCATTGGCGTATCTATTTTATTTTGACATTGCTGTACTGCATTTTTATTCAATCTGCGTTCTCATCCCACAAGTAACTCTGCTCTATTTTTATAATTCCTTTTATGACATCTGCAACATATTAGATTTCTATATCACGAACTAGACGTTGCACCTTTGCTTGTCTCCGGCCAACACCTGATATTACAGCGATGATACAATAATAAAAAATCTGGTGTGATACACTCACACAACTTTCTCTTGCCAATGCAAATGATTAACATTATAACCTAACATTACTAATAAACAAAAACTAACCCCAATAAACATAACCTAATTTTAATCATGAGCGAAAGATGCAAAATTAAAATAAACTTCAGTTTGGCTTAAAAATACGGAAAATCACTCATTGTAGAGAAAAACTATCTAAAAAAAAGTAGATTCTTTAATTTCCTATAAATTTGATTGTACAAGTTTGTCGTTAAATGCATACTAAGACAAAAATCTTAAAATAAATCGATTTTTCACACGTTTTCGTGAGAAAAAACAGAAAATCGCTAATTACCGCTAAACTAAGCGTTATAAAAAATGTTTGAAATAAAAGTTGTAGGATGTTAACTTTGAATATGTACATTTTTTCGCTAAAATGCATATTAAAGCAGCAATCTTAAAAAAACAATACGTGAAAATAGCCTCTCCAAGAATTTTAACATTAAACATTTAGTAATCCAGAAGATTATTAAAAAAATCGTAGGACCAGTTTTTGAGAAAATCGTAAAAAAGTGAAAAATTACACCAATAAACTACTACTTCCGGTCGACCGATTTTGATGAAAATGTTCGTGTCCGGTTGTGGTATGTAACTTAATTTTCAAGTTTCAAGTTCGTACGATGTTTCGTTCTTGGGATATTCTGTTCACACACACACGCGCAAACCAATCGCTAAAAATACCTTTTTTGGGTTCAAGGGGTCTGAAAACGAGTAGATCAGGTGAAACTCGATTTTGAAAAATCGCCACGAAAACAATACTTTCCTTCCTATATTCATAGGCAAGAGAAAATGAAAATGAAAATGAAAAGAGAAATGAAAATTGTGTCATTATCGGGGCGTAATTATTAGGTGTGGGCCTACATTTGATTACGATTGCAGGGAGTGTGAAACATTAAAGTTTTACACTCCCTGCAGCAACGTATCACCAGATAGAATGAATACTGTATTAAATAATACACAGTTTTAATATAGATGTGACATTTATAATGGTGTTATGTCGTATTATTCGGTGAAAATGATAATGTGCCATTAATTATTTCTGCAACATTGATAAAACACGTGAGAGATAATTCTATTATCATAACAAAACAGGGAATGTATTTATTAATTACAAAATTAATTAGTCTCTTTGAGTATACGTGTAACAACTATTAAAATTATTGGTTCGTCCGCAATAAATTGTTATCATTTCAAACCGTATTCAGTTTCAAAAATTAAAAAACACGAAGAACAAAATGGAAACAGGGGAAGAAAAGAAGAAGGAGGAGGAGAAGAAGAAAAAGAAGAAGGGGAAGAAGAAGAATAAAAAGGAGGAGAAGGAGAACAAGAACAAGAAAGAAAAGAGAAGAGCACTTACTGCAAAATATGTAGTAATATTTTTACTTTCTATTGTTTATATGAATATAAGAAGCTATAGAATTTTTGGATAGAATTTCTAACTAAAGAGAGGTTGCTGTATTGTTTTCATGTCAATGTTTCGAAATCGAATTTTCACCGGATCTACACGTTTTCAGACTCCCTTTATCAAAAAAACATGTTGTTAGGCGATTGGTGTGTGTGTGTGTGTGTGTGTGAACAGAATATTTCAAGGACGGAACATCGTACGAATTGAAACTTAGTTAGATACCAATAAAGGACCTGACACGAACATTTTCATCAAAATCGGTCAACCGGAAGTAGTAGTTTACTCGTGTCACGTTTCACTTTCTTGCGATTTCCTCATAAACGGCTCTTATGTTTTTTATAAAACTTGCCTGATTTACTAAATTTTTTTGCCCTAGAAGATAGGGTAGGCGCCATTTCTGCTGAAATTCTTGGTGAGGATGTTTTCTTGTAAAAATTTTTTTTTAAGATTGCAACTTAAATACTTATGCATTTTAGCGCAAAAATGTATTATAATCAAAGTTGTAGAAAATTTAAAATCCTGCAACTTTTATTTGAAACATTTCTTTGTATAACGCGCATAGTTTAGCGGTATTTAGCGATTTCTGTTTTTTCTCACAAAAACGCGTAAAAAATCGTTATTTTAAAGATATGAGCCTTAGTATGCATTTTACGACAAAAGTATATAATCAAATTTATAGAAAATTAAAAGATCTACGACCTTTATTAATAGAATTTTTAAATAAGCAATTTAGCAAAATGAGCAATAACCAAAAATAACAATTTAATAAATAAATAAATTTTTCTCTACAGAGCCTAGTTTAGCTGAAAGAGTGATTTTCCGTATTTTTAAGCCAAACTGAGGTCGATTTTCATTTCTCGTCTTTCACTCATGATTAAAATAAGTTTATGTTTATTGAGGTTAATTTTTTGTTTATTTCTAATGTTTTATTACTAATGTTAGGTTATAGCCTATTGATTATTATTTGTATTGGCAAGAGATAGTCGTGTGAGTGTTTCACAACAGATTTTTTTCGTTAGATCTGATCCCACGGTGTGCTAGATAGAATTTCTAACTAAAGAGAGATTGTTGTTTAGGTCAACAGCCGAAAGGCTGGTTTGAACCTCTAGAGCTTTTACTAAGTAAAACGAGAAGTGAGGTGGTTTGCCATTGCCTTCCTCACTGAATCGAAAAGTACGCTTATCAGCATGCCGGGCCCTCTGAAAAGCACATATTTTCCACTCTGTAAATGACACCTTCACTTTATTCACCACAGGGTCTCGCTGTACAATGAAATTCATTACTTTCAGAGAAGATAACTCTGATTAGTGTCTTTTACACCTCCACTTCTTCTGTTCTTAAATGATCCAGTCATTTTATTGACTGACCACGTGATAAGAAACAGAACTATTTATTTTAGCCCTGCAACGAACAGATTGAGTGTAAATAATTTGACACTCCACTTGTCTGTTATGGACAGAAAGAGAGGTTACTGTACTATATTTTATAGATTAAAAATGTAGAGGTTAGAAAATTAGTTTACTATTATATCTTAAGCCCTTTTAATAAACTAAAGTTAACTAAATACCCCTAACTCTGTAGTACTATTTACATAGTTGCACCTACCTTACGGGCACGATTTATAGATTTGTTTGATCCACCCCTATCGTTAAGGAAGTTTGCCCTTGACCCTTTCTATACCTACCTGTTTCAGTCATCCCCCATACTTTCAATTCCTAAGGGATGTTGTGGGAGGAACACTAAAATTACAGGCTGATAAAAGATTTTGTAAAAAGATAGTGTACAAAATTTTCTGTTAAGATACATTTTTATCTTATAGTGGTGTATGATTACAGTAATTTTTGGAACTTAAATTGCCGGTTTGAAATTTTAAGCTATCAATTTTTGAATGAAAAATTTATACATTATTCATAACTCTCTATATTTCTAAATCTAAAAATACTATAAAATTGTATGTTTAAATTATATTAAAATTTTAATGTAAAACTTACTATCTCACGGAAAATTCTCTTGTTTTTCAATTTCCGATGATGGAATGTGATAACAACATATTATTACGAAAAAATTTTGTTTGAAACACTCACAGAACTTTCTCTTGCCAATAAAAATAATAACCAATATAACATAACATTAGTAATAAAACATTAGAAATAAACAAAAAATTAACCTCAAAAAACATAACCTTATTTTAATCATGAGTGAATGACGCAAAATGAAAGTCAATCTCAATTTGGCTTAAAAATACGAAAAATCACTCCTTCACTCTAAACTAGGTGAACTCAGTTTTTGTAGAGAAAAATTCTGTAAAAAACAGCTGAAGATCTTCTAATTTCCTATAAATTTATTATATACACTTTTGTCGTAAAATACATACTAAGGCTGAAATTTTTAAAAAAATCTATTTTTTACACGTTTTCGTGAGACAAAAAACAGCCAATCGCTAATTACCTCTAAACCAAGGGTTATACAAAAAAATGAGTGAAGTGATATTTGTAGTATTTTAAATTCTTTACAATTATATACATTTTTGCGCTAAAATGCATATTTAGGTCACAATCCTAAAAAAACAATTTTTTTTACGAGAAAACACCCTTTCCAAGAATTTAAGCTGACATGGCGCCTACCCTATCTTGAAGAGCATAAAAAATTTAGTAAATCAGGCGATTTTAAAAAAATCGCAGGAGCCTTTTGAGAAAATCGCAAAAGTGAAAAATGACACGAATGAACTACTAAATTCATGTTTAGTACTACTAGAACTACTAGTTTTAGTAGTTTTTCTTCAGGTTGACCGATTTTGATGAAAATGTTCGTGCGGGTCCTCTAGTGGTATCAAACTTAAGTTTAAGTTTCAACTTCGTACAATGTTCTGTTCTAGAGATATTTTGTCCACACACATGCGCGCGCGCACACACACACACACACACACACCCACATACACACAGACTAATCGCTAAAAACATGTTTTTTGGGTTCAGGGTGTGTGAAAACGTGTAGATCCGGTAAAAACTCGATTTCGAAAAATCGACATGAAAACAATACTTTACTTCCTATACAGGGTGATTCATGAAGTTCTCCCCCCACTTCTACAGCACATTGTACTAGTAAAAATAATGAAAAAATGTTATATAAACATAGGTCCGAAAACGCTTCGTTAGCGAGTTACAGCTAGCGAAAGTTTCGCCTGGATTTCAGTTCACCAGGTGAAATGAGGTCTTCCTGGAATTGTGGTAAGGTAGATTAAGGGGCAAATTCAATCACTTCTTATGGTTTTTGATCTGATAAATTGAATAAAACAGGTCCCAGATCTGTAAGTTAAATAGTTTTTAAGAAAACCAGTGTCAAATGCAAAAAATGGAGTGAAAAACTTATTTTTTCATCTTTGGGCAAGGATAACTGTGTTATTTCACCAAGAAACAGTTAAAATTTTTCAATAAAACATGTAGAAAATTTTATTCTGAACAAACCGGTGTAAATTAAGTACACAGAAAGCGAATAGATGTTTGATTAAATGAGTTTTTATTCATAAGAGTACAAAGTAAAATTAACCGGAAAAACTAAAATGAAAAAATGTGTTTTTTCACTCCATTTTTTTGCATTTGACACTGGTTTTCTCAAAAACTATTCGCTTTCTGTGTACTTTATTTACACCGGTTTGTTCAGAATAAAATTTTCTACATTTTTTATTGAAAATTTTTAACTGTTTCTTGGTGAAATAACAAAGTTATTCTTGCCCAAAGATGAAAAAATGTGATTTTCACTCCATTTTTTGCATTTGACACTGGTCTTCTCAAAAACTATTTAACTTACAGTTCTGGGACCTGTTTTATTCAATTTATCAGATCAAAAACCATAAGAAATGATTGAATTCGCCCCTTAATCTACCTTACCACAATTCCAGGAAGACCTCATTTCACCTGGTGAACTGAAATCCAGGCGAAACTTTCGCTAGCTGTAACTCGCTAACGAAGCGTTTTCGGACCTATGTTTATATAACATTTTTTCATTATTTTTACTAGTACAATGTGCTGTAGAAGTGGGGGGAGAACTTCATGAATCACCCTGTATATTCATATAGGCAATGGAAAGTAAAAAGTTAATAAATTAGAATTATTTTTATCGTGCATAATTAGTTACGAATATCAAAAACTGCTATTGGTAGTTTTTCTTCACAAAAATTAATATTCAATAAATTTTTGTAATATTCAAACTGTTTCATTTATTTTAAAGGCTAGTCGGTTAACCCTTTCTTGCCTGGGAGTGAAATAACAGACATAAAAACTTTAGCCACTACTTTTGATTAAAGAGCGCTGGATGTGAAGTGTAATAATTTTCTGTACCCTAGACAGGACTCGAACCTGAGACCTCCGCTATGCAGTGTGAGATGCTGACCACTACGCCACGGACGCGACCATTAGTTGTTTTATAAAGTTAATTTTAATCTTAAATATTCGTGTTCATTTACTAAAATAAAGTAGCATTTCTTCGAGTATGTTGAATGTTTTTTTTTGTCATCAGTCTCTCGACTGGTTTGATGCAGTTCTCCAACCTTTTCTATCTTGCGCAAGTCGTTTCATATCTACATACCTGTAACACCCTACATCTTTTGTAATTTGCTTTATATATTCTAATCTTTGCCTCCCTCTACAATTTACTCCCTCAATGTTACCCTCCATTATTGATAGCCCAATACCTGGATGTCTTAGGATATGCCCCACTAGCCTATCCCTTCTTTTGGTAAGATGCTTCCATATACTTCTTTTTTCATCCACTCGCCTAAGAACCTCTAAATTACTTATTTTGTCCACCCACCTAATCTTTAACATTTCCCTATAACACCACATTTCAAAAGCTTCTATCCTCTTCCGTTCTACAGCCCCTATCACCCACGTTTCACTTACGTATAATGCTACACTCCAAACATAATGTTTTAAGAAATTTTTCCTAATATGTAAATCAATGTTTGTAGTATGTTGAATGTACATACAAGCATATTTTTTAGGCTGTAAATACTGATTTTGTCCATTTTACCAATATTTTGGAATTGTAACATTTTTTAAGTCTTAAGTAATGCTTTGCTACAAAACTAAGCAAGAGAATTTTGTTTAGGAAGCCTGCACATGATTTTTACGTATTCATATTATTGGGAACTTTGATACCATCAAGGCCAATGTGACATATGTGTCACACTTTTTTGTCACGCCATCAAAAAGGCTGAAGGTCTAAAAGTGATTTTATTTCACTTAATGTCAATAAAGTGTATGAAATAATGTACACATATTTGTTTGTGTAAAGTTAAAAAATTTGGGATTGAAAGGGTTAAAATGAAAGTTCGACAAAAAATAATAAGTGCGTTAAATCAAGCATTGACTGCATAGTAGTTGTAGATTTAAAAAATTTTCTATATTAATGATTATGTAGCTAAGTACACTTTTGTCATTAAATGCATACTAAGGCCGCAATCTTAAAAATCTGGTGTGAAACACTCACACAACTTTCTCTTGCCAATGCAAATGATTAATAATAAACCTAACATTATTAATAAAATATTAGAAATAAACAAAAACTAACCTCAAAAACATAACCTTATTTTAATCATGAGTGAATGACGCAAAATGACAATCGAACTCAGTTTGGCTTAAAAATACGGAAAATCACGCTTTCACGCTAAACTAGGCTCTGTAGAGAAAAATGCTCTAAACAAAAGTTGTAGATCTTTTAATTTTCTATAACTTTTATTATATACACTTTTGTCGTAAAATGCATACTAAGACCGAAATGTTAAAAAAATCGATTTTTCTCACGTTTTCGTGAGAAAAAAAACAGAAAATCGCAAATTACCGCTAAACTAAGCGTTATACAAAACAATGTTTGAAACAGAAGTTGTAGGTTTTTAAATTCTCTACAACTTTTATTATATAAGTTTTTGCGCTAAAATTTATATTAAAGCCGTAACCTTAAAAAAACAACGTTTTTACGTGAAAACAGCCTCACCGAGAATTTCAGCAAACATGGCGCCTACCCTATCTTGTAGAGAATAAAAAATTGAGTAAAATAGGCGATTTAAAAAAAAATCGTAGGACCAGTTTTTGAGAAAATCGCAAAAAACTGAAAAATTATACGAATAAACTACTACTTCCGGTTGACCGATTTTGATGAAAATGTTCGTGTCGCGTCCGGTAGTGGTATGTAACTTAAGTTTCAAGTTTCAAGTTCGTACGATGTTCCGTTCTTGAGATATTCTGTTCACACACAGACACACAGACACACAGACACACACACACACACACACACACAGACACACACACAGACCAATCGCTAAAAACATGTTTTTTGGGTTCAGGGGGTCTGAAAACGTATAGATCCGGTGAAAACTCGATTTCGAAAAATCGACATGAAAACAATACTTTCCCTCCTATATATTCATATAGGCAAGAGAAAGTAAAAAATCCTATTATTCCAATATTAATGACCAAATATATTAATGTATAATATTAATTAAATAAATATATTAATGACTAAATATATTATAATTATATATAAATAATATATAATACAGTAAAACCTCACTAATTCGGAATTCGCGATATTTCGGACTACTCCAAGATGAGCAGCTTTTTTAATTTTTTTAGAAGTTTTTTAGTTAAAAATTAATAAATTGCTACTTCAAAAAATAATACCTTTTAACTGTCTAATAAAAATTGTTTCATCCTGTAATACATTATTGGTTACTCAGTGAAGAAAACGTTCTACAAATTTAAATTAGTGAAGTGAGAAACCACATAGACGAACTTATTGAATGTGCAGACTTCAATCCGGAATTCAATGACTATTATCTTGTCCTAAGAGAGATGCGCCAACAAGTTATAAGAAAACAGTGTAGAAAAGAATCACAGAAAAAAATAACAAGTTTTTTTTCTAAGCAACCTCAAATGATCCCTGAGGATATTTGTCAACCCTCTACTTCAACAAGTGCCAAATAATTGGTACGTAAGTACAGTGTTTTAATTAAATATCATTTTACACTGGTCATTTATTATTTAACAATATTTTTACTGCCGTAAATATTTTTATTTCTATACTTTTAACTTTGTTGGTTTTTAATATACTGTACTGTAAATTCATTAAACATCGATATTTCAGACAAGTAACGTTTATTTTTTAATTTTAATTGCCTAAATTATTCAACTTTTAGATGTAAACAAATATTCACGATAATTTGGACTTTCAATAATTCGGACTTCACTTCCCCCCAATTAGTCCGAATCAGTGAGGTTTTACGGTATTATAAAATTAATATAAATGTTGTAGATTTTTAATTAGCTTCAATTTCGATAATACATATATTTGTATATATGTAAAATGCTTATGAAATTCTTAATTAAAAAAAAAAATTTACCCCGAAAGCAAAGCCCTAAGAATTTCAGCAGACAAGCTGTTTACCTAATTTTGTAGATCATAAAAAATTTAATAAATGTAGGGAATTTTAACAAAATCGTAAAAACCGTTTCCGAGAAAATAGAAAAAATGTGACAAATCGCACGAATAAAGTAGTACTTCCGGTTGAACAATTTTGATGAAAATGTTTATCTCAGGTCCCTTGTATTACCTAAGTTAAGTTCCAAGTTAACAAAATTTAATTTTGTACATCGTACAAAATTCCATTCATAAAATATTGTTCTTGGAGGCACAAACAATCGTTAAACCTATAATCGGTAAAACAAGTTTGTTTTGGGTTCAGGGGGTCTGAAAACATAATATTGACTGTTAAAACTGGATTTCGAAAAATCGACGTGAAAACAATATCTATTTTTCTTCCCTAAGGGTCCATATTGTGTAAGAAGAAGTAAAAATAGAATGAATATCTTATCCTGCTTTAAGGTGGGCGTTTACCTCCAAAAATATTTAATATTTTTTAAGTTTTTCATTACTTTTGTAGAGTAAAAATGAACAAAATGGCTTATTTAGTTTATTAATAACATTTGTTTTACATCAATATATTTACTTACAATTGAAAACAAAATCACAGAAGAATTAATAGCCTACTATTGTTTTTTGTAAAACTTTCATTTCAAATTTTTTTTCTTTTTTAAGATTTGAGTTATATTACCATGATTTATTTATTACAAATTTTCACCAACTCAATTTCCCAGATTTATTTTATAAATTACTCTGAATTTTTATCTTTAGGGGCTTTTGAATGCGTTAGGTAATTTTGTGATTTAAATATTTATTTGGTAAATACATTTATTGGTAGGCCTATGTTGATTAAAATGTTTTCTGTTGTTATTGAAAGTTTTTTAAAAGAAAACATTTATTAACCTAACGAAGGAAATTCTATAGCCGTTATGGTGTTCTGAAATTATATTTTCCCTTTAATTTTATGTTAATTTCATGTAAATTGATCAAAGTACATCCTAGTTATAATATCTGAAAATTATTGTTTCTTTTAAACCACCAACCTAGACTTTAAGGATGATAGTGAAATTTTTAAAATGAATTTCATTCAGGTATTTAAAAAATATCAAAGAAATAAAAATAAAGAATTAAACACTCATGTTAATAATCAACGTTTCAAGCATAAAAGTTTTACGAAATTATTTTTGAAGATAGGCCTGTTTCATAAAAGGAAAGGAAGACATTGTGAATTATTCAATTGTTGTTTTTATAAATTTAATTATTTTCATTTGTTATTACAAAAATAATATTTAAAGTATTAGTAATAATATAAAAGGTAAAATGACTTACAGTATTAGAAAGTGTGAAATTGGTTCGTAGAATAATTCCCGTAAATACTAGACCGAATTCCCGATATTTTAATTTTAAAGTTTTAAATTATTTACAACACTACATCTTAAAATTCACCAAAAAATAACAATACTAATATTTAGTCATAATTTTACACATTGTTCTCATTAATAAATAACAAAATTGAAAGAAAACGCATAGAAACACAATCAAAACTTTATTTGTATTTATGTTACGTTACACGAGAAAACAGCCTAACACTCACGTTCGTACACGTTGAACGATCAGCAAATCCAAAGGGTAACAACGAGAACAACGGTTTGTAAGTCAAAAGAATATTTCTGTTAAGTGGAAAATTATCGCACTTAATTTTGTTGGTTACATTTTATATATTTAATAATTGTTTTGTATTTAAAAAATTTTAGAACTAAAGAAAACACTAATGTTAAATAGTTTTTTACATTAAAAAACATTATTTTGAATTATTTTTTCTAATTACTAGGCGGCAAGTTACCATTCCGCGCTGCTGTAATTTTAAGTCAAAAGAATAATTATGTAAAGTGGAAAATTATCACATTTACTTTTGTTGGTTACATTTTATATATTTAATAATTGAGGAGGTAACATGCAAAACGTGTTTTGTCACAAAAAATTAAAAATTGAGTTAGGGCCGCCATTGCATTCTCCTGCATGAAATACATTATATTTAGCTGTGTTTTCAATCAAATAAAATTTTGTCCAATGTTAAAAGCATATTAAAAATTACTGTTTTGTGCAGAACATGTTTTGTCCATCATCAAGATTCAGTCAAAAAGTGTTTTGTCCATCTGACCAATAAGAGCGCTTCAGTCTACCAATCAGCTGTGTGGAATGCATTCTCATTATTTCACACTTTTACCATTCTATAATAGTGTTGAGGTATCATCCACACTGTATAACCATTTCTCAACAGTTGAATTTAAAGGCAAGACTTTGCTTAAATTGTTTAGTGAAAAAAAAGTTATATAGATTAATTATTGAAAAAGATGTTTGGTGATGACTGGGTAACATCATCTGATCACCGCCTTAAATGGTATTCATCATTGATATTCGAAGAGCTGTCAGCAAAGTGTGAAGCACAGGTCATCTTCTGTGACTGTCTTGAAGAAGAAAGATGTGATATTCGGATTTAAACTTTTGAATCATTATTACTTTTATTATTTTTATTATAAGACTTCGTATAATATGTTTAATAATTTTTTAATAGGTAGCCTACATTCAGTATATCATTTTTTAATATATCATATAAAAAATTATCATAAAAATTCATTATATAATATCATTTTTTTAGTGTATCATTTTTTAATATTTATTATTAATTACTTTCAATATGTCTTCTTATAATTTTTATGAATTATAAGTAACTTTAAATTTTTATACTGTCTTAAAATAATAAATAAGTCCATTACAAAAAAACTTTGTCTACATAATTTCCACTCAAACCAAGTTATGTCCATTACTTTCATGCAGAACGTGTTTTGTCCAAATTTAAAATAATGTTTTTGAACACTTTTCCCACATCAATATTTTCAAAAATTGTTTATTTAGCATTTTTTATCATCCTTTAAATGCTGGTAGCTAAACCCCGTATTAAATCTGCAGTAAAATCAAAACAACAGTTTTTTGGTCTTAGTGTAAAATAACATTATTGTGACAAAACACGGTTTGCATGTTACCTCCTCAATTGTTTTGTATTTAAAAAATTTACAGGTAAAGAAAACACTAATCTCAAATATTTTTTAACATTAAAAAGCATTATTTTGAATTATTTTTTTCTGGTTACTAGACAAGTTATCATTCCACACTGCTGTAATGTAATTTTAAGTCAAAAGAATAATTATGTAAAGTGGAAAATTATCACATTTATTTTTGTTGGTTACATTTTATATATTTAATAATTATTTTGTATTTAAAAAAATTTACAGGTAAAGAAAACACTAATGTTAAATATTTTTTTACATTAAAAAGCATTATTTTGAGTTATTTTTTCTGGTTACTAGAAAAGTTATCATTCCGCACTGCTGTAATGTCAAAAGAATAATTATTTAAAGTGGAAAACTATCACATGTAATTTTGTTGGTTACATTTTATATATTTAATATTTGTTTTGTATTTAAAAAATTTTAGAGGTAAAGAAAACATTAATGTATAATATTTTTTAATATTAAAAAGTATTAATTTGAATTGTTTTTCCTGGTAACTAGGCAAATTATCATTCCGTGCGTTTTGATTGGTTGAGACGTTGATCAGTTCAACTAATTGTGGCTGGGCTGTTTCTTGTTATGCTAGGTTCGCTCGGTGAAACATTTGTACGGTACAAGTTGTACGGGTAAGCGATTATTAAAATGTTAACAACACAAATCGAAAGTACTAATCGAGAAATGTAAAAATACGTTAGACATTATTATTTCACTAGATGTTTTATTCGCTGAAACGGTTGTACGGTTTAAATTGTTCGTTTAAACGGGTATTAAAACGTTTAAAAATGAAAATCGGATATACTAACTGGCGTAATGGAAAAAAAACAGTTGAAAAGAATCGGATAACTTGATTAAAGGTACGTTTTAAATTAATTTTAAACAAAAATTACACAGAACTAACATTAAAATTTATTAAATTATCACACTGTTGTTTAATAACACTTTATCACATATTTATAAATTGATCATAAGAATATTATGGAAATCAGTTTTGTTTAACACACACGACAGTAACATCGAAATCCTGAAGTCTTACTAAATAAAATAATATCTACCCTAGTATTAAACTCGATAATATAGAATTAATAAAACTATCGTGTTTTAAGAGGGGAGAGCTGTCCAATCAACAGATTGGACATAAAACGGTTATTGAAGTAGTAGTTACAGCAAAAAAATATTGCCATTAGAACAAAACTGAAGCTACTGTTTTTTGTATTCAGTTTTTAAACACTTGTTTGTAATATGAGTATAACCTTTGGTTTCATATATTTCTTTAACATAGGCTGCATCTTTATTATTAAATTGGATAAGTTTTTGTTGCTTTTTGTTGTTTTGATTTTAATCGACCTTTTTAATTTTTTATTACCTTATATGTTGTAACAACTGGTTGTCCGGCGTCACCCGGGTATACTTTTATTTATTATTAACAACTTTTAAATTAATATTATAATTAAATCAAAAAAATATTTTTTAATAATAGTTTTATTAATAAATTTAATTATTAATTAGTTTGAAATTTATATACTATTATTAATGATTATTATTTTCGTTAATTTTTACAAAGTAGTTACAAAAATTATTCAGGAAAAAATTCACTTGCCATTTTTACAAGTATTCTTACCCTAGCTACCTAAAAACAAATATAATTTTAATTAAACTATACAAAGGTTTGTAGCAGCCAGTTTTGAGGTTTCATTATTGCAAAACATGACATTTATTCTAGTATGAAAATAATTTAAAAATTTTCAAAATAAATGTTATTAAAATTATTAAAATATTATTAAATTATTAAAAATAAATGTTATTTATTGTTCTAAATTTAAATTTAATATTTCTATCGAATAAATTACATACATTTAAAAAATGTATGCCGGCCGCAATGGCGCAGTTGGTAACGTGTTCGCCTCTCATCATGCGGTCCTGGGTTCGAATCCCACTCAGGCACGGCATATTTTCATACGTTACAAAAAAAAATCATTTCATTCTCATTACACACAGTTACACCCCAACGTCATCGCTAATGACCTTAATGTTAATGCGACGTTAAATAATAAAAAAAAAAAAAAAACATTTTTTAAATTTTACAATTGAAAGTTTAAATAAGGAAAAAGAATAAAAAATTGTTTTGTCGGTAGCTGGTTACCGGTATGTGCAGGTGAGTTTTTTATTTGTTCTTAATAAATAATAAGTTTAAAATATCACGCTACAGGTTGGCGGGAAGAACCGGTCAGTCACATTTTCCAAATTTTTCAAGAAATGATTTTTAAAGTTTCCAAGTAGTACACAACTACTCTATTTTAAAATTTTTCTTTGTATTAATAATTTAGCGTACAACAACAAATATTGAGTTAATATTTTGGTTGTTTTTTTAACCAAATTAACTCACACAGAAGTTTAATGATAAAACTCTTCATACAATAAAAGAAACCAGGAGAAACAGACAGTCGTTTGACTCAGCGAGTTTTTCTACCGTATATCAGGTTGAAATAAGTCGTAGTTATGATACTAATAGACTTTATAAAAGTTATTTATTATTTCATATTTCAAAATATGTATCAACATTCTACGTAGGCCCTAAACAATACAACTTTGTTAACCAGTTCAGTGCCGAAACAATATTTAAAAGTTTGACCTAAAGAGCCATTTAATTTTATTAAGGGTGCACAAAAAATGCCAGCCCTTATTTCGAAAACTTGCAGGCTTAAGCCTGCCATTGCCGACCAAAATTTAAACGTTACACAAAAATAAAATGTCCTGTTAAAAATTAATTTATATTCTGTTCATACAAAAAAGAAATTGTTCTAACAATAAAAATATTCAAAATAGTTTTTTTTACTTTCTCTTGCCTATATGAATATATAGGAAGGAAAGTATTGTTTTCATGTCGATTTTTCGAAATCGAGTTTTCACCGGATCTATACGTTTTCAGACCCCCTGAACCCAAAAAACATGTTTTTAGCGATTGGTCTGTGTGTGTGTCTGTGTGTGTGTGTGTGTCTGTGTGTCTGTGTGTGAACAGAATATCTCAAGAACGGAACATTGTACGAACTTGAAACTTAAGTTACATACCACTACCGGGCGCGACACGAACATTTTCATCAAAATCGGTCAACTGGAAGTAGTAGTTTATTCGTATAATTTTTCAGTTTTTTGCGATTTTCTCAAAAACTGGTCCTACGATTTTTTTTTAAAATCGCCTATTTTACTCAATTTTTTATTCTCTACAAGATAGGGTAGGCGCCATGTTTGCTGAAATTCTCGGTGAGGCTGTTTTCACGTAAAAACGTTGTTTTTTTAAGATTACGGCTTTAATATAAATTTTAGCGCAAAAGCTTATATAATAAAAGTTGTAGAGAATTTAAAAACCTATAACTTCTGTTTCAAACATTTTTTTGTATAACGCTTAGTTTAGCGGTAATTTGCGATTTTCTGTTTTTTTTCTCACGAAAACGTGAGAAAAATCGATTTTTTTAACATTTCGGTCTTAGTATGCATTTTATGACAAAAGTGTATATAATTAAATTTATAGAAAATTAAAAGATCTACAACTTTTGTTTAGAGCATTTTTCTCTACAGAGCCTAGTTTAGCGTGAAAGCGTGATTTTCCGTATTTTTAAGCCAAACTGAGTTCGATTGTCATTTTGCGTCATTCACTCATGATTAAAATAAGGTTATGTTTTTGAGGTTAGTTTTTGTTCATTTCTAATGTTTTAATACTAATGTTAGGTTTATTGTTAATTATTTGCATTGGCAAGAGAAAGTTGTGTGAGTGTTTCACACCAGATTTTTTAGTTTATTAAAAGTCCAATCGACAGCTTCTATTCTAAGTTCTAAGTCCATCGACTAGCAACTACTTTAGGTTTTGGTACATTATCGTTGGTTTTAACGTGTTAAAATTTCCAGACTCTAATCAAGAACCGAACCTGAAACCTTTCACTTTGTAGGCTAACGTGCTAGTCACTGCGGCACGGAGGCGGTTTCAAAATACATTATTCCATTAAATTTTGTTTAAAAGTTTTCTCGGAATGTTCGGTTATCCGGACGTTGGCACTTTGCGCATTAATTACGGGCGTCCGGTAAATCTGATGTTATATCTACCTAAAATAAATTGACGTCCTGTTTACCGGACGTTGCCACTGAAAGGGTTAATATTAATATCACAAATTTTTCTTATGATAACATCTAGATATTAAAAATTTAATTAAAAAATTGAAAAGCTCAGTACGATAAAGAAAAAAATGTTTTTTTTTTTGGCCATTTTTAGAATTTTTTACTGGATTTACTGAAGTTTTGTTTGGTTTTGCATACAGGTTGCTTTTTTGTTTTTAAGTCGTGTTTAATCTTAAAATAAAATATGTTAAACTTGTTTATCCTTAGGGAGATTGCACGATGATTTTAAGTCAAAATTTCGATGTTTGGTTCTTTTTGTTTTTCATTAGTTAAGGCCTAGATCTACCAGAAAAACATTAAATTACGTCAAAAAAATATTTTTCTTTTAATGAAAAATTAAGTTTTTTATCAGGTTTGCACAGAAAAATTATCATTTTACGAAGAACTAATATTTTTTCATAATTTTATACTACTCATTTTAGTGCAAAGAGAATTTTAATTTTTAAAATATCTGTATCACGGTTTTTAATATTCTCAGCTGTTGGTTCAGCTTTCTAAACAACTGTTGATGGGAAATTTACTTGTGTACATATTGTTTTTGAAAATTGTGTCTTCTTGTTTCTCATCTTTTTCCGTAAATTTAGATTTTTAACACTAAGGTACATTTTTCTCAGAAACCAATAAACCAACCAGGCTGAAATTTTTACCAATTAATTATCTTGTATGTATACGTACACCGACATTTTTTATGACTTCCTCAGGTGCTCCAAAAATTAGTAATACCCAAAAAACGTGGAAAACAGTATGTAAAAATTTTATGTTATTCGTAATTTTTAAAAAAATTGTTATGGTCCAAAGATTAAATTGAAAAAGTGTCAGTAGCTCAAGAAGAAACCCAACATTATATTGTGTAAAGTTTCATTTCCCTATCTTTTACCAATCCTTTGAAAAATGTATCTTTTTTTTTGGTTTTTTTTCAGCCGTTCGGAGCGGGGGAATATTCTTAGGGCCAAGCGGCTACCCCAGCCGTTTCAATTCCGACTGGGCCTGAAAGATACCACTGCGCGCGCAGTGGTTATGTGGGGTTTTTACCCACTAAACCTAACCGCCCCTTCACAACACCAGGTACCGGGTCCGCCTACGATGGCATTACTCAGTACCCGGTGTGCCCTGGGAAACAAAAACCCAACCCCCTTATTTTATACCTGGACCCGTAGGACTTACTGGCCTTTCAGCCGAGGCTCAATGACCATACCTACTAGCCAATATACCTCGGACCTAAACCCAAAGTACATAACGCTACATAATAGAAAAAACCCCAACCTTAACCCCCGATATGGGCTTTACTGACGGGTTATCATTAAAAATGTATCTGAAAATAGCAAATTTAACATTGGCGGGATACAAAGTACAGTCTCCCCGTAACACAGATGGACTAAGCCTGTTGTTTCCCTGCAGCATAAATTTTTAAATTGTTAGTACATTAAACATAACCTGTTTTTACCAAAATCGATTAGATGATAAAATATTTCATTGAATTATCTAACAGATGGTAGAAAAACCCCGATTTTACAAAAAATGTGCAAAATTGTTCTTTCCGTGATCCCTTCTAACGAAAACAATTTCATTCTGAGAAAACTGATGTAAATAAAAATAACTGTTTTTGGTTAGGTCATCAGTCGAAAGGTTTGAACCTCAAGAGGTTTTACTAAGTAAAACGCCTCTACCTCTTCTGTTCTTAAATGATTGCTTCAGTCATATAAATGGCTGACCATGTGATAGGAAACAGAACTATTTTTTGTAGCCCTGGAACTAACAGATCGGTTACAAATAATTTAACTCCCCAACTTCCTGTAATGGCCAATTGAACAAGTTAACACGTTAATTAATTTTTATTGCTCAATATTCGGTTTTTTGTTTTATGTCCGACAAAAAATAACTGATAATTATCATACCAGAGCTGTAACCCGTATTGGATATCAAGCTCCTATATTGCATAAAACCATTAACAGCACTGCAGCACATTATATAGCCTCAATCATATACCTTAATTTACCAGAGGCTATCCGAAATACTCATGTAACTCCTTAAAAATATACAAAAGAAAAGTAACCAACTGGCTGATTAATTTAGGGAGAGGGCAGTCTGCAGATTTAATTAGTTTTATGTATTCAAACTAATTGCTCTTTCTCTTGTGTCAGCTAAAAATTTTTGTTAACATTCTCATCAAAAGTCTGCTTCATCCTTTGCCATTACATGACATTTAATTTTTATTTTTTTAATTTATTTTTTATACTGTTATCTTTATTTTTTATACTGTTATCTTGTTGTATATTTACGTTAGGAAATTTTGTTGTATGATTTTTTATTGTAAATGTTTGTTTATTATAATAGAATGAATAAAATAAACCAGCTCATACCGGCGCACAGGCTAGACCTATGCGGGTATTAGGAAATAAGATTGGATAAGATTCATTGTACTTGTTTTTAGCAATAATAAATAAATAAAAAAATAAAATAAATAAATTAGCACATTACTGCTAATGCAGAAGCAAAGAATGATAGATAAAAATGAACGAGGAGAAATGCGAGAATTGATCAGGGATCTAACCCCGGATCCCTGGTATCAAAAGCCAGTTGCACAGATCACTGCCCCATGAGACTGTTAAATTTTTTTTTTTTTAATTTATTTAACGTCGCATTAACTGCAAGGTCATTAGCGACGACGTTGGGGTGTAACTGTGTGTAATGAGGATGAAATGATTTTTGTAACGTGTAAATATGCCGTGCCTGAGTGGGATTCGAACCCAGGACCGCATGATGAGAGGCGATACACGTTACCAACTGCGCCAATGCGGCCGGCACTGTTTAATGTTTTAGGTGATGTAATCACTAGTATATTGAACCGCTAACCAAACTTTTCCAGTTCGATTCCCACCTTGATTCTAAGTTTTAATTAATTATAATTTAGTTGTAATAAACATTTTTGTTTTAGTTTTTAATAATGTTATTAATAATAAATTTCTGTTTGTTCTAGGTAAGTGGATATCCTGTTATTGTGGAGACGGGTAAATAAATCGGTATGATTACAATACATTATCTGGCATGGTATCACATTTGAATATATTTTACTTTCTCTTGCCTATATGATTATATCGGATGGTAAGTAGTTTATTGTTTTCATGTAGATTTTAAGAAATTGAGTATTTACCGGATTTACACATTTTCAAACCCCTGAACCCAAAAAACGTTTTTAGAAATTTGTGTGTGTGTGTGTGTGTGTGCGCGCGCGCGTGTGTGAACAGAATATCTCCAGAACGAAACATCGTATGAACTTGAAACTTGAAACTTAAGTTAGGTACCAATAGAGGACCCGACACGAACATTTTCATCAAAATCGGTCAACCGGAAGTAGTAGTTTATTCGTGTATTTTTTCACTTTATTACAATTTTCTCAAAAACGTCTCGTACGATTTTTTTAAAAATCGCCTCATTTACTAATTTTTTTATTCTCTATAAGATAAGGTTGGCATTATGCCTGCTGAAATTCTTGGGAAGGTTGTGCTGTCGTTGAAAATGGGTTTTTAAGATTATGGACTATTTTTAAGGGTAAAAGTGTATATAAGTGAAGTTATAGATAATTTAAAAACCTACAACTTGTATTTCAAAGATTTCTATGTGTAACGCTTAGTGTAGCGGTAATTAGTGATTTCCTGGGATTTTTTTTCGTGAAAATCTGTAAAAAGTGGATTTTTCAAGATTTCGGTTAGTTTGCATTTTTAATACAATACAATTTATTTTTTTTATTTCAAATTGACTATTTACATTATATTATTTAGCTTTATAAATTTTACGACGAAAGTTCACATCACATTTATAAGAAATTAAAAGATCTACAACTTTTGTTCAGAACATTTTCTGTACAGTGCCTAGTTTAGCGTGAAAGAGTGATTTCCGTATTTTTAAGTGAAACTGAGGTTATTTTTATTTTGGGTCTTTCACTAATGATTAAAATTATATTATGTTTTTTGAGGTTAGCTTTTTGTTTATTTCTAATGTTTTATTACTAATATTAGATTATATTGGTCATTATTTGCATTGGTAAGTTAAAGTTGTGTGAGTGTTTCACACCAGATTTTTTACTATAAGCTGGGACTGGGAAGGACGTATGTACACGTGCGTGTGTCTGTCTCAGTATGAGTATTCAGTAAGGCAAGGGAATGGGATAAATGAACACTTGTGCAACCCTTCAGGGAATTCGGATTTGATAGTGGCATGCACAAAACAGAAAAAGACCCGGCAATTATTATTATTATACAAGATAAAGCAGTTCATTATTCGTATTGGCAAGATAAAGTCGTGTGAATGTTTCACACCAGATTTTTATTATCTGTAATGAATTCTAAACTTTATATGTTATGGCAATAAATATATTGTTATTAATTTTAATTATTTGACACTTTTGATTGATATACATTATTAACTTAAAGGATTAATAATTTTCTTTAGTGCACGTCACTTCATATTTTTTACCAAAGTCAAATAAATCCGACTTCGTTTAATGATAGTGGTAATTAAAGATTAAAACATTAATATAAAATGGTAATAAAATGTTTTTATTAATTAAAATATTGCATGGGAAACGGTTAAAATAGAGGGACATTATTATTGCATGTTTTAATAAATAACATATAGCATGAAATAAAAAGTATGTGTAAACAAAAAAAAAAATTAAATATTGGTCGTAATATCAGTTTACTTAACTCTTTGTATTTTCTGTTGTAATTTGATGTGATTTTTAACAGTAGACATGCGGTACTATTATTGTTTTGTTTAAAATATTATTACTTGTTTTAATTAGTATGAAGAGTAGGTGTGTACATAAATTAACAAATATTATAATATATACTTTTATTGTCACATAAAATTATAATTAACCTGACTGTACTTGTAATGTGTTGTACTGTATGTTATTAGAATTAGACACACGCGCGCACGCGTGTGTGTGTAAACAGAATATGTACGGAACTTCGTACGAACTTGAAACTTAAAACTTAAGTTAGACACCACTACCGGACTCAACACAAACATTTTCATCAAAATCTTTCAACCGGAAGTAGTAGTTTATTCGTGTCAATTTTCACTTTTTTGCGATTTTCTCAAAAACGGCTCCTACGATTTTTTTTCTCTAGAAAAGGCGTCATTTCTGCTGAAATTCTTGGAAAGGCTGTTTTCCCGAAAAAAATTGTATTTTTTTAAATTGCAGCTTTAATATGCACTTTAGCGCAAAAGTGTATGTAATAAAATTTCTAGAGAGTTAAATATTTTACAGCTTTTATTTCTAACATATTTTTGTGCAACTCTTAGTTTAGCGGTAAGTAGCGATTTTCTGTTTTTCTCACAAAAACGTGTAAAAAATCGATTTTTTAAAGATTTAAGCCTTATTATGCATTTTACGACAAGAAAGTATAATCAAATTTATAGAAAATTAGAAGATCTACAACTTTTATTGAGAGCGTTTTTCTAATGTTTTATTACTAATGTTAGATTATATTGTTCATTATTTGCATTGGCAAGAGAAAATTGTGTGAGTGTTTCACACCAGATTTTTACTTTCTCTTGCCTATATGAATATATAGGAAGGAAAGTATTGTTTTCATGTCGATTTTTGGAAATCGAGTTTTCACTGGATCTATAGGCCCTACGTTTTCAGACCCCCCGAACCCAAAAAAACATGTTTTTAGCGATTGGTCTGTGTGTGTGCGTGCGTGGGTGTGTGTACGTGTATTTGTATATGTGTGTGCGCACGTGCGTGCGTGCGTGCGTGCGTGCGTACGAACAGAATATCTCAAGAACGGAACATCGTACGATCTTCAAACTTGAAACTTAAGTTACATACTACTGCCGGACCCGACACGAACATTTTCATCAAAATCGGTCAACTGGAAATAATAGTTTATTCGTATAATTTTTCACTTTTTGCGATTTTCTCAAAAACTGGTTGTACGATTTTTTTTTAAATCACCTGGTTTACTCCTTTTTTATGCTCTACAAAATAGGGTAGGCGCCATGTTTGCTGAAATTCTCAGTGAGGCTGTTTTCACGCAAAGAAATGGTTTTGTTAAGATTACGGCTTTAATTTGCATTTTAGGGCAAAAATTTACATAATTAAAGTTGTAGAGAATTTAAAATCATACAACTTTTATTTATATTATTATTTTGTATAACGCTTAGTTTAGCGGTAATTGGCATTTTTCTGTTTTTTTCTCACGAAAACGTATGAAAAATTGATTTTCTTAAGATTTCGCGCTTAGTATGCATTTAACGACAAAAGTGTTTAAAATCAAATTTATAGGTAATTGAAAGATCTACAACTTTTATTTAAAACATTATTCTCTACAGAGCCTAATTTAGCGTGAAAGAGTGATTTTCCGTATTTTTACAGCCAAACTGAGGTTGATTTTCGTTTTGTGTCTTTCACTCATGATTAAAATAAGGTTTTTTTGAGGTTAGTTTTTTGTTTATTTCTAATGTTTTATTAATAATGTTAGGTTTATTGTTAATTATTTGCACTAGCAAGAGAAAGTTGTGTGAGTGTTTCACATTAGATTTTTTCACATTAATTTCAAAAGTAAAACCGTCTTATTTATTCGTCTATTTATTTATTTAATTATATACTGTAGCCCTATTTCAGTTTACTGCATCGACCACGGCTGGTTGTCGATTACACATTCACCCCATAACCTACATTCCAACCTCTCTGTACATCAAATTAAATCAATGATATGATTTATTACAAACCAACCAGATTTCAACAGTAGCTAATGCGCCATGTTTGCGGAAATTCTTGGTGAGGCTGTTTTTACGTAAAAAAAATTTTTTTTTAGATTACGGCTTTAATATGCATTTTAGCGCAAAAATTTATGTATTAAAAATGTAGAAATTTAAAATCCTACAAGTTTTATTTCTAACATTTTTTCGTATAACGCTTAGTTTAGCGGTAATTACCAATTTTCTGTTTTTTTTTCTCACGAAAACGTGTGAAAAATCGATGTGTTTGAGATTTCGGCCTTAGTATGCATTTTACGACAAAAGTGTTTAGGCCTATTATCAAATTTATAGAAAATTAAAAGATCTACAACTTTTATTTAAAGCATTTTTCTCTACAGAGCCTAGTTTAGCGTGAAAGTGATAGTGATTTTCCTTATTTTTAAGCTAAACTGAGGTGGTTTTCATTTTGCGTCTTTCACTCATGATTAAAATAAGGTTATGTTTTTGAGCATCGTACGAACTTCAAACTTGAAACTTAAGTTACATACCACTACCGGACCCGACACGAACATTTTCATCAAAATCGGTCAACCGGAAGTATTAGTTTATTCGTATAATTTTTCACTTTTTGCGATTTCCTTAAAAACCGGTCCTACGATTTTTTTTAAAAAATCGCCTGGTTTACTAAATTTTTTATGCTCTACAAAATAGGGTACGCGCCATGTTTGCTGAAATTCTCGGTGAGGCTGTTTTCACGTAAAGAAATAGTTTTTTTTAAGATTGTTGTTTAGGTCATCAGCCGAAAGGCTGGTTTGAACCTGTAGAGGTTTTACTAAGTAAAACGAGGAGTGAGGTGGTTTACCATTGCCTTCCTCACTGAGTGGAAAAGTATGCTTATCAGCATGCCGGGCCCTCTGAAAATCACGTATTTTCCACTCTACAAATGACACCTTCACTTCATTCACCACAGGGTCTGGCTGTATAATGAAATTCATTACTTTCAGAGGAGATAACTCTGATTAGTGTCTTTTGCACCTCTACCTCTTCTGTCCTTAAATGTTTCAGTCATTTAATTGGCTGACCATGTGTTAAGAAACAGAACTATTTATTTTAGCCCTGCAACGAACAGATTCAGTGTAAAACATTTGACACTCCAACTGTCTGTTATGGGCAATTTTTTTTTTAAGATTACGGCTTCATTATAAATTTTAGCGCAAAAACTTATATATTTACATTAATTTGAAAAGTAAAACCGTCTTATTTATTCGTCTATTTATATAATACACAGTCCACTACAGCATCGAATACGGCTGGTTGTCGATTACACATTCACCCCCTAACCTACATCACCCTCTCTGTACATCAAATTAAATCAATGATATATGATTTATTATTAGTATAATTTATTTATTAGTAAATAATTTGACAGGTGGAGTGTCAAATTATTTACACTCAATCTGTTTGTTGCAGGGCTAAAATAAATAGTTCTGTTTCTTATCACGTGGTCAGCCAATTGAATGACTGAATCATTTAAGAGCAGAAGAGGTAGAGGTGTAAAAGACACTAATCAGAGTTATCTTCTCTGAAAGTAATGAATTTCACTATACAATCAGACCCTGTGGTGAATGAAGTGAAGGTGTCATTTGCAGAGTGGAAAATATGATCTTTTCAGAGGGCCCGGCTTGCTGATAAGCGTATTTTTGCACTCGGTGAGGAAGGCAATGGTAAACCACTTCACTTCTCGTTTTACTTAGTAAAACCTCGGCAGGTTCAAACCAGCCTTTTGGCTGATGACCTAAACAACAACAACAACATGATTTATTACAAACCAACCAGATTTCAACAGTACATATATCTATATTACAAAATATTTTGCATGTCTGACGTCATAATACATTTACTAATTAATTAATTACATTCGTGTGCAAATCAATGATTCAGTTTATCTAAAAGAAACTGTATAATCATGTGTTGTTACAATGAAAATCTCAATAAATAATATCTGCAGACAGATACACAATTTTGCTATTAAAATCCGCTGTTAATAAATTAACACACATTTACACACCGTACCGGTAAAACACAAAAATACTTTTATAAATTCTTCCGATGTATTGACTTTTAATAATAGCTACAAATTATTTTCATGACCTTTATAAATATCAATTGGTATTTATTTAATATATTTTTCACTGTGAAAATCTTGTGTGAAACACTTACATAATTTTATCTCGCCAATGTAGGGGAAGTTCAGCCATTATAGGCCACTGATACATTTTTACTTTATCTTGCCTATATGAATATATAGGAAGGAAAGTATTGTTTTCATGTCGATTTTTCGAAATCGAGTTTTTAACGGATCTACAAGTTTTCAGACCCCCTGAACCCAATAAACATGTTTTTAGCGATTGGTCTTTGTGTGTAGTTTGAAGCACTGGCAAAGTTGATTCAAATTTATTGGTACATCTGGAAATGAGTCATCACCGCGTGTGTGTGTGTGCGCGCGCGCGTGTGTGTGTTTGTGTGTGAGTGTGTGTGTGTGTGAAAAGAATATCTCAAGAACGGAACATCGTACGAACTTGAAACTTGAAACTTTAGTTACATACATGACCCGACACGAATATTTTCATTAAAATCGGTCAACCTGAAGTAGTAGTTTATTCGTGTAATTGTTCAATTTTTTGCGATTTTCTCAAAAACTGGTTCTATTTCTCAAAAACTGGAACTTTTATCATTATTCTGGTAAGAGGAACACGTACGTAAAGTATGTCTGTTTCTTCGTGGGACACCCTGTATAATGCAATAAATAATTAATATAGTAAGTGTACACCTGATGATAAACCTTCCTGAATATTTACATGTAACATTGTCAACTTAATCCATTTTGTAACTGAAATTATACATTAATACTATTTGTAGAAAAGTTAGTATCTCGGTTAAATTGTTATTATAGCTATCATTGTTTTTGTTATTAAAGGATTTGTGTGTTACATCATATATCTACTAGTAAATAATAATAATAATAATAATAATACAATAGTGTATTATACATTTTATGAAATATGGGTTAAACAGTATTTATTATTAATTAATAAATATAATGTATTATATATTATTATTTATGCCAAGTCGCATCATGTTCTTTCCCTGCCTAGTCTAATTTTTTTTGTTGGTAAGGGAGTTTTTTTCAACTCTCAGACCTAAACGTATCCTACATAAATGACGTTTTCTTAAAACTCTATGCGAAATTTAGGAAGAAACTCATGAACCACCATAACCCATTGATCTCAAATCTGGCTACGCAGACTCTCTCAAACAATCCAATAAGACGTCTAAAACGTCGATGGAGCCGGGACCTCATCTATTAACGTAGTACTGTAATTGACTATCCATTACAGTGTTCTAAATGCTGCACTTAATGCTACACTTGTCTACTCACGTCGGAGTTCTGTCACTGGACTGTGTCTCCACTCATGTTTATTTACCATGTTAAATTTTTCCAAATTTTGTGTTATCACATTCACTAAGTGTTTCCAACAGATTGTGAATTTCCTAAATTCAGAAAAATGATTAAAAAAAGTCACATGATGTTCTTTCTCTGGCTAGTCTTAAGTATTTTTGTTGGCAAGGTAGTGTTTTTTTCAAGATAAATTGAAGAGGTCGCATTGGCGCAGTTGGTAACGTGCTCGCCTATCATCATGCGGTCCTGGGTTCAAATCCCACTCAAGCACGGAATATTTTCATACGTTACAAAAAATCATTTCATCCTACATTACATAAAGTTCCACCCCAACGTCGTCGCTAATGACCGTTGCAGTTGATGCGACGTTAAGTAAATAAAAAAAAAAATTGTAGAGGTTGTTTCCAAAACGCACCAAATCACATTTTTAAAGATATTGACTTTTTATCTACATATTATTCAGAAGGCACAGACCCATTGATTGGTACAATAATTTCTTCCAAAAGCTACAAAGTCCATTTTTGTTTTCTTCCAAACTATTGTCACCCGCGCATGCGCACAAGGTGAGCCCGCTACATTATTTTTGTGGTTAGTGTAAAGAGGTTATTGTTGTCATACGAGTTAAGTGCGTTTTTTGGTGTATTTTAAATGTTGTTGATCAAAGTAAATAACTTGATACAGACCGAAACAATTATTTTTTTATACTCGTGTAAGATTTTCAGTTCAAAAGACATTTTTTACGTAGGATGTATTTCAAAAAGTAGATGTAGGCTATCTGTTAATTTTTTTTTTACTTTTAAGACCACACTGGATCACTTTAAGTTAGTTTAACATTTATTTAGTCTTACGTTGTTTTCTCTTCTCCCAGTAGGCCCTCATTCTAAGAGATCGGGCCAGTCTCACTTCATCATCTGATACGACACTCGTTTTATATTGTTTAGTTGGAGGAGGAGCACATTTAAAGCTTTTAATGATGTTTAATTTTTCGGATTTATTTTGGAGGTCTTCAATTTTTAATCCCATCTCCTCCAGATCTTCATTTATTTCTCTCATCCATACCGGTTCTTTGAGAGCGAGTCCACAACAGAAATTCAATATCTGTTTGACATATCTATTTTCTGGATATCTCAATATGTGACCGAGGTATGATATTCTCTTTTTCTTCATCGTCTCAGTTACTGGATCAATAGTTTTGTAAACTTCACTATTGGGCAAAAGTCTCCAGTGTCCTTTCACTTTGTTTCTCTTGCCTATGCGTTCTCACTATTTCTCTTTCTTTTTTGACAACTCTGTCAGTGTTAATCTTGGATTTTATTTTAAACAGGGTCTCACAGCAATAGATAATTTTGGGTTGGACAACTGTTTTATAGTGTTTTAATTTAGATTGAATTGAAAGGCTTTTTTTCTTATATGTATTTTTCACCATCTTATAGGTGCTGTTTATCTTGGCTGATCTTTCAGCCCAATTTATTGCCTCATTATTATTTTTATTGATTATTTCCCCTAGATAATTAAATTTCTCAACTAATCCCACTTTGCTGTCATTTATCATTATGTTTTTAGATTTGTCCTCTCCTAAATTCATCATTTTAGTTTTTCCATGCGATATTTTGAGTCCTATCTTTCCTGCTATATCTTCTAGAGATACCTCTGTTAATTTTATTATATCCAGGATTTAGTTATGTATTATTATTAATAATAATAACAATAGCCGGCCGCATTAGCGCAGTTAGTAACGTGCTCGCCTCTCATCATGCGATTCTGAGTTCGAATCCCACTCAGGCACGGCATATTTTCATACGTTACAAAAAAAATTCATTTCATCCTCCATTGTACAATAGTTACACCCCAACGTCGTCGCTAATGACCGTTGTAATTGATGCGACGTTAAATAAATAAATTTAAAAAAATATAATGAAATAAAATAATAACAATAATATTAAATATGTACAAGTTAAAGATAACTAGCGTTTTTTATGAAAGTTATATCAGAATTAATCATTATACGTGTGAAATAACTTACAGTACATTTTGTTACATTATAAAATACTCTGTTAGGTATGTTTTTCAAAGTACACCAAGACCATGCGTGTTTTCCAAAACTGAACTACGTTCATCGACTTAGTGCATTTTTGGCAAAAAGTGAGCTGAATTTGTGATAATCTTTTGATAAAAGTAAAAACGATAAATACAATTATCTATTAATGCACAAATAGTAAAATTACATAGTAACGATTAACAAATTTAACTGGCTGAGCGTAATTGAAAAAAAAAAATTATTTCCTGAAAAATTACATTTTTACTTTCTCTTGTCCTATGTATGATTATACGTATGGAAGGAAAGTATTATTGTTTTCATATCGATTTTTTGAAATCGAGCTTCCACCGGATCTACAAGTTTTCAGACCCTCTAAATCCAAAAAATAGACATGTTTTTAGCGATTGGTCTGTGTGTGTGTGTGTGTGAACAGAATATCTCAAGAACGGAACATCGTGTGAACTTGAAACTTAAGTTAGATTCTACTACCGGACTCGACACAAACATTTTCATCAAATTCGGTCAACTGGAAGTAGTAATTTATTCGTATCATTTTTCACTTTTTTGCGATTTTCTCAAATACGGTTCCTACGATTGTTTTTAAAATCGCCTCATATACTAATTTTTTTATACCTTACAAGATAGGGTAGGCGCTATGACTGCTGAAATTCTGAATTTCTTGTTTTCTCGTAAAAAAATTGTTTTTTTAGATATCGACATGAATATGTATATTTTAGCGCAAAAAAGTTGTAGAGAATTTAAATTCCTACAACTTTTAATAAAACATTTTTTTGAGTAACGCTTAGTTTAGCGGTAATTGGCAATTTTCTGTTTTTTTTTCTCACGAAAACGTGTAAAAAATCGATTTTTTCATATTTCAGCCGTAGTATGCGTTTTACGATAAAAGTGTATAATATAATTAAATTTATAGAAAATTAAGACGTCTACAACTTTTAATTAAAGCATTTTTCTTTGCAAATCCTAGTTTAGCGTGAAAGAGTGATTTTCCGTATTGTTAAGCCAAACCGTTTGATTTTAATTTTGCGTCTTTCACTCATGATTGAAGTTAGGTTATGTTTATTGAGGTTAGTTCTTTTGTTTATTTCTAATGTTTTATTACTAATGTTTGGTTATATTGTTAATTATTTGTATTGGCAAGAGAAAGTTGTGTGAATGTTTCACGCCAGATTTTTTTAAATTCGTGTCACCGGATGGCGACATTATGTGGCTAACCTTATTAGTTTGGTGGCCCTAAAAAGGGCCGTTTAAGTGGTGGTCGTCTTGGAGAGGCGTCAGTCGTAGTCGTCGTGGCGGTCGAGGGGCTGGGCGACACGGCGTGTCGTCGTCCAGTGGAGACATCATCTTCTTCCCTCGCAGTAGTGCGTCGATGGCTGCTTCGTCGGGTCCGGTGAGCGTAAGGCTCGGTCGAGGGACCGCTGTGGGCATCGCTCGCGTCAGCGGGCGATGACGGTCCGGTCGACGGCTTACGGTGACGGGTCAGCGAGCGGAAGCATCATCTTCTCTCTTGCGGGGTCTTTGATTAGTCCTCGCTATAGTCCGGCAGCCGTGTGTCGTGGCGGACGTCTTGTCTGCTGTCTGGTTCGAAGTGAAGCTCTCTGTGTCTTGATTGGTATTGAATCGACTCGGCTCAGTGCAGCGCTCTTTAAATAGTCGCCGAGAGCGCTAAGGTAGAGAGCGGCGACTGACTTGGCCTTGATGACAAAGGCCTTTGCGGTGTGCGGCCGAAAGCTTTGTCGCTATGTCGTCAATAGCCGGGAGAACTATTGAAGCCGGCAACACAGTAAATGATTTATTAGAAGGGGTGGCGGTGACATTCAAATAATTTTTTAATAGTTTAGGTCTAAACTATATTTAAATAAATAAAACAACTGAAAATCGTAAGTTTCAGTCAAAACCATTAAACAGTCCCCCTAAAAGTGTTTAGGAATTTTTTATACACCCGGTAAAAATATAAAGTGCATTTAGTTTGTAAACTTGTGTAGTGACAGAAATATTATAGTAATACAATAGTTTAGAACATAATAATGTAATAATGCTGTATTATGTTGTATTATTGTTGTTATTTCCACAACTGCTTCTAGCAACAGGATTACTTAACTCTGTTGTTGACTCTTGTTTAAATATTGATACAGATAGTCGCATGTCAAGAGCTCTAATTTTGACATTTTCATCCTAATATTAAGTTATTACTGTATTATAATATATATATAACTAGTATGTTATTGTTTTACACCCTTCAGGGTTTCTTGGTTAAGTACTGTATGGTATTTATGTTAATTCAGATAGGCCTATTGTTACTGTGTTACAAGTATTCATATGTGGACTTCATAACCGGTTTAAACGGATAGAATCCCTTTGATGAGTCAACGTGTCTCATAGCTGGTGGTAATTTTTAAAAAGGCTTACATTTGACTTATGTCAAAAACCATTCGTAATTTCTGTATCTACGCTTAAATAGAAATCGAATGATATTTTTTCCAATACCGACTTTGATTTCTTGACTTCCGGTTTTTGGTCATTTCCGGTCGTAACTGTAACTTCAAACCCAATCCATACTCTCTTTGTATACCCTTTTTGTATAGATTATGAATCCGGAAATCAATTGTTGATACTTCTTGTAATTTTTGACTTCTGGTTTTGGGCCACTTCCGGTCGAAGTTGTATTCCGTTTGTATTCGTATTGTATTTCGTATTTGTATTTATATTCGTATTTGTATTTCGTTTTTGTATTTTTATTGGCCGTTTGCTGCGATTTCTTGTAGTTCTGACTCCGATTTTTTGATTTCCGGTTTTTGGCAACTTCTAGTTGTAACCGTAACTTCACACCCAATCTATACCTACTAATTTTTTGTATAGATTATGAATACAGAAACCAATTGTCGTTCCTTCTTGTAATTTTTGACAGGTTTCTTGACTTCTGGTTTTGGGCCATTTCCGGTCGAAGTCGTATTCCGTTTGTATTCGTATGGTATTTTGTGTTTGTATTCATATTTGTATTCGTATTTGTATTTCGTTTGTAATTTGTATTGGCCGTTTGCTGCGATTTCTTGTAGTTCTGACTTCGAGTTCTTGGATTTCCGGTTTTGGGCTTTTTTCAGCCGAAACCGTAACTTCAAACCCAATCTATACCCACTAACTTTTTGTATAGATTATGAATCCGGAAACCAATTGTTGCTCTTTCTTGTAGTTTTGACTCTTATTGCTTGACTTCCGGTTTTGACCCATTTCCGGTCGAAACCTTAACTTCAAACCCAATCTATTCCCACTAACTTTTTGTGTAAATTATGAATCCGGAAACCAATGGTTGCTCCTTCTAGTTAGTAATTTTTGACTCTGGTTTTTTGACTTCTGGTTTTGGGCCACTTCCGGTCGAAGTCGTATTCCGTTTTTACTCGTATTATATTTTGTATTTGTATTTATATATTTATGTATTCATATTTGTATTTGTATTGGCCCTTTGTTACTATTTCTTGTAGTTCTTGTAGACTCCGATTTCTTGATTTCCGGTTTTGGACCAGTTCTGGTCGAAACCGTAACTTCAAACCCAATCTCCACCCATTAACCTTTTGTGTAGATTATGAATCCAAATACCGTTTGTTAATATCTTTTCTATTTTGTGAGATTTAGTTATAACGGATGGTCGGACATAGGAAAATAATAGATTGAAAATTTGTCACCAATGAATGAAATTAAAAATACACGAATTAACAAAAATACTACCACTTTACTTACAAAAAACATTCACACCCAGATGTCAGAAACTAAGTTGTGACATCACATACACACATACTTATTTATGAAAATCTACAATAGGGACTTTTGGGTTATCATTTTGGAAAATTTAAAAATGAAATGTTGCTGTGAATATAAATACGAGTATGCTGTCAAAATTTCATGAAAATTCGTTTTGTAGTTTTGAAATTAGCCTGCACAAAAACACGTTTTTGTCTTTAGAATATTAGTATTGTTGTCTTTCATTTCATTTTCTTTACTAATCATTAAACTTATTTATATTTTCCATTATTTACAGTGATCAGAGAGAGCCGTAAGAGTGTTTCACATTTGATATTTTAATATCAATTGTAAATCTGAATCAGCCAGTGTTATTTGCAACTCAATCTCAGCGTGTCTTTTCCAACGCTAACAAGAAAATCTTGCGCAGTGCGGTAGCATTCTTACTAGATTAATGGTAGTGAACAATTTACTTTCAGTTTCATTCATATTTTCATGTCCTAACCAGGTGTGTAATACATTGTACCTTGTAATATTTTTTTATTTCTTCGATATAAAATTTCGTTTATGACGCGTTTTTACAATTTTCCATTTTCATTTTTTACTCGTTCATTTTACATCCTACTATAACTTTTTTACTGTTTTTGCTTTATTTTTTATTTCGTATTTAAATATATATGTATAATAAAATTTTTGAGCATCGTCTTTATATTTAAATGAATGCTCTTAAATTTTCATGTTTCTTAAAGAATATCATAAATATAAAATAGACAACGTTAAAATAAATTTCGTGGTTTAATTTAATCGGGGTTTGAATTGCTATTTAAAGTTATTATTGTAAATAAAAAATAATTACCGTAAACTTTTTTAACAAGATTTAATTCTGCTGTAATCTGTCTTTAATTTCTTGCCGTATATAAATATATAGGGAAGGAAAGTTCTATTTTTGTCTCGATTTCAGGAAATCGCGTTTTTACCAGAAATATGCGTTATCAGACCCCCCTAAACCCCCAAAAAACATGTTCTAGCGATTTTTGTGTGTGTGGTTGAACAAAATATCTCAAAAATGAAACATCGTACGAAAATGAATCTTGATACTTAAGTTAGGTAAAACTAGAGAACCTGGTACGAACATTTTTATTAAAATCGGTCAACCGGAAGTAGTACTAGTTTATTGTAAAGATAAAGTAAATATCTGGTGTGAAACACTCACATAATTTTCTCTTGCCAATGAAAATAATTAATAATATATCCTAACATTATTAATAAAAGATTAGAAATAAACAAAAAAACATAACCTTATTTTAATCATGAGTGAATGATCCGAAATGAAAATCAACCTCAGTTTGGATTAAAAATACCGAAAATCACTTTTTCACACTAAACTAGGCTCTGTAGAGGAAAATTCTCCAAATAAAAGTTGTAGATCTTTAATTTTCCTATAAATTTGATTACATACACTTTTGTCGTTAATTGCATACTAAGGGTGACTTCTTAAAAAATCATTTTTTATTCATTTTCGTGAAAAAAAAACACAGAAAATCGCTAATTTCCGCTAAACTAAGTATTATACGAAAACATGTGTGAAATAAAGTAGGATTTTAAATTCTCTACAACTTTTATCGTATAGTACATTTTTGCGCTAAAACTCATATTAAAGCCGCAATCTTCAAAAAACTATTTTTGTTACAAAAAAAAACAGTCTCCCCGCGAATGCAGCAGACATGGTGCCTACCTTAATCTTGTAGAGCATAAAACATTTAGTACATGACGCGATTTTTTAAAAAAATCGTAGGAATGGTTTTTTAGAAAATCACAAAAAAGTGAAAAAAATTCACGAATAAATTACTACTTCCGGTTGACCGATTTTAATGAAAATGTTCGTCTCGGGTCCGGTAGTATTATTTAACTTGAAACTTAAGTTTCAAGTTTCAAGTTCGTACGATGTTCCATTCTTGAGATATTCTGTTCACACGCACACACACTCACAGACCAATCGCTAAAAACATGTTTTTTGGGTTCAGGGATCTGAAAACGTATAATCCCGTGATCACTCAATTTTGAAAAATCTACATGAAAGGGAATGTAAAAATTCAATTAGTAATCTACTACCGTATTAATAAAGCATTTCTAATACACTGTAGAATTTATTGAATTTTTTTATTCTATTACGTCGAAAAATTTAAATTACGAAAATTTCAAAGTAATAAAAATTTTTGATAAAATAAAATATTCTTATATACAGTTGAAACTTTTTATTCAAACTTTTACTTTTGAGTTACTACATTATACGTTGTATCTTTTCATAAATTTAAAGTAACTTTTTTAAAACTTAACTTTAACATTTTCACTTCCTTTTTTTTCTTCTACTCAGGTTTCCCCAGTACTTTTCACTTTCAATAATCCTCATACACATTCTTTTCCATGAAAATCTTTGTACATTGAAATTCCACCTTTTTATTCATAATTTTAACTGATTTATATTCAGTTTTCAATGTTTCTTTCCTTATTCTAAACTAAAATGAAACTGTCTACACCTTGATTTAAACTGCGGCTTCATTGTGTCGGTGGTATTAAAATTGACAGATGTAATTTTCTTTTCTGTATTCATTGTAAAAGATAAATTTGTATTTTCTGATTTTGATTTATATTCATCAATCAGATTTATTATTTAAATATTAGAATAATACAACGTGGATTTACCGAACCTAACCTTATTTCTTCATCCTTCGCTTACTGTATCTCATAATATTCTTATTCTTCTTGCTTCCTGTCTACATCCAACACCAGCACGAGTGACAATTGCAATTATCATAAATTATTATACTGGAACATCTTTCCCAATGGTTTTCTTTTCTGATAATATTATTTTTCTTTTTTATTCGTTTTGTGAATATAATATATTCTTTACAATGGTGAACAAGTTATATTAATAATAATTGTAATCGTAATCTCCTCATTTTTACTTTCTCTTGCCTATATGAATATATGGGAAGGAAAGTATTGTTTTCATGTCGATTTTTCAATATCGAGTTTTCACCGGATCTATACGTTTTCAGACCCCCTGAACCCAAAAAACATGTTTTTAGCGATTGGTCTGTGTGTGTATACAAAATATCTCAAGAACGGAATATTGTACAAACTTAAAACTTGAAACTTAAGTTACATACCACTACCGGACCCGACACGAACATTTTCATCAAAATCGGTCAACCGGAAGTAGTAGTTTATTCGTATAATTTTTCACTTTTTTGCGATTTTCTCAAAAAATGGTCCTACGAATTTTTTTTAAAACCGCCTGGTTTACTCAATTGTTTATTCTCTACAAGATAGCGTAGGTGCCATGTTTGCTGAAATTCTTGGTGAGGCTGTTTTCACGTAAAAAAGGTGTTATTTTTAAATTACGGCTTTAATATGTATTATAACGCAAAAACGTATATAATAATAAATGTAGAGAATTTAAAATTCTACAACTTTTATGTCAAACATTTTTTTGTATAACGCTTAGTTTAGCGGTAATTAGCGATTTTCTGTTTTCTCTCATGAAAACGTGTGAAAAGTCGATTTTTTAAAGATTTCGGCCTTAGTAGCCTATGCATTTTATGACAAAAGTGTATTATAATCAAATTTATAGAAAATTAAAAGACTACAACTTTTATTTAGAGCTTTTTTCTCTACAGAGCCTAGTTTAGCGTGAAAGAGTGATTATCCGTATTTTTAAGCCACACTGAGGTAGATTTTCATTTTGCGTCTTTCACTCATGATTAAAATTAGGCTACGTTTGTTGAGGTTAGTTTTTTTGGTTATTTCTAATGTTTTATTAGTATTGTTAGGTTCATTGTTAATTATTATTTGCATTGGCAAGAGAAAGTTTTGTGAGTGTTTCACACCAGATGTTTTTTTTCTTTTTTATTCGTTTTGTGAATATATTTTCTTTACAATGGTGAACAAGTTACGTTAATAATAATTGTAATTTTAATCTTCTCATTTTCTTCAAAATATTATGATGTTTAATCTGTTCTGGCTTCAAAATATTTAATTTAATTTGATTGACCCACCGGGTTGGTCTAGAGGTAAAGTCGTCGCTAAAATCAGCTGTTTCACAGCTGATTTTCGTAGACGAAGGTTCTCGGTTCAAATCTTAGTAAAGGTAGTTAATTTTATACGGATTTGAATACTAGACAGTGGTTACCGGTGTACTTTGATGGTTGGGGTTTAATTAACCATACTCTCTCAGGAATGGTCGGCCTGGGTCTGTACAAGACTACATCTCATTTACACGTCATACACATCATCCTCATCTCTTTGGGTTATGGGGTTGCTTATTGTTCTAAATTGAACAGATTGCAACGTACACAAATTAGAGATTACAAAAAAAAAATTTGATTGACCCATCGGGTTGGTCTAGAGGTAAAGTCGTCGCCAAAATCAGCTGTTTAACAGCTGATTTTTGGAGACGATGGTTCCTGGTTTAAATTCTAGTAAAGGTACAGTTCAGCCGTTCTTAGTTTGCTCCTACTGTCAACAAACAAAAGCCACCTCCTACAGGGTGCACGCTAGAGTCTGCGACTTTACGGATGTCGTATTCCTATTACGTTAACTATTTTTTAAATTATAAGTACTTAAAGTACTAAAAACAACAGTCATGATATGATGCAATTTCATTTAGAAAAATACTTTTAAAAGTATTTTGTTGTTACTTTTTAATCAGCGTGTACACATAATGATATAATGCGCATGCTCATTGCTCAGTGACGTCATTATTTGTTTACATTGAAGCAAACTAAGAGAGGCTGGACTGTAGTTACTTTTATACGGATTTGAATGCTAGACAGTGGTTACCGGTATACTTTGATGGTTGGGGTTCAATTAACCATACTCTCTCAGAAATGTTCGGCCTGAGTCTGTACAAAACTACACCTTATATTCACGTCATACATATCATCCTCATCTCATTGGGTCATGGGGTTGCTTATTGTTCTGAATTGAACAGATTGCAACGTACACACATTAGGAATTTAAAAAAAAATGATTAAACAAACTGCTGATTTTCGGAGACGACGGTTCGGTAGTTCTAGTAATAGTTTTACTTTTATACAAATTTGAATACAAGACAGTGGTACTTACCGGTTTACATTGATGATCACTGTTCAATTAACTATACTCTCTCAAGGATGGTCAACCTGAGTTTGTACAAGTTTGCACAGATGTCATCGTTATCCTATTGGGTCATCGGGTTTCGTAGCTGGCCGCATTAGCGTAGTTGTTAACGTGCTCGCCTCTCATACCCTACCCTATGCCCTCACCTGGACCCCGGGGTCTAGGGTACGATTTCCGGTCAGGTCTGGCATTCTTTCATCTATCATCCTTCTCACCGTCTGCATTAGCAGAAATTCAAAAGTCAGACGTAAAACAACAAACAATCTTATCGTGCGGTCTTAGGTTCGAATCCCATTCAGGCACGGCATATTTTTATAGATTACAAAAAATCATTTCATCCTACACCGTCTGCATTAGCAGAAATTGCAGAACAGTTAGACGTTAACCACAAAAAAAAAAATACAATAAATCGGGTTCCATATTGTTATTTGAACTTATTCAAATGTACACAATTTTCATCGCGAGTTACTTCTTTAACTGCTGAGTTGACGGTTCCGTAGCTGAAATCCTAATAAAGGTAGTTCATTTTTGTATAATTTGAATACTAGACAGTGGTAACCGTACATTAATGATCGGTGTTCAATTAACCATACTCTCTCAAGAATGGTCTGCCTGAGTCTGTACAAAAATACACCTTATTTACACGTCATACGTCACTGTCATTTCATTCGGTCATCGGTTCTTTATTGTTCTTTGAACAGATTGGAACGTATACCAAAATTGAACAACACATCATTAAACCCACCGGTTTGGTCTTGAGGTAAAGTAGTCTCCGTGAATCAGCTGTTTAAATAGGTGTCCGTAAGATGGTAGTTTTGTTTTTTTAATAGTTTCCATTAATCATTTATTTACTTTGTACAGTTCTTTTCGATCTCGTAACATACGATGCGTGGCCATTAAATAACGAGGCTAACGTTTTACAAAATGTAATGTTAATTTTATACATAATCAATTAGTGTCACCTTCAATATACACTCCTTCTCTAGCCCTACAATGCTCCATGCAAATTTTCCATTGTTGGAAACAGTGCTGGAAGTTATCTTCTGACAGCTCCTTCAGGACACGTCCCGCTTTCTCTATTACAGCTTCCACAGACTCAAATCTTGTCCCTTTTAATGCAGATTTTACCTTATGGAACAGGTAGAAGTCACATAGTGCAAGATCTGGTGAATAAAGTGGTTGTTCTAACACTGAGATGCTGTACTTTGCTAGGAACCTTTTGACAGATAACGGGGAATGAGCTGGCGCATTGTCTTGGTGGAGAACCCATGATTTGTCCTTCCACATTTCGGGGAACTTTTTCCTTACTCTTTGATGTAGTTTAGAAAGTACTTCAAGGTAGTAATATTGATTAATTGTTTGAGCTTCAGGAACCCAGTGAAGGTACACAATCCCATGGATATAAAAAAAACTATCATCATTGCTTTAAATTTTGACTCGCTCATTTGAGCTTATTTGGGTCTCGGTGAAGTTTGGCTCTTCCAGTACATGGATTGGCGCTTCGTTTCCGGATCATATATAAAAAACTACGTTTCAACACATGTTATTATCGTTTTCAAAATGTTTGGGTCATTTTCAATCGCGTACAAAGTGTCAGTACAAACATTTTTTCGAGCTTCATTTCAAACATTTTTGAGCGGCACGTGTGCTGAAGGAGCTGACAGAAGATGACTTCTAGCACTGTTTTCAACAATGTAAAATTTGCATGGAGCGTTGTAGGGATAGAGAAGGAATATATATTGAAAGTGACAATAAGTGATTATGTACAAAAGTAAAATTAAATTTTTCACAACGTCAGTCTCGTTATTTAATAGCTACACCTCGTATATTGCCCATCTAGTTACCTTGGGCTCAATATCTTACGGAGGGTCCTTCTATAAAATTTCTCGGCTTCTCTTAGACCAGTTTTCTTCTCGGTCATCCTAAGATAATCACTCGCGGACAGGCACACTGGTTTTATCACAGTATTATAATGTCCAATCTTTGCTTGTCTTGAGAGTGCTTTCGAGAACGAGTGCTTGCAAGAACGTATCAAACGAATAACTTAGTTGTAACAATTTAGAGAGTAAATCAAAGAAAAAAAAAATCGCAAAGTTACACGCCAAAACACACACACACACACACACAAAATATACAGTTTAGCTCAACAGACACTGGCTTCTTTCTCATTTTTCTTCTTTTCTTTTTGCCTTCTCTTTCTCCTTCATACCCTTCTCTTCCTTTTCTTCCTCCCACTTCTTCTTACCATAAAGGTCTGCAAATTCTGATAGTAAGAAGCTGTCATTGTTCCTATTAAAGCCATAGCAAAATATATACATACATTAGTATGTTGTGTGTGGTGTTTAAATTATCTTAACAGCCGAAAGGTTGATTTGAACCCCAAGAGGCTTTACTAAGTAAAACGAAGAGTTAGGTGGTTTACAATTGCCTTCCTCGCCGAGTTTAAAAGTGTACATATCAGCAAGCCAGGCCCTCTAAAAAGTACGTATTTTCCACTCTGCAAATGACACCTTCAGTTCATTCATCACAGGGTCTGGCTGTATAATGAAATTCATTATTATCAGAGGATATAACTGTGACTAGTGTCTTTTACACCTCTACCTCTTCGGTTCTTAAATACTTTATTTATTATTATTATTTGCGAATACTCCCTTGAAATGGAAGACGCTAAGCAAATGCTTCGTTGTTTTTCATTTTTTGTTTTTCTTATCTTGCCAATACAGTTTCATTCTTATGCTGTGTTACTTTTTTCGTTTTTCATCCCATTTTGGCCTGTATGGCTTCGGTTCCTTTGGCTCTAGTGTAACTTCCCATTTGTTGATTTTGCTTCTAAAGCTATCTCTGTCGAAAATTTCCTCCGTTTCAATATTCGCCTTCTGTAGATCACCCTTGGTTTGTGTTACCCAGTTTGTTGTTGATTGCCACTTAGTAAATTGATCGAGAATGTGCCTTGTTAATCTGTGTGTCGGTAATCTCTGTATGTGTCCGTAGAATTTCACTCTTCCCTTTCTCATATCGATTTCGATATTAGAGAATTTTTCTGCGGTTTCTATCTTCTGTAACCTGTATCCGTCTTTGGTCAGTCTTGGTCCTAAAATTTTCCTGATTATCTTTCTTTCCTCTTTCTTGATGTCTTTCATTTCGTTTCTTTAATCCAAAGCTAAAGTCTCGCTTGCATACAATGCTGCTGGTTTCACAACCGTGTTGTAGTGCCTGATTTTCAGTTTTATTGACATCGATTTCTTGTTGTACAGATTCTGAACTTGTCCCAATGCTTTTTTCATGTTTTGTAATCTTAGGATTTGTGAGAGTTTTTCGGCTCCGTTTGGTTCGATTATCTCCTCCAGATACTTAAAGAATTTTGCTCTGTTGATTTTTACGTATATTGTTCTTAGTTCTTTCGTTTCTGTTTTGATCCCGAAGAATTCTGTCTTTTCGAATGAAATTTGATGGCCCACTTTTTCGGTGCTTTTTTATGTAAATAAATACTTTATTTATATAATTGGCGGACCATGTCATAAGAAACAGATTTATTTGTTTTAGCTCTGGAACTAGAAGATTGAGTGCAAATAATTAAAACTCCACATATCAGTTACGGGCAAACTTTTATTTTGTGAATAACAATAAATCAGAAATTTATGTTGTTTCTTATCTATCAATAAAATGAAAACAATTCATTTTAAAGAAGAATCTCAGCTACATAAATCTTAAGTTATTTATTTCCAAGGGACTCCCTATTTTGTACGTTATTAATTGATATATAGTGTTGAAATAAATAACTAGTAAAGAATGGCCAAATGAGAAAGCAGTCTAGAAAATGAGAAAGAGAATTACAATGAATATTAGAAAGAAAGAGAGAGAAAGAGTTTGTTTGAATCGAGTGGAAAGGCACAAATAAACGGGTTAAATTTTGGACTAAACCCAGTTCTCTCGATTTTATAAAAATCGTCGTCTGATAAAAATCAAACAGAATCTTTTGCTTCTTCTTTTTCTTCCTGTATTTTGTTATAGCATTTTTGTCGAGACAAAGTTGCTTTGTCAGCGACCGTTATGCTGTTTGATTCTATGATGAAGAAATGGGTGTATGGACACACAGACAACACCGTTTCCATTCTTTAAATAAATCACCAAACGATGCGGGCGAATATCTCTTTTTTATTCTATTTATTTATTTATTTATTTGTACTTTTTTATATACAACGGGATAGTATTGTGATTAATAAAAAGTTTTTAAACAGGGATTTCAAATAAATTTCAATTCTCATGTTCCTTGAAGCCAAAAATGTGTTTCTTATTTTATGATTTTAAAGTTTTAATCATTTAAAATAAATATTAGAATATATAAAAAATAACTAAAACAAATATTACAAAATAACAGGCAGGTGAAGTGTTAAATTATTTGCATACGTTCTGCTAGTTCTTGGGCTATAACATGTAGTTCTGTTTCTTATCGTATGTGTACAACCAATTATATATGACTGAAACATCAAAAAACCGAAGAGTTGAGGTGTAAAATACTCTAGTCAGAGTTATTTTCCTCTGAGAGTAATGAATTTCATTATAAAGTCAGATTGTGTGGTGAATAAAGTAAAGGTGTAGGGTGGAAAGTAGATGCTTTTCAGTGGGCCCGGCATGACTGAAGGAATAAAGAACAGAAGAGTTAAAGGTGCAAAAGACACTAGTCACAGTTATCTCTACTGAGAATAATGGATTTCATTATACAGGCAGACTATGTACTGAACGAAGTGAAGGTGTCATATGCAGGGTGGAAAATAGGTACTTTTCAGACCTGAAATGCTAATAAGCATACTGTTCCACTCAGTGAGGAAGGACAATGTAAATCACCTAACTTCTTGGTTTACTTAGAAAAGCCTCTAGAGGTTCAAACCAACCTTTTTGCTGATCACCTAAACAAATATGATAAAACATAGGCTATAAGTTTTATTACTTTACATTGTGAACAGTAGGTCGTGACATGACCTACTGTTAAAGAAGTTAAATTTACTGTTAAAAGTAAAAATCTGACGCAGAATACTCACACTGTGAGTATTCTGCATCAGATTTTTACTTTTTCTTGCTTATGCGCATATGTATAGGAAGAAACGTTTTGTTTTAATGTCGATTTTTTGAAATCGAGTTTTCACCGAATCTACACGTTTTCAGACCTCCTAAACACAAAAAACATTTTTGTTAGAGATTGCTCTGTGTGCGTCCGCGCGCGTGTGCGTGTGAACAAATTATCTCAAGAACGGAACATCGTAGGAACTTGAAACTTACGTTAGATACTACTACAGAACCTGATACGAACATTTTCATCAAAATCGGTCAACCGGAAGTAGTAGTTTATTCGTGTCATTTTTTCCCTTTTTTGCGATTTTCTCAAAAACGGCTAGTACAATTTTGTTTTTAACATAGCCTCATTTACTAAATTTTTTACGCTATATAAGATAAGGAAGGCGCCATGTTTGCTGAAATTCTTGGGAAGGTTGTTTTCTCGTAAGAAAATTGGTGTTTTTAAGATTGCGAATAATTTATGCGTTTTAGCGCAAGAATGTATATAATATAAGTTGTAGAGAATTTCAAATTCTACAACTAATATAATATACATTTTTTTGTATAACGCTTGGTTTAGCGGTAATTAGCAATTTTCTCTTTTCTTCTCACGAAAACGTGTAAAAAATTCAATTTATTTTAAGATTTCAGCCTTAGTTTTGTTTTACGACAAAAATGTATACAATCAAATTTATAGAAAATTAACAGATCTACGACTTTTATTTATTGCATTTTCCTCAACTGAGCCCAGTTTAGCGTGAAAGAGTGATTTTCCGTTTTTGTAAGCCAAACTGAGGGTGATTTTCATTTTGCGTCTTTCACTCATGATTAAAATAAGGTTATGTTTTTGAGGTTAGTTTTTTTTGTTTATTTCTAATGTTTTATTACTAATGTTAGGTTATATTGTTCATTATTTGCATTGGCGAGAGAAAGTCGTGTGAGTTTTTCACACTAGATTTTTCCTTTTCCTAAAATTCTGTAATCTTTCAGACTGTTTAATTATTATTTTCCCAGTGCAATCTCCTTCTTTTGAGTACTTTGTTTCACTTAAGTTTTGACTGAAAATTAAGATTTTCGGTTTTTTATATTTTTCAATAGTTCAGCCCTAGATCTACAAGAAAAAACAATAAATTACGTCAAAAACATTATTTTAATAAACAAATTAAGTTTTTACCAGATCTCCCCAGAAAAATTATCATGTAAACATGAACGAATATTTTTCATAATTTTATACTGATCGTTTTAAAACAAAGGGAATTTTAGTTTCTAAAAATATATGCATCACTATTTTTAATATTTTCACCTGTTGGTTTATCTTTCTACCCAAATGTTGAAGGGAAATTTACTTATGTGTGTACGTTTTGTTTATGATTCTTTGTTTTTTGCCTGTTCTCGTAAATTTAGATTTTTTAAATTTTAGGTACATTTTTCTCGAAAACCAGCGAACATACCGGACTGAAATGTTTACCAGTTATTTATCTTGTACACGCACATATACCGGCATTTTTATGACTTCCTTAAACGCTCCAACAATTAGTAATATGCAAAACACTTAGAAAATAAATTTGTAAAAATCTATATGATTCGTTATTTTGGTTTTAATTTTATGGTCCGACAGATTAAATTGAAAAAATTTCAGTAGCGAAAGACATCCGACAACTATACGTGTGTAAAGTTTTATTCCCCTATCTTTTATCAATCCTTTAACCCTTTATAGGGCAGTACTACGGGGGAAAATATACATGTTGTAAAATAATGTTAAATTTTGTTTTATAGAGACTTTAATAATATATTTCTAGTGCCAGAACAGTAAGATATTTATAATTCTTTTGTTAAGCCCTGGTAAGTATACTTACCAAGGAACGTTTATTGAAATGGGATCACATAATGTTTAGTGGTAAAAATGCTAATTAAAACAACTTGTAGTCCTATATACCAGAAAATCTGGTGTGAAACACTCACACAACTTTCTCTTGCCAATGCAAATAATTAACAATAAACCTAACATTAATAATAAAATATTAGAAATAAACAAAAAACTAACCTCAAAAACATAACCTTATTTTAATCATGAGTGAATGATTCAAAATGAAAATCAACCTCACTTTGGCTTAGAAATACGGAAAATCACTTTTTCTCTCTAAACTAGGCTCTGTAGAGAAAAATGCTTTAAATAAAAGTTGTAGATCTTTTAATTTTCTATAAATTAAATTTTATACACTTTTGTCGTAAAATGCATACTAAGGCCGAAATCTTAAAAAAATCAATTTTTCACACATTTTCGTGAGAAAAAAAAACAGAAAATCGCAAATTACCGCTAAACTAAGCGTTATACAAAAAATTGTTTGAAATAAAAGTTGTAGAATTTTTAATTCTCTACAACTTTTATTATTAAAGTTTTGCGCTAAAATGCATATTAAAGCTGTAATCTTAAAAAAACAACGTTTTTACGTGTAAACAGCCTCACCCAGAATTTCAGCAAACATGACGCCTACCCTATCTTGTAGGGAATAAAAAATTGAGTAAACCAGGCGGTTTTTAAAAAAATCGTAGGACCAGTTTTTGAGAAAATCGCAAAAAAGTGAAAAATTACACAAATAAACTACCAATTCCGATTGACCGATTTTGATGAAAATGTTCGTGTCGAGTCCGGTAGTGGTACTTAACTTAAGTTTCAAGTTTCAAGTTCGTACGATGTTCCGTGCTTGAGATATTCTGTTCACACACACGCACACGCACACACGCACACACACACACACACACGCACGCACACACTCACGCGCGCGCGCGCGCGCACGCGCGCACACACACACACACACACAGACCGATCGCTAAAAACATGTTTTTTGGGTTCAGGGGGTCTGAAAACGTATAGATCCGGTGAAAACTCGATTTCTTAAAATCGACATGAAAACAATACTTTCCTTCCTATATATTCATATAGGCAAGAGAAAGTAAAATGAGTAGAATTACTTATTTCAACTTTATATTAGCATGAATGCTTGTTTTCCCGTAAAAAAAGTTGAATTTTTTAAGCACTGTACAAAAATAACGAAAAAACAACACGGTTGCGTACGCTGATATGAATCCTTATCACATTTGTGTAACTCAAGAAGCAAATGGTCGCTGCGCACTGATTTCAAAATGTGGATAGCCTATTTATCAGAAAATAATAAACCCATAATATGCCAAAAGGTTTTGACTGCATAGCTTATTCTTAAAAAAATCGGCCTTACAGCCAGTGGTAAGTATACTTACCAAAGACCTTTGTAGTTTAGGTCAACAGCCGAAAGGCTGGTTTGAACCTGTAGAGGTTTAACTAAATAAAAACGAGGAGTGAGGTGGTTTACTATTGCCTTCCTCACTGAGTGGAAAAGTACGCTTATCAGCATGCCGGGCCCTCTGAAAAGCACATATTTTCTACTCTGCAAATGACACCTTTAATTCATTCACCACAGGGTCTGAATGTATAATGAAATTCATTACTTTCAGACGAGATAACTCTGATTAGTGTCTTTTACACCTCTACCTCTTCTGTTGTTTAATAAATCAGTCATTTAATTGGCTGACCATGTGATAAGAAACAGAACTATTTATTTTAGCCCTGCAACAAACAGATTGAGTGTAAATAATTTGACACTCTACCTGCCTGTTAGGGGCAGACCAAAGACCTATAAAGGGTTAAAAAATGTACCTAGAAATATCAAATTTAACATTGGTGGGATACAAAGTGCAGTCTCCTCTTAAAAAAATATAACTGAAAATAGAAACGGGGGAATTATGGAGTTAACGTAAGTAGACCATATCCATCACTGATTATGACAGACTAATAGAAAAGACAAAGAAAGGGGCTAATGCACAGAGATGAACTAAGTGATAATATTCAAAAAGTGGAGTCCCCTGGTTAGCTAATAGAAAAATCTGGTGTGAAACACTCACACAACTTTCTCTTGCCAATGCAAATAATTAATAATAAACCTAACATTATTAATAAAATATTATAAATAAACAAAAACTAACCTCAAAATCATAAGAGAGAAAAATTCTTTAATTAAAAGTTGTAGATCTCTTAATTTTCTATAAATTTTATTATATAGTGTACACTTTTGTCGTAAAGTGCATACTAAGGCCGAAATCTTAAAAAAATTGATTTTTCACACGTTTTCGTGAGAAAAAAACAGAAAATCGCTAATTACCGCTAAACTAAGCGTTATACAAAAAAATGCTTAAAATAAAAGTTGTAGGGTTTTAAATTCTCTACAACTTTTATTATACATTTTTGCTCTAAAATTAATATTAAAGCCGTAATCTTAAAAAACACTTTTTCACGTAAAAACACCCTCACCAAAATTTTAGCAAACATGGCGCCTACCCTATCTTGTAGAGAATAAAAAATTGAGTAAACCAGGCTATTTTCAAAAAAAATCGTAGGACCAGTTTTTGAGAAAATCGCAAAAAAGTGAAAAATTACACGAATAAACTACTACTTCCGGTTGACCGATTTTGATGAAAATGTTCGTGTCGGGTCCTCTATTGGTACCTAACTTAAGTTTCAAGTTTCAAGTACATCCGATGTTCCGTTCTTGAGATATTTTGTATACACACACACACACAGACACAGACACAGACCAATCGCTATAAACATGTTTTTGGGTTTAGGGGGTCTGAAAACGTATAGATCCGGTGGTAACTCGATTTCGAAAAATCGACATGAAAACAATACTTTCCTTCCTATATATTCATAGGCTAGAGAAAGTAAAAAAGATTACCAGGACATTTTGCGTGGTTTCCGCTATACATTTCGTTCTGTTTTATTTATTTATTTTTTTAATATGCGCGATATATATATCTGGTTATGTTTATTTTTTCTTTTAAGTTTGCTTACTTTTTTTTGGAGGTCGTAACAAATCCGCTCGAAATCTGGCCCCATTTCAAAAAACCATCGTCTCTTCACATCTGATATATTGTAACAACGTCTGGCAAATGTCCGTCCGTGTTCAAGCAAACCTTCAAGGTCAAACATCATGTAGCTAAAAAACTGGGACCAAATGTCTACCGAACATTAAACACATGCAAAAATATACCACCTACATTTTCTGATCCGTTCTAAATTCAGTTTGTCTGTTCTTTTTTTATATCACGTCTTCTTAAATGAGGATAAAAATCAAAACTGTCGTGTCACATCTAATGTTGTATCTAAAAATGATTTGGTAATTAATTTTGCACGGGAAATAAATTTCCTAAAATATAATAATATTATATTTTAGGAAATTTATTATGACACCCTGTATATTATACAGGGTGTCTTTAAAAGGTATTGCCAAGTCTAGGAAGTTATTGTATAACTAGTAAAACAAATTCTGGTGTGAAACAACACTCGAACGATTTTTTCTTGCATACATAAATAATGAAAAATATAACTTGTGTTTAATCATGAATAAACAATGTTTTATTTAAAATATAATCTAGTTTCAATTATGTGTGAATGACGCAAAATGAAATTAACCTCTGTGGAACTTAAAAATACGTAAAATTACTTAACTTGACGCAAACTAAGCTCTGTAGAAAAAAATGCTTGAATAAAAGTGGCAGATTTCTTAATTTCCTATAACATTAATATTGTAGACACTTTTGTCATAAAATACATGTGTTGCTGTTTAGGTCAACAGCCGAAAGGCTGCTTTGAACCTCTAGAGGTTTTACTAAGTAAAACGAGGAGTGAGGTGGTTTACCATTACCACAACTCACTGAGTGGAAAAGTGCGCTTAACAGCATGCCGGGCCCTCTGGAAAGCACATATTTTCCACTCTGTAAATGACACCTTCACTTCATTCACCACAGGGTCTGGCTGTACAATGAAATTCATTACTTTCAGAAGAGGGTAACTCTGATTAGTGTCTTTTACACCTCTACCATATCTGTTCTTAAATGATTCAGTCATTTAATTGGTTGACCATGTGATAAGAAACAGAACTATTTATTTTAGCCCTGCAACGAACAGATTGAGTGTAAATAATTTGACACTCCACCTGTCTGTTATGGGCAGACGTAAATACAAAACATAAAATACATACAGCAATATTAAAAATTACTTGTTTTTACCGATTTCAATGAGAAAAATACAGAAAATCACTTACTGACTCTAATCTATAGCTTCGTTGTAGAAAAAACCACTTAAATTGAAAGTTTTACGTTTTTAATGTTGAACAAACCTTTACTACATACACATTGCCCTAGAATGCATATTAATGGCGCAGTCTTTAAAAAAAAATTACTAAAGACCCCCTAAAAATTTTTTTTAGCAGACATAGTGCTTAGGTACTCCATTTTGTAGAGCACAAAAAATGTAGTAAATGAGACAATTTAAAAAAAATTTGTAGATTTTGTTTTTGAGAAAATTACAAAAAGGTGAAAAATCGCACGAATAAACTATGTACTGCTTTCGGTCGACCGATTTCGATGAAAATGTTCGAGCGGGTCTCATAATGAAACCAAACTTACGTTACAAGTTTCAACTTCGTACTATATTCCGTTTTTGAGACATTTTGTTTACACGCGCACATAGACCAATCCCTAAAAACAGATTTTTTGGGTCAATGGGCCTGAAATATGTATATCCGGGGACAACTCTTTTTCGAAAAATCGACGTGAAAACAATACTTACCTTCATTTTATAATAATATAGGGCAAGCGAAAGTAATTAGCTCGTTACAATTTATTTTTTCGGGGAGTCAAAGGTTGTGCCCGGTTAGTTAAGAGTACGTAACGAAGCGAATACGCGCCGAGTTAAATTTTCAGTCACTGTAGGAAATGTTAAGAATACATAAAAAAAACTGGTCCAACCATTTACTTCGCATGCCAGCTCACAGACTTCCTCTGCGAGCATGGAAATATAAACTAGAGGGAAGCGAGGCTTGGGAATACCTAAAAAGAGATGGATGCCGAAACAGGTCATTGAGCCTAATCTTTGACAGATGTCAATGATGATGACAACATAATTATTTTTCTCATGAAGCATAGGTTAAATTAAGGTTAAATTAAGCATAGGTTAAATTTTTCATAATTAACATTGACAAGAGTTGTGTGAATGTTTCGCACCTGATTTTTTTTTAATTTTAATAACTGAATTATATAAAGGAGCGTGACTAACAGAATCGTTTACGTTTATTTGAAAACTTTTACAATTCTTAAATTAAGTCGATTATTTAAGGAATTAAGCGGTAGACGAGTCCCCTCTGGTTGTTTATCCGAAAACTGAGTATCGCTCACTTAAAATCCTGAAATTTAGTTCATTATAACGTCTACTACGCAAAAACGTCATTTCTTAATCTCCGAGGATTATTTTATTAATCTCTTACCAACTCACGTATTAATGCCTGGATTATGTTATCCAGTCTGGCCAACTTAACAATTTTTTTTTCTACTCTTTTTCTCGATGTTAGGGAAAGATATTAGCAGTTGTTTGTTGTTCGTTGGCGTATTTTAAGCTTTACGCCGAATGTTTTTGTGCGTTAAGGTACAATTATACTTACTGGTACTTGGGTATTTAAATGTTGAGGTATATATATATATATATCTGTGAGAGAAAACAATGAAAGAATAACAAAAAGGGACGGCTCGAGTCGAGACATATTTCAACAACTCACTACCGTCTGGAATACTGATGACATTATTCTCTCTTTTCATTCCAGTACCAGACGCCCGACATTCTTATTCCATAATCATCATACCAACCTAGTTTTTTTTTCATTTTTGCTCAGTGGATTTCTTTTAAAAAATTTATTTTTATTTATTTATTTTTGTCTGTTGTAACTCATAATAAAATAACATAAAATTTATATATAGTAATGTTACATCAAATACATTTTCAAATGTTATCTATAAACATTCATAACCCACCGGGTTGGTCTAGAGGTAAAGTCGTCGCCAGAATCAGCTGTTTAACAGCTGACTTTTGGAGACGATGGTTTCTGGTTCAAATTCTAGTAAAGGTAGTTACTTTTATACGGATTTGAATACTATACAGTGGTTACAGGTGTACTTCGATGGTTGGGGTTTAATTAACCATACCTCTCAGGAATGGTCGGCCTGGGTCTGTACAAGACTATATCTCATTTACACGTCATACACATCATCCTCATCTCATTGGATCATGGGGTTGCTTATTGTTCTAAATTGAACAGCTTGCAACGTGCACAAATTAGGAATTAAAAAAAAACATTTATTTCGAATACAATTTTAGTTATATGACCTCCACTTAAGACCGTTGTACTTGGTACATCCATAAATAGTCATAAAAATATCTGGTTTGAAACACTCACACAACTTTTTCTTGCTAACGCATATAGCCTAATTATTAACAATATAACGTAACATTAGTAATAAAACGTTAGAAATAAACAAAAATATTAACCTCCAATAACGTAACCTAATTTTAATCGTAACAGAATGATGCAAAATGAAAATCAATCTCAGTTTGACTTAAAAATACAGAAAATCTTTTTTGCACGCTAAACTAGGCTCTGTAGAGAAAAATACTCTAAATAAACATCTTTTAATTTCTTTTAATTAGTTGTACATCTTTTAATTTCCTATAAATGTTATTACATACTTTTGTTGTAAAATGAATACTAAGGCTGAAATCTTTAAAGACATTCTTATTCCATAATCATCATACCAACCTAGTTTTTTTTTTTTTTGCTCAGTGGATTTCTTTTAAAAAATTCATTTTTATTTATTTATTTTTATCTGTTGTAACTCATAATAAAATAACATTAAATTTATATATAGTAATGTTTCATCAAATACATTTTAAAATGTAGCTATGTATAAAAATTCATTTCCAATACCATTTTAGTTATAGGATCTCAACTTAAGACGTTTTGTACCTTGGTACATCCATAAGTAGTCATAAAAATATCTGGTTTGAAACACTCACACAACTTTCTCTTGCCAACGCAAATAATTAACAATAATATAATCTAACATTAGTAAACAAAACGTTTTTAACGTTAGAAATAAACAAAAAAATTAATCTCAAATAACGTAACCTAATTTTAATCATAACAGAATGATGCAAAATGAAAATCAACCTTAGTTTGACTTAAAAATACTGAAAATTTCTCTTGCACGCTAAATCAGGCTCTGTAGAGAAAATTGCTCTAAATAAAAGTTGTAGATCTTTTAATTTCTTATAAATTTGATTGTATACACTTTTGTCATAAAATGCATACTAAGGCTGAAATCTTTTAAAAAATTCACCTATTTACACATTTTCGTGAAAAAAAACAGAAAATCGCTAATTACCGCTAAACTAAGGGTTATACGAAATATATTTGAAATAAAAATTGTAGGATTTTAAATTCTCTACAGCTTTTATTATATATTTTTTGCGGTGAAATGCATATTAAAGTCGCAATCTTGAAAAAATAATTTTTTTACGAGAAAACAGCCTCCCCAAGAATTTTATTAGACATAGAACCTTTGTAGAGCATAAAAAATGTATTAAATGAGGTGATTCATAAAACAATCGTAGGAGCCGTTTTTGAGATAATCGCAAAAAAAAGAAAAATTACACGAATAAACTAGGTACTATTTCTGGTTGACCGATTTTCATGAAAATGTAAATGTCGGGTTTGGTAGTAGTATCTAACTTAAGTTTCAAGTTTCAAGTTCGTACGACGTTCAGTTCTTGAGATATTGTGTTCACAAACACACACACAGACCAATCGCTAAAAGAATGGATTTTGGGTTCAGGGGGTCTGGAAACGTGTAGATCCGGTAAAAACTCGATTTCAAAAAATCGACATGAAAACAATACTTTCCTTCCTATTTATTCATATAGGTAAGAGAAAGTAACAAAGTATATAATCAATGTTGTAGAACATTAAAATCCTACAACTTCTTTTTCAAGCATTTTTTAATACATCCTAGTTTAGCAAGAATATTACTGATTTTCCGTATTTTTAAATTCTAGAGTGGTTAATTTTCATTTGCCGGGATTCACTCATGATTAAAATTAGGTTATATTTCTTAATTTACTTTGTTTTACTCATGATTAAACGTGCGTTATATGTATTATTATTTATAGAGAAAGCCGTGTGAGTGGTTTACATAGGATTTTTTTATTTTATGTAATCGTTAGATTTATTTTTATGAAGGAAGGTCTCTATTGAACAGTTTTTCTTCAGAAATAATTCTTAGAGGGTTAAAAACTGAATATAATATTGTAAAACGACAGAAAAATCGATACGAATTTATTATATCAAATAGAATTTAAAAATAATATTTAGTTAAATTTTTAGTGTTATCTTGGTCTAAAAGTGTCAATCGTTTTGTAACTTGACATAAATAAATAAATAAGAATTGGAACGAATCTTTAGTCATTTACTTAATTAAAGCGGTCTCTTTTACAAATTGATCACAATTGAATAAGTACAGCTGACCGAGTTTGATTTAAATTCTTTTATTCAACAATAACGACAAAAAAAAAATACTTGTACTCCTCAACAGAATCTTTGTAAGAAGAATAAAGTAGGGCTGTTTATTTTTGTACTCATACTCCTTACGATGTACTAGGTGATTCAAATCATTCACTTTTTATTATTTTTATTCCTAATATGTGTAAGTTGCAATCTGTTCAATTATAGAACAATAAGCAACCCCATTACCCGATGAGATGAGGGTGATGTGTATGACGTGTAAATGAAGTACAGTCTTGTACAGACTGAGGCCGACCATTCCTGAGAGGGTATGGTAAATTGAACCCCAACCATCAAAGTACACCGGTAACCACTACCTAGCATTCAAATCTGTATAAAAGTAACTACCTTTACTAGGATTTGAACCAGGAACCTTCGTCTCCAAAAATTAGCTGTTAAACAGCTGATTTTGGCGTCGACTTTACCTCTAGACCAACTCGGTGAGTCATTTAATAAATAAACAGAAACTAATGAAACGGAAACTAATGGGTGACTAAGAGAGTGTTACTGTATTTACATTTCACAATACAGTACTACCTACAATACATCTACATTTATTATTGCCCATATCATATTATTATACTACCTACATATAAATCGCCTAACTTTATGATTAATATTTTTATTGTGAAAATCTAAAATAGTTAAATGCAATTAATTGTAAATTTAAAAATCAATGGCTTTTTTACTGTTGCTTTAATTGTAGCCAAAGTAGGCAACATTTTTTCATTTTGGTAAAATTTATGTACTACCCACCTAACAAAACACTTATCAAAGTCGTCTATCTTAGTCACTGGGCGCTTCCTCTTTTTCTTAATTTGAGTTAGAAATGACGCATCTCCTTTACCAGAAATAATTTCTTGATTTCTTTAAGGTGTTTTTAACAGTAGCCACAGAAAATCCACAAGCTGCCGCTGTTCTGTTATTACACTGATAAACAGTCATAACAAATTCATCCGATTGTTAGTAATGTTCCGAGTTTTTTTTTATAAAACCATTTAAATTTGAAATAATTTCTCGCGCCTAACTATGTAGATTTTTACCACGTTTGGACTTAACAGCTTCTGTTTCCGTATTGTTTTTAAAAACTACGGCACTCACAACAAAAAAACTGTAAAACAAAAACAAAATGAAACGCGTCAGCTCAAAACGTTTAGTATAAAATATGCAAAAACTTCTGTTTCCGTATTGTTTTTAAAAACTACGGCACTCACAACAAAAAAACTGTAAAACAAAAACAAAATGAAACGCGTCAGCTCAAAACGTTTAGTATAAAATATGCAAAAACAAGGAAGTGAAATAATTATTTGTATGCTTCCTTTACCAAATTCACACACAGACTAATTATTTATCAGAACCAAGTTCAATTCACGTTTTAAGAAGTTATATAACAGGACGTGTGTCACAATAAACAAGAAAATAATCGGGGACTATTTGTTTTGACTACACCCGGTGGACAATATTGTCCCCCGCGAGCGTCCTCTCTGTCAAAGGTCGTAGTTATCATTCCAACAAAAGAACTGTACTGCTAATTCAGACGTTGAAGAATGATGAAATGATTTTTGTAACGTATGAAAATATGCCGTGCCTGAGTGGGATCCGAACCCAGGACCGCATGATGAGAGGCGAGCACGTTACCAACTACGCCAATGCGGCCGGCCGGTTTGCTGATAAGCATACTCTTTTAACTTAGTGAGAAAGACATCAGTAAACCAACTTGATCCTCGTTTATTACTTAGCAAACACCTCTAGAGGTTAAAACCAGCCTTTCGGCTGTTGACCTAAAAAACACAAATAATTATAATACGATTATTGTGAATAAAATATGGTTATAATTCATTATATCCAGATCACGAACGAACCTATACTTAAGTGTAACAATACGTTAAAAAACTTAATTTTTTCTTAAATTTATCATCTTTATTGCTGAAAATTTTTATATATCCAATATTCTGGAAAATATATTATATTTTAATTGTCCATCAAGATTATTAAATTTAAATTTTTTGTTGAATGGAGTTTAATATTTTTCAAAGCTTTTAAGCGCTTAATGAAGCTCTAATGTAAGTTCTGAATTTCCAATGATAAAATTACAAATAAAAAATTGTTATACCTTCAAAATTCAATTTTTTAAAAACTTTTTGTCTAATTAAATTCAAGAAAAATATTAAAAGTTTTTCAACGACAATATAAAATGTTTATTTAGCAATAAAGTAGGGACATAGTTTTAACGTTTTATTATTTGTAGGTTAAGCAAGAAGACGAACTGCTAACTTTTTTGTTAAAACTTGTAGAAGAGCTAAACTTTATTAAAATGACATTTTTATGAGCTGAAATAAAGGATATAATAAAGGGGATAAAATAGTAAAAGGTTTTTGAATTCTCTATAGGGGTTGAGTGCTTTGTTTGGTAACACGCTAAGAAACAGGCGCCATTAAATAATACATGGTCTGTAAAACTCAATAGCGTTTTTAATTTATAATCCTTAAATTAACCAATATTTTTCAACGAATTAATCTAATGTGTTAATATAATAAGTAAATATATTTTAGAGTTTATTAGTTTTGTCGCTCATAACTGGTATGTCTGCCCATAACAGACAGGTAGAGTGTCAAATTATTTACACTCAATCTGTTCGTTGTAGGGCTAAAATAAATAGTTCTGTTTCTTATCACATGGTCAGCCAATTAAATGACTGAATCATTTAAGAAGAGAAGAGGTAGAGGTGTAAAAGACACTAATCAGAGTTACCTCCTCTGAAAGTAATGAATTTCATTACACAGCCAGACACTGTAGTGACTGAAGTGAAGGTGTCATTTGCAGAGTGGAAAATTTGTGCTTTTCAGAGGGCCCGGCATGCTGATAAGCGTACTTTTCCACTTAGTGAGGAAGGCACGGTAAACCACCTCACTCCTCGTTTTACTTAGTAAAACCTCTACAGGTTTAAACCAGCCTTTTGGCTGATGACCTAAACAACAACAACAACTGGTAGGTTAAATTATTAAATTTAAATATATATAAAAATATTATTCTTTCATACAAATCCAAGATACCAACTACATCCAAATTAACCATTTACAACTCGTACCTTCGACCAATATGGAGCTATGCCAGTCAGCTTTACTGCAGTGCAAAACCATCGATATTAGCAAAAATTCAGCGTTTCGAATCAAAACTTTTACGAAGGATAGTTAACACCCCATAATATGTAACCAATAAAACGCTACACTCAGACCTAAACGTACCCTACAAAAATGACGTTTTCTTAAAACTCTATAAAAAAATTAGGAAGAAACTCGTGAACCACCATAACCCATTGATCTCAAATCTGGCTACGCAAACTCTCCCAAACAATCCAATAAGACGTCTAAAACGTCGATGGAGACGGGATCTCATTAATTAACGAAGTTCTGTAATTGACTATCCATTACATTGTTCTAACTGCTACATTTATCTATTCACGTCGGAATTCTGTCACTGGCCTGTGTCTCCACTCACGTTTATTTACCTTTTAATTTTTTCCAAATTTTGTGTTATCAAATTCACTGATTCTTTCCAACAGATTGTGAATTTTCTAAATACAGTAAAACCTCTTTAATCCGGCATTCTTTATTTCGGAATTGTCTATAATCCGGCATCAACGGCAATAGACAGAAATTATAGAATTGCCTATACAATGAACTTTGTAAAGTGAGTAACCCGACAGCTACCGCCGACACTCAAGAGCCCTAAAGCGTCACGCTCTGAGTTTGTAAACTCAGTACGCTTTTTTACACGTTTGTAAAATTTGCTGAGTCAAATAAACAATACAGCATGGCCGAAGTTATGAACTTGCATATAATAAAAAATGATATTTTAAATAAACAAAATACTGGTCGTAAGAAGCAAGTAGATATTAGATCTTTTTTCCAGCCATCTACCAGTGCTGTTGCTAAAAACCACGAATAGTACAGTACTGTACTGTATTTCATACTGTATTCAAATTTATTTTATCGTGTACTGTACTTAAAAAATGCATTTTAATATTTCTCCTGTACTTATGTATTGATTTACATTGTTTAAATAACCCATGTTTAAATAATAAATACATACAGTAAAAGTTTCTTGTGCAAATTGTGTTATTTTTTATACGACTCCTGTATTTTTATAAATAACCTCCATAGTCCGGAATTTCCTTTAATCCGGCGAGCTTCAAGTCCCAAACGTACCGGATTAAAGAGGTTTTACTTTAGAGAGAAAAAAAAATTGTTCAATTATTATTTGTACTCGATCTGCTAGTTCCAGGACTACAAAAAATAGTTCTGTTTCTTATCGTGATCAGCTAATTATATACCTGAAAATTTAAGAAGAGAAGAGGTAGAGCTGTAAAAGAAAGTAGTCAGAGATAACTCCTTTGAGAGTAATGAATTTCATTATACACGAACACCCTTTGGTGAATGAAGTGAAGGTGTCATTTTCAGGGTGAAAATTAAATACTTTTTGGAGGGCCTGGCATTCTGATAAACATACTTTTCCATTCAGTGAGGAAAGCATGGTAAACTTCCTATTTCTTCGTTTTACTTAGTAAAGCCACTAATAGTACATATCAGCCTCTCGGTTGATGACCTAAACAACAAAATTAAGTTTTGATTAAGTTAACGGCTCAATTTTTTTGGTAGTAGACATATAAAGTGAAAATTTGAGGTATTCTACGTTTGATATCACTTGTGCTTCTACCATCCTTTGTTATTTTACTCCCTAGTTAGCAGAATTCCCCAACTTCCTGTATGTTTACGCTGCTTACTTTTAAATTTCCAATCTTTTCTAAACCACTCTTGCTACTGCGCAACATTTTCGTTTTGTTCATATTAATTTTCATGAAGTAGGCCTAATCCTTTCTCATGAGCTCATGCATTCCATTTAAGATATCCTCTGATTCTTTCTTTGTCTGAGCTAATACTACTACTTCATCTGAATCCCAGCATTTTTATTGTTTCTCCTTGAACTCCTGCCTCAAATTTTTACTTCACTTCATTTACTGCCTCTTCTATATACAAGTTAAAAAGTAGTGGTGACAATGAACATCCTTGTCGAACACCTTTTCTTACAGCAGCCTCTTTTTTGTACCCCTCACTTCTCAAAACAGCTGTTTGATTCTTGCACAGACAGTAGATAAATTTTCTTTCTCTGTATTGAAGATGGATACCACTAAACTAAATAACATGAATGGTGAAACAAAAAGACGTTAAATTTTTAATTCATAATTCTCTTTTATTTAAAACAATCTGAAATACAAAACTAAAATTTAAAATTTTACAAAAGATTTCATATCGAGTAAACCTCTTTCTGAAATGATTGAACTGCTTTACATATAATTTCATTCTATTTTGTTGGCAATTTTACAAAATCTATGTTCGTAAGTTTATTAACTGTAGGCTAGTGTTAAAGCTATATTTATGTTTCGGTGATGGTTAACTTAATTTAGACGTATTATAAACATTTTAAATAAACAATTTGTCAGATTATTTCTTTTAAATTGATTTGCTTCTTACTTTTATTTATATTTAAATAATTTCAGTTTTATTTTTCACTAAAACTTTAGTATTTTGTACATAGGTTTAACTTTTCTTCTTCTTCTTCGTCTTTTTCACTTCAAGGATTAGGTTTCCTGAACCTGTTCTAATATTCAACTCCTCTTCAGCTTTCCCACATCTCTACTACCTGTGAGTTTTACAATTAAATACCGCTTCGTCTTCTTCTCTTTTTACTTCTTCTTCTTTTCCTTCTCCTCCTTCTCCTCCTCCAGTTGGTATTGGCGCAGTTGGTAACGTGCTCGCCTCTCATCATGCGGTCTTGGGTTCGAATCCCATTCAGGCATGGCATTTTTTCATACGTTACAAACTATCATTTCATCCTTCACCGTCTGCATTAGCAGTAACTGCAGAACAGTCGGACGTTAAACCAAAAAAAAAAAAAAAAAAAAAAAAAAAAAATCCTCCTCCTCCACCTTCTCCTTTTTTCTCACCTTCACCTCCTCCTCTTTCTCCTTCTCCTCCTCCTCATTTCCCTCCTTCTCCTTTCCCTCCTTCTCCTTTCCCTCCTTCTCCTTTCCCTCCTTCTCGTTTCCCTCCTTCTCCTTTCCCTCCTTCTCATTTCCCTCCTTCTCCTCCTCCTTCTCCTTCTCCTACTTCTCCTTCTCCTCCTCCTCTTTCAAAACAGTCGGACGTTAAACCAAAAAAAAAACCTTCTCTTTCTCATTCTTTTTCTCACCTTCACCTCCTCCTCTTTCTCCTTCTCCTCCTCCTTCTCCTTCTCCTCATTCTCCTTCTCATCCTACATTCATATAGGCTAGAGAAAGTAAAAATAAATTGGTTAGTTAACGCCAGTCACAAAGCAACTAAGCGATGGTGAAACAGTAATTCTTCTGTGGGTTCCTTCCCATTTAGGAATGAAAGGTAACGAGTAAGCCGATGACGCAGCCAAAGGTGTTCTACTATTTTCACCAATAGAATAAATAAATCTTCCAACCGACACCAGTTGAAGATGTTCAAAAATAAGTTAAAATTAATTTAGAATGAACAGTGGTAGATTTTAACGACTGACCTATTTATATGTATAGTACGGGATGACACTCATGACTTAAAACCAGACATTATTTGACAAGAGAATAGACCAAAAGACACTTACGATGGCCGTAAATCGGTCACACTAATTTGACACACAGTCAACTCATGACGAAACAGGAACCTAATGAATGTACTCACTGCAATACAAAATCAACTGTTCAACACACTCTTGTCAATACCTTGAATAGCACACGGAGATAATTTCACTTACCTGACAGTTACAAAGATTTCGTTAATGACATTTACTACACAAAGACGGTAAAATGTATAAAATCGATAAGCTAAAAATAATAAGTTGTTGAACAATTACATTTTCGCCGGATCTACACGTTTTCACACCCACTGAATCCAAAAAAACATGTTTTTAGCGATAGGTCTGTGTGTGTATGCGTGCGTGCGTGCGTGCGTGTGTGTATGTATGTATGTGTGTGTGTGTGAACAGAATATCTCAAGAACGGAACATCGTACGAACTTAAAACTTGAAACTTAAGTTACATACCACTACCGTACCAGACACAAACATTTTCATTAAAATCGGTCAACCGGAAGTAGTATTTTATTCGTTTAATTTTTCACTTTTTTGCGGTTTTCTCAAAAACTGGTCCTACAATTTTTTTAAAACTCCCCTGGTTTACTAAATTTTTTATGTTCTACAAGATATGGTAGGTGCCATGCTTGCTGAAATTCTTGGTGAAACTGTTTTCACGTAAAATTTGATTTTTTTAAGATTGCGGCTTTAATATGCATTTTAGCGCAAAAATCTATGTAATATAAGTTTTAGAGAATTTAAAATCCTAAAGCTTTATATCAAACATTTTTTTGTATAACGCTTAGTTTTGCGGTAATTAGCGATTTTCTGTTTTTTTCTCACAAAAACGTGTGAAAAAACGATTTTTTAAGATTTCGGCCTTAGTATGCATTTTACGATAAAAATGTATATAGTCAAATTTATAGGTAATTAAAAGATGTACAACTTTTATTTAGAAAATCTTTCTCTACAGAGCATAGTTTAGCGTGAAAGAGTGATATCCTTATTTTTAAGCCAAACTGAGGTTGATTTTCATTTTGCGTCGTTTTCACTCATAATTAAAATAAGGTTTTGTTTATTGAGTTTAGTTTTCTGTTTATTTCTAATGTTTTATTACTAATGTTATGTTGTATTGTTAATTATTTGAATTGGCAAGAAAGTTGTGTGAGTGTTTCACACCAGACTTTTTGTAAAACGCTTAGTTCAGCGAAATTGAGTGGTTTTCTGAATGTTTTTCTTATCAAAATCGGTAAGAAATAAGGTTTGTTTCATACCGCAGCTTTTAGTATACATTTTACGACAAAAATCTTATAATCACAAGTTGGTGGATTGTTAAATTCCACTCGATCTGTTAGTTCTAGATCTACAAAAATTAGATCTGCTTTTACCACTTCCAATTATACAACTGAAGCATTTAAGAACAGAAGATGTAGAAGTGTAAAAGACACTAATCAGAATCATTTCCTGTGAGAGTAATGAATTGCATTATACAGCCAGGACCTGTGGAGAATAATGCGAAGGTATCGTTTGCAGGGTGAAAGTGGATGTTCTTTAAAAGGTCTGGCATGTTAAAAAACGTATTTTTCCACTTAGTGAGGAAGGCTTGGTAACCATTTCAATCCTCGTTTAACTTATTAAAGCCTCTAGAGGTTCAAACCAGCCTTTCGGCTCATCACCGAAACAACAACAATCAACCTTATGGGAAATAAAAAATATTTTGTCACCGGATGGCAACATTAAGTGGCGAATTAAAACCTTTAATTTTGGTGGCTCTGAAAAGGAACTTTTTTTTTTTTTTTTTGGTTTAACGTCCGACTGTTTTGCAAATTGCTGCTAATGCAGACGGTGAAGGATGAAATAAATTTTTTGTAACGTATGAAAAAATGCCATGCCCGAGTGGGATTCGAACCCAAAGGGCCGTTTAAGCGGAGGTCGTCTTGATGGAAAGCGTCAGCCGTAGTCGTCGTGGCGATTGAGGAGCTGGGCGACACGGAGACATCATTTTCTTCCCTTGCAGTAGTACGTCGATGGCTGCTTCGTCGGGTGCGGTGGGCGTAAGGCTCAGTCAAGGGACCGCTGTGGGCATCGCTCGCGTCAGCGGGCGTTGACGGGTCGACGTGCGGAAGCATCGTCTTCTCTCTCAAGAGGTCGTCAATTAGTCTTTGCTGGAGTCCTGTAGCCGTGTGCCGTGGTGGACGTCTTGTCTGTTGTCTGGATCGGAATTGAATTTCCCTGCTGAGTGCAGCGCTCTTTATGTAGTTGCCGAGAGCGCTGTGGTTGAGGGCGGTTACTCACTCAGCCTTGGCAACCAAGCCCTCTGTCGGTACGCAGCTGAAATGTTTGTCGGTACGCCGCCAAAGGGCCTTCCGCGCCAACAAGTTTTAGGAGAAGTATTGAAGGCCACCAACACAGTCAATTATTAATTAGAAGACGCTGACCCTTCAACATTTATTTTAGCATTTTCGTCTACAGAGCTTATTTTAGCGTCAATTAACGATTTTCCGTATTTTTTACAGAGGTTGGTTTTCGTTTTGCATCATTTACATATGATTAAAATTATATTATGCTTTTCATTTTACCATTGTTTATTCGTGATTAAATAAATGTTTTCATAAATTATATTGGCAAGAGTAAGTCGTATTGGGTGTTTCACACCAAAGTTTTTACTTTGGCTTTATGTAATAATTAATATACCGATAAAACTAATACATCATGTAATTATTTTTACTTTCTGTTGCCTATGTGAATATATAGGAAGGAAAGTATTGTTTTCATGTCAATTTTTCGAAATCAAGTTTTCACTGGATCTACACGTTTTCAGACCCCCTGAACCCAAAAACATGTTTTTAGCGATTAGTCTGTGTGTGTGCGTGCGTGTGCGTGCGTGCGTGTGTGTGTGTGTGTGTGTGTGTGTGTGTGAGTGAGTGTGTACGTGTGCGTGTGTGTGTGTGCGTGCGTGCGTGCGTGCGTGTGTGTGTGTGTGTGTGTGTGTGTGTGTGTGTGTGTGTGTGTGCGTGTGTGTGTGTGTGCAAAATACTCAAGAACGGAACATCGTACGAACTTGAAACTTGAAACTTAAGTTACATACCACTACCGGACCCGACACGAACATTTTCATCAAAATCGGTCAACCGAAAGTAGTAGTTTATTCGTGTAGTTTTTCACTTTTTTGCGATTTTCTCAAAAACTGGTCCTACGATTATTTTTTAAATCGCCTGGTTTACTCAGTTTTATATTCTCTACAAATACGGTAGGCGCCATGTTAGCTGAAATTCTTGGTGAGGCTGTTTTCACGTAAAAAAATTGTTTTTTTTAAGATTACGGCTTTAATATGCATTTTAGCGCAAAAATGTATACAATAAAAATGTAGGAAATTTAAAATCCTAAAACTTTATTTCAAACATTTTTTTGTATACGTAACGCTTAGTTCAGTGGTAATTAGCGATTTTCTTTATTTTTCTCACGAAAACGTGTGAAAAATCTGTTTTTGTATGATTTCGGCCTTAGAATGCATTTAACGACAAAAGTAATAATTAATTTTATAGGAAATGAAAAGATCTACAAATTAAATTTAGGGCATTTTTCTCTACAGAGCCTAGTTTAGCGTGAATGAGTGATTATCCGTATTTTTAAGCCACACTGAGGTAGATTTTTATTTTCGTGTTTCACTGATGATTAAAATTAGGTTATGTTTGTTGAGGTTAGATTTTTTTCGTTTATTTCTAATGTTTTATTACTAATGTTTGGTATATTGTTAATTATTTGCGTTGGCAAGAGAAAGTTGTGTGAGTGTTTCACATCAGATTTTTTTTTCTTATTGTACTAATGTATGAAATAATTTGGAAACATCATAGCTTTAGTAACACTAAACGAATCTTTATACCATAATTTAGTTTCACGCAAACAGAAAGTTTCATAATGATATTTCTTGTGTTATTTATTACTTGGCAGTTTGCTATGCGTTTTCTATTTTGCTGTTACTATTACTACTTTAGTTGTAGTTGTAGTTATAGTTGTTGCAAAACTAAACATAATATTAATGTTTTGTTGTTTCTCTAAATACCATTATTCATCATTTTATATTTTAAATAAGTTTATATTATTATATGTATTACATTAAAAAAAAATAATATTTTACACTTCTTTGTTTTTCTTGTATTTATTTGAAATTTTCTCTTCCTAGATAATATCTATGTACTAAGTCCAGTTTAGACATACGCTTGTGAAACATACGAGAAATTCATAATTTATTACATTTCTTTCAAAATGAAATTTAAAATTATCATCTTCATCCTTTTGTTATTTCTTCGAAGTTTTTCAGGTCGTGCCTAACACAATTTCTTTCTATCCCTGAACCTTCTCTATTTCAATACTACTCTTTTTACAATTCATATTTTTATAATTCATCTATCCACATCATTTTTACGCCCATAATAGAAATACCAAAATCATGAGGTTTTCTTTTTTTTTAATTTCTGAAGGTGTTAGTATTATTTTTTAATATTTACCGAATATAGCTTCTTATACAGAGATTTAAAAGGGGAGATTGCACGATTGTTTTACTGAAAATTTTTGTTTATTATTTTTTTATGTTTTTTAAATATTGTTTATGCCTAGATCTACCAGAAAAAATTAAATTACGTCAAAAAAAAAGTTTTTTTACCAGGTTTAGCCAGAAAAATTATCATGTTACCAAGAACGAATGTTTTTCATAATTTTATTCTGTTCGTTTTAGTGGAAAAGAAATTTCAGGTTTTTTAAATATCTGTATCACTGTTTTTAATATTCTCAGCTGTTGGTTTAGCTTTCTAACGAACTGTTGATGGGAAGTTTACTTGTTTGTATATATATTGTTTTTTTATTTTTGTATCATCTTGCTTTTTGCCTTTTCCTGTAAATTTAGATTTTTAACATTTAGGTACATTTTTCTCAGAAACCAATAAACCTACCAGACTGAAATTTTTACCAGTTAAATATCTTGTATATTCACATAATATTGACATTTTTATGACTTCCTTAGTTGGTCCGAAAATTAGTACTACGCAAAAAGCGTACAAAAAAATCTGTAAAACTTTTATGTTATTCGTTACTTTTTTAAAAATGTTATGGTTCAAAAGACTAAATTGAAAACATGTCAGTAGCTAGAGACACACGGCAACTATAAGTGTGTAAAGTTTCATTTCCCTATCTTTTACCAATTCTATAAACAATCTACATAAAAAGAAAAATTTATCATTGGCAGGATACAAAGTACAGTCTCCCCTTAAATTACTTAACAACTTTCTTAACTTCAACACCTCTCTGACCACTTACAGAATTTTGTGATTTTTAGCAAATTTTTAATGATATATTTACAGTTCGGTGACCCATATGCTAGAAATTCTCTGCCGGTCTAAAAAAATGTTATTGCTATAGGGTTAAACGTTGTTGCAGGGTTGTACGTTATTGACAACTACACAATTTGATTGCTACTTTGCTGCATTATTTGACGTGAATTAGGCATAAGTTTGTACAGGGACCCCCCAGTAGAGTTTGTTCATGGATGGCTGTCAGCTGGTCACCATACAAAGTCGCTGGCCCAAACGGTGTTACTTAACAAATAATAGCGGCTTACTACCAGCTGACTGACTGGTAGAGTCGCAATAGGTAGACTGACTTGTGAATCGGAATTCCTCTCGACGAGCGGCTTGCCTATCTTGAAGTCCTGCTCCCTCCTCTTTGACTTGTCTTCACGCATCCCTGGGGGGGGGGGGCCACCCACTTTGAGAACCATTGCTCTAGAGGTTTAAACCAGCCTTTCCGCTGATAACCTAAACAACAACAGAAAAAAATCAAAATATTTTGAGTACTCCTTTTCCAATCAATGTGGCATTGGATGTTTCTGGAGCTTTGTAGTTAATAAATAAACATAAAACGAGGGTCATATAAATTGAGAGAAGAGAATTAATGAGGGAGGAGTTGTCTGGGTAGTCAGCATTGCTGGGTGTGATTGAATGGGAAACGGGTATGGATGATATGGGTGAGACGAGGGGGCTAGTGAACACAGCTGTGATATATCTGGCAGATATTGTCTGGTGACGTATACATTTTACACAATCCATCATTTTCACGCTGTCAACCAATCCCCACACGCCCATCAACCATGAATCTTCTGTTTACCTAAACACATATATTTACCGCCGTAAACCTTCACTATATTGCCAACTCCGGATTAACATAATGCCACGACCAATGTCGTTTTTGATGTTTGTTCTTGGATATTATGTTCCCATCATCCTGTAATATTGAGGTAATTTTTTTTTAAATCGTGAAAAAGAATTTATTACGATGATTTCAACGGATCACCAATTACCATGACCCTTCACAAGCCAAAAAATGGTTCGTGTGCTAAACGTCCTAGAATAAGAACTCTGAATCCGATTGGATTTTCATTCTTCATTCAAAATCTTCTTCTCCTCCTCTTCTTCCTTTTTCTCTTCTTCTTCATTCTCTTCCTCTTCTTCTTCTTCGTCTTTCTCTTCTTCCTCTTTTTCTCCTTCTCCTTCCTCTTCTTCCTCCTCCTCCTCCTCCTCCTTTTCGTCTTCTTCTTCTTCCATTTTCTCTTCTTCGTTTTTCTCTTCTTCCTCTTTTCTTCTTCGTTTTTCTCTTCTTCTTCTTCTTCTTCCTCTTCTTCTTCTTTGTCTTTCTCTTCTTCTTCTTCTTTCTCTCCTTCGCCTTCCTCTTCTCCTCCTCCTTTCCTCCTTTTCCTCCTTCTCCTTCTCCTCATTTTTCTCCTCTTCCTCCTCCTCATCCTCCTCCTCCTCCTCCTCCTTCTTCTTCTTTTTCTTCTCGGCACTCATATAGCCTGTTTCAACTTAAAAATGTTTCATATTTCGAAAGTTGTATTTACATAAAATTACTACTAGCTTTGTAAAGGTCTTAGCTGTTATCTGTTGTTTTGCTCTTCATGGAAGTTCTTGAAGTCCGTTATTAAGTGTCTGAACTTGCTTCGGTTCATCAAGTTTTCTCGGCTTATTCCAGTTTTCTCAATATATCTTCTACGTCTTTAAACCATTTGTCGGATATTTTAGGTCTAAATATTGTTAAGTGTATTAAAACTTTGGTTTGTCAACCGTTCTATACAGGTGTCCGTAAAATTTGATCTTCTTTTTCGAATCGTTTCCATTATTCGTTCATTTTCATTGTACAGTTCTTATGGACTTCGTAACTTACATTGCCCGTCTACTATCTTTGGGCCCGTTATCTTACGCAGGATCATCATAAGTTGCGGTAAAAAAATTAAAATAAATAAGCCTTTTATCAGCTCGATTGTCACCTACATGAAAACTTTTCAAAATGAAACAAGAAACCCAGCAAATATTGTGCTGTGTGTTGCACCACCTTTATCTTTACCGGTGGGTAAAACTTGAATATGAAATTTAAAAAAATAAAAAACGTTGGGCGCCAGCTCTATCAGCAGAGCATGAGAGAAATAAATAAATAAGACTGTATTTCCTTGCTTCAAACTAAATATTTAATGAATCTACTGCTAACTAAATTAACTAATTACTAACAAAATGCACATACGTACAGGTGTAGTAGAGAAGATCGTTACAGGAATACCGAGATAAGGAAAGAACTCAACATCTTCTCTATAAACAACAAGGTATCCCAGAACAGAATACGTGGTTAGAGCATGTAAACAGAAGGTGGGAGAATAGGATACCTAAGCAGACACTGGGCTTAAGCCGGAGGGAAGGAGAGAACGAGGACGCCCGAGAAAGAAATGGGCAGATTTGGGAGGTTCGGAACAGGCAGAGATGCCTAATACTTGAAAGGCAGAAAAAGAAGAAGAAGACTTACAAAATAATCCTTAAATTACCCTAACCTATTTTAAAATATAGCCAACCTTTTCTGCCGCGACTTTTATATAAAAACAAGAAACTTAACCAAACCCTTAATAAATACGAAATGAATTTACCCCAAATATTTTCCCCTTTCTTCTTCTTCTTCTTCTTCTTCTTCTCCTCGTTCTCTGTCACTCTTCGTTCTCCTATTCACTACTTCAAAAACTGCCCTTCTTAACAAACTCCTCTGTTCCACACTTAAGTCCCAAGAGAACTGATTGTAAATTTCCTCGGTTTGAACCAGGAAACCTCTGGTTGACAAGCCTCCCTCTCCCTACAACCGTTCAACCAACCTGGAGAGCCAACGGGAAGGACAACTACCCAAGAAAAATTTACACGTAATCAAAAAATATATGAGTTATTAGAACAGTTGTAGTGAGATATTTTAAACTTAATAATTCACTGGGAACAAATAAAAAAACTCAACTTAACATGCCGTTAACCAGCTATCAGCCAAACATATATTTTGTTCTTCCTCTTTAAACTTTTTATTGTTATAAAGATTTTTTTAATTTATTAAATTTATTTGACATAAATATTAGATTTCAATTTAGAATAACAAATAACATTTATTTTTAATAATTTTATAATATTTTAATAATTTCAATAACATTTAAAGAGCTGAGTGGATAAAAGTGCTATGTGAATTTTTTTAAAACGTAGTTTTCATGATTGATGAATATTACACAAGTATTTATAGGTCTGTTTCAACAGTTTAAGGAAATACTAGAGGATCAAGGTGGCTTGTACCATATTGTGTTTTTTATTGAATAAAGGGGTAAAGATTGCCTGGTTCCTCTAGAATAGAAGACATTATTATTTTAGAGTAACGGTTAACTCTAGTATTGAACATTAAACGTCAGTATTATTAAGAATTTCTTTAAAAAAATTCTGTAATGAAAACTTCGTCTTGTATTATTGAAATAACCTACTGTTCATCCATTCTCAAAGGAAACAGAATTTTTGTAGATGAAGGAATTATATTATGCAGAGGAAAACTTTTAAAAACATTTATAGAAGAATAATGTTGAAAAGCAAAATTTGAAAAATTTTTATAAATTCATGTATAATTTTTCGTGCAGAGACAATAAGTATGTACCATAATAAAATCAATCAGTTTTTTAACAAAATCACAAGTTGGAAGCCTTAGATTTTCGATCGCATTTTCCTCAAAACTATAATTTGTAACATAACACCTTCATCCACTAAAGCCTTCAATTATTTTGAAAATTTTTTAATTATTTTTATACTAGAATAAATGACATGTTTTACAATAATGAAACCTTAAAATTTGCTGCTACAGAGTCGGATGTAGCAAAATTCATCATGTTTCAACGAATATAATAGCTAGAATGTTGGAGGACAGGTTCAAGCAGTTGTACAGACTTCTTTCACGCAAATCCAAGTTACCAACTATGTCCAAATTAACCATTTACAACTCCTACCTTCGACCAATATGGAGCTATGCCAGTCAGCTTTACTACTGTGCAAAACCATCGGTATTGGCAAAGATTCAGCCTTTCCAATCAAAGTTTTTACGGAGAATAGTTAACGCCCCATATTATGTAACCAATAGAACGCTACACTCAGACATAAACGTACCCTACATAAATGACGTTTTCTTAAAACTATATACAAAATTTAGGAAGAAACTCGTGAACCACCATAACCCATTGGTCTCAAATCTGGCTACGCAGACTCTCCCAAACAATCCAATAAGACGTCTGAAACGTCGATGGAGCCGGGACCTCATCTATTAACGTAGTACTGTAATTGACTATCCATTACACTGTTCTAAATGCTGCACTTAATGCTACACTTGTCTACTCACGTCGGAGTTCTGTCACTGGACTGTGTCTCCACTCAAGTTTGTGTACCATGTTAATTTTTCCCAAATTTTGTGATATCACATTCACTGATTGTTTCCAACAGATTGTGAATTTCCTAAATAAATAAAAAAAAGAATGTTGGAGGTAATTAAAGTCGCAGCCAAGGCTCACATCAAGCTATAGCGCTGGAGGAAGAAAATTTTAACACAACAGTACAAACATTTCGAGGGAATCACGATTTGTTCGAAATAACTAACAACCAACACTAACAAGAATTTATTTTACTGTTCCACTTAGAATTGTGTAATGAATTTAAGATTAAAACAAAAGAAATCTTCTTCGTTCGTCAGATAAGAAATTACTTATTATTATTAACTGAACTTAATTTAATTCAGTCAGTACAAAACAAAATGAAAATTAAATAAAAAAAATACTGTATTTGAAATGAAAATCATTTTATTTAAATGGAAACTCTAATCCGATTAAAGAAAAAATTAATTATAAAATGGATTAAAATTATATTCTGTGTCTTTTGAAATTCAAAATTAATAGACGTATTGCTAAACAGAATACTGAATCCGATGTATATTTTTTAAATATAATTAAAATGTTTCAGATGTTAACGCAAAGCTTATTTTTTACTTAAAATAATAATATGTATTTCTAAAAGAAAAATACGTGCGATTGAATTCAGAACCGTTATCTTTTGAAGTCAGTAAATAAATAATTCTTTAAGAATTTCATGTGTCCTTTGGTGAAATAATTTTTTATAGTTTATTAAGGTTTTAGGACCGCAAAGAAAAAATTATTGAAAAATTCAAACTCAACAATCAAAAATACTTTGTATAAGAACAAAAATCCCTCACTAGGTAACACATTAACATTGCACTCCTTCTTGAAGATCTATCGTGTAACATATTCTGTTAAAATCAAATACCCGAATTATAACCGAAAATTTACAGATCTGACCAATTCTCTAATACAGCTATGGTCACAAAGAAATTTAATACGCCGTCGCCTTTGAATATAATAAAGTAGAAATCTAATTGAAACATGAACAAAAATATCTGGGGTAAAACACTCACACAACTTTCCCTAATTTAATTTAATGAGCAATATAACCTAACTTTAGTAATAAAACATTAGATATTAACAAAAAAACTAACCTCAAAAAACCTAACCTTTTTTAATCATGAGCGAATGACAAAATGAAACCAACCTTAGTTTGGCCTAATAGTACGGAACATCGTTCTTTGACACTAAACTAGGCTCTGTAGGGAAAAATACTTAAAATAAAAGTAAAAAAATATTGGGCGAGTGAAATTAAAAATTAGTTGTAAATGAGTTTTATCGCTGGATAAAGGCTTGGTTAACAGAAGTTAGACTGTACCTAATTTGATGAGATGATCGGTTCTTGAAAGTTTGTATTGTCGTGTGATCGACCTGTAAAATGTGCTCAGAAATTTATGTACACAAAGGTTGAGAAACAACTTTTAACTATTTCAATTTTTCATTCACGGTCATCAGGAATTTAAAGGAAAAAATACCTTCCTCATGACGACTCGACTCATGGCGGATGGAAATGTTTTAAAAGGCTTACCTTTAACGTGTGGGAAAAAGCCATTAGTGATTTCTGTATCTACTGTGTAGTATCAAATGTGGCACCGAAGAAAGTGCTGGGTGGGCTTCGGCCTACATAAATATACCAATGATGCTGAGGCCGACTATTGCCGAAGCGGAGGGGGACACTTTTGGCCCAGTCTGTGTAACTTTGCACGAAAAGGAACTGAGGGCATTACGAAGGCTGCCGATAAAGATCTTTGGTCTAGGTACGGCAGGGGATGGTGGGCTCCGGAATGTCCCATGGTGCGTCCTTTGCACATCAATTAAAGATGTGTAGTATCGATGATACTTTTTTTGTTTCCAAATTCCGACTATTGTTTTTTAATTTCCGGTTTTGGGCCACTTCCGGTTGAAACCGAAACTTTCAAACCAAGTTAGGCCCAGTAATTTTTTGTGTAGATTACAAATTTGGAAACCATTTGTTGCTATCTTTTGTAGTTTCTGACTTTGATTTCTTGACTTCCGGTTTTGGGTCACTTCCGGTCGAAACTGAAACTTCAAACCCATCTTAGGCCCAATAACTTTTTGTGTAGATTACAAATTCGTAAACCACTTGTTGCTATCTCTTGTAGTTTCTGACGAATAAAAGTTTATTCGTTGACTTCCGGTTTTGGACCACTTCCGGTCAAAACTGAAACTTCAAACCCATTTTAGGCTCAATAACTTTTTGTGTAGATTACAAATTCGAAAACCATTTGTTGCTGTCTCTTTTAGTTTCTGATTTTAATTTCTTGACTTCCGGTCAAAACCGAAACTTTAAATCCAATTTAAGCCCACCAATTTTTTGTGTTGACTACGAATCCGAATACCATCTGTTGCTATATTTTGTAGTTTCTGACATCGTGTGAACAAAGAAAAATGATAGATGACAGATTATTTTAAAAATGCCACCGATCTGTTTGATCGCTGGATAAAGGCGATGATTAACAAAATTCAGACCGTAATTTGATTACATAATCCCTTTTTATTAGTTTCATTTTCGTGCGCTCAAAAAGCTACCTACACAAAGCTTAAAAAATAAAATTTATCTGTTACAATTTTACACTGATCTTCATCTGGAATGTAAGGTATTTATGAACTTGAAAACCTCATCAAATCTATTTGAAGAAGTTAGATGAATTGTACAGATTATACTAGCTAACATTTATACAACATACTTTTTTCCCCATTTAGTGATGAAAATTTTGAAGTTTATCTTTATGTAGCGAATCGTAACTGTAATTTTAGGGTCTGTTATATTAGAAGGCGACAGTGCGTCCATTCTGGAGATAAGAAAAGTTTTGAATGGAAAATAATAAAGAAAAAATATATAATAAAATGTTAGAGTGAAAAATTATATAATAGAAAATGGAGAAAAGAAAGAGATGGTACGATGGAGTTGGAGGGAAACAATAAAGAAAAGTTTACCGTCCATCTTTTTGCTATGTATTTTCTTTCTTTTCTATTTTCATTTTCTTCTCTTTCACGTTTTTTGTTGAATTGCAGTTTATTTTAAAGAAGATATATTCGTTTTATTGTGTCGTAAAATTCTTACCCACTCATACGGGTTATTTTATTGATTTATATTTGCATAAATCTTAAATTTCAGTCTCCCAATCTGAAAATGCAAAAAAGTAAAATTATTTTATCGCAAAATACTATAAAATCAGCTAACATTGTTGTAATTCTTTACGTTGTACTCTATTATTATTTTTGCCTTGAAGTTTTATTACAGTACTGTACATTAAGCTGCACAATTTCTGTATGTAATATTTAATGGGCGGTGAGGAATTTAAATTTCAGGAGAAGAGGTATAGTTACTTGAGTCGTGAGTTTGCCTTTGTTTGCAACGAGGGGTAAAGGGGGAAAAGCATTACTGCGCATGCGCGACTGCTTTAATTTCAGTACAACAAACAAAACTTATACTACACCTAGAGCATTTATACAGTATATCGCGAAACCTTTTGTAGGTTAACTGTATGAATATAATTATTTGTTACCGTAAACAGAAATGTTAGTTTCTCAAAAACGTGGTCGAACTATTCACAGTGCTAAACGAAATCTAATATGCAATGTAATAAAATGTTGTGAAGTTGAAGCTAAACAAAAATGCCTATCCGTGCCTCTTAACAAAAGCCATGATAGAAAGCCAGCTTATTGTGTTCTTGAATCAGCCAAAAAAAAAACTCGGTTACGGTTGTGCAACGTTATTTCAGAACAAGATAGGGTAAACTACCACCAATAAGGCAATCAATCTATGACTGGTATAAACATTTTGAAAACAGTGGATGTCTGTGTAAAAGGAAGGAAACTGGAAGACCTTCTGTTACAGAATAACAAATTGATAGTGTTCGTGATGTTTATGAACCAAGTCCTGGAAAATCAACTAGATCAGCAAGTTTAGAATTGCAAATCCCTCAACCAACTGTGTGGAAAATTCTGCGGAAACGTTCGAAAATGACACCTTATAAAATGCAGTTAGTACAAAGATCAAATACCAGTGATAAAGTCGTACGTAACAATTTTTGTCTGGAGATACATCATTGTGTTTAAAATGACGACGCATTCTTTAAACTCCTAATTTTCAGTGATAAATGTAATTTTCACATTAGTGGAAAAGTTAAGAGACAATGTTAGAATATAGGACACAGAAAACCCAAAAATAACTTTACAGCACACACGCGATTCTCCTAAAGTAAACGTCTTTTGCGCATTATCTCGTGAAAAGGTTTACGGGCCGTTCTTCTTTCACGAAGTGTTAGTAAATGGAGTAATTTATCTGGACATGTTAAAAGAATGGTTAATGCCTCAACTCCAGTGAGATAATATACTCCAATGAAGATAGTGATTACTTCATTTTTGTACAAGATGGTGCTCCGCCTCAGTGGCACTTACAGATCATAAATAACTTGATGAACGTCTTCCTAGACGATGGATCGGCCGTGCAAGTGAGGAAAACATTGTGTTTACGCCGTGGCCACCTCGTAGTCCAGACTTAACGCCCTGCGACTTTTTCTTATGGGGTTATGTAAAAGATAAAGTTTTTGTACCACTGCTTCCTGTAGATATTGTAATATGATTAAATATATTCCCCACAAGGGATCGACATATTTGTAGACTAACTCTTATTCCCACCAGGAATTAGCCATATTTGTAGATGTCCCTTCTACAATAAAATTATTCACAAAATTTGAATTATAGATTAAATATCATATTCTTTATTTTTCTTTTACAATTTTTTAAAAATCGAATTTATCATTTTTATTACTATCTTGTCCTCTTATTATTTACTCATTCCAATTAATTATTTATTTTTAAATGTATATATTTCATCTCAATTTTCTTTAAAGAACGATTATGGATAGGACCTCCACCTTCCTTCAACGTCCAGGTCCCACTAAAATCTTTTTACAATTTCTTCATCCTCCTGTAGTTGTCTAGCAACCAGATTTTGTTTATCCCTTTTCTTTTTTAAAATTAAATAATTTTTATTTTCCACCAGCTGGATCTATTTACATTTATTTTAAACTAAAAAATAAACAAAGCCAGCTGTCAATGATTTTGAATCGTCACAATATCGATGATCTAAAACAAAGTATCGCAAATGCTCTTGCGACAGTCGACCGTCATATACTTAATCTGTGTGGGAAGAATTCGACTACCGTGTTGATATCTGTCGTGTTACAAATGGTGCACACATTGAAAATCTGTAAATATTTTCAAAAACAACTTAATGAATTCTTCTATATAATCATGTAAGTAATTACCTTAACTTTTCAAAACTAAATATTTTATAAGCTATCAAAACTGTCTATTTCATTTATAATCACCTTGTAGTTCTTCTGACCTATCGTCAAACCTCTCAAAATCTAATGTCTTAGAGAAGCCATGACACTCTTCTGAAAGTACTTCGTTTTCCATAAATTATCCCCTGAAGAACGGCTTGAAATAGCGAATGCCTGAATTCATTTTTCGTGATATGTCTCAAATTATAATACTTTGGTAAAGTAAAAAGTATTATTACTTTAGTAACAGTAGATTTAAATTGCAGACTGAATAATAACACATCGTTATAAAAACCACTTCTTTGCGATTTTCCAGTGAAGTTACAATATTTTCAGGTGATTTAGCATTTTAAGTAACATAAATTAACTTTGTTTTATGTACAAGCTTAATAAAAACTTTAAACTAACTGTTTAATTAAAAATTTAATGCACTAAAAACGTGTATAGAGAAGATAATACTGGATTTTAACTTTGTTGGAAATATTAATTTAAGTAAAGTTAACGTTTTAAAATGGCAAGTTGAGAGTTATCTTTAACTATTTAAGTTTATAACTTTAGTTTTTAGTCTGTTTAAAAGTAATTTCAGTTTACTTTCTTCATCTGTTTGTTTTATTTTTAATTTTTTTATGGGTTTTTAAACTTCTCTTTACATAATATGAAGTCTTAAATGACCGAGTGGAATCTACTGATTAGTTGTTTTAATTTTAAGTGGGCAATAATTTTTTTCTTTCATTTATTCTTTACTCGTATTAATAAACCCACGCTCGCTTTGCTTCACAGCAAAATAATTTTAACGCGTTTAATTTTCAATATCCGTTGAAAGCCAAATTACGACTGTATAAATAAATCAAATTTTTGCTGGAAACGTCTTGCTGAGAACAGTATGACTCATGGGTTTTAAAGTTCCGGTTTGACCGGAAGTGGCTCAGAACCGGAAGCCAAGAAATCAAAGTTCGAATTTGGAAACAAAAATAGTGTAATTCGAATCCTCTTAAAAAGTAGATACAGTTATCAATAATGGTTTTTGCTATAAGCCAAAGTTAAGCCTTTTTTAGTTCCACCTTTTTATTTCCAGCCTTTTTATAATCCACCTTTTTCCAGCCTTTTCCAGCTCCTTTTTTCCAGCCTTTTTTATTTTCACCAGCCATAAAACGGGTTGACTCATGAAAGGGATGTTTAAATTAATAAAAAATGAAGTTAAAAAAATTTTTTACTTTCTCTTGTCTATATGAATATATCAGAAGGAAATTATTGTTTTCATGTTGATATTTCGAAATCGAGTTTTTACCGGATCTACACGTTTTCAGACCCCCTGAATCCAAAAAACAAGTTTTTGCGATTGGCCTCTGTGTGTGTGCGTGCGTGTGTGTGTGTGTGTGTGTGTGTGTGTGCGTGCGTGTGTGTGCGTGCGCGCGCGCGCGCGTGTGTGTAAACAGAATATCTCAAGAGCGGGACCTCATACGAAGTTGAAACTTAAAACTTAAAGTTGGATACTACTAGAGGACCCGACACGAACATTTTCATTAAAATCGGTCCACCGGAAGTAGTAGTTTATTTGTGTTGTTTTTGACTTTTTTGCGGTTTTCTCAAAAACTGATCCTACGATTTTTTTTTAAAATCACCCCGTTTACTGAATTTTTTTTGCTTTCCAAGATAGTGTTGGCGTCATGTTTGCTGAAATTCTTCGTGAGGCTGTTTTCACGTAAAAAATTGTTTTTTTTTAGGATTACGGCTTTAATATGCATTTTAGCGCAAAAATTTATATATTTAGAAATGTAGGGAATTTAAAATCCTACAAATTATATTTTAAAGATTTTTTTTTGTATAACGCTTAGTTTAGCGGTAATTAGCAATTTTCTGTTTTTTTCTCACGACAACGTGTAAAAACTCGATTTTTTTAAAGAATTTAGCCTTAGCATGCATTTTTCGACAAAAGTCAAATTTCTAGGAAATTAAAAGCTCTACAACTTTTATTTAAAGCATTTTTCTGTATAAACCTTAGTTTAGCGTGAAAGAGTGATTTTCTGTATTTTTAAGCCAAACAGGCTGATTTTCATTTTGCGTCTTTCACTCATTATTAAAAATAGGTTATGTTTATTGAGGTTATTTTTTGTGTGTTTATTTTTAATGTTTCATTACTAATATTAGGTTATATTGTTAATCATTTGCATTGGCAAGAGAAAAGTGTGTGAGTGTTTTACACCCGATTTTTTTTTAAGTATTGAAATTAATGATAAAGTAAGTAATAGATGTTTAATAGAAAGAGAAAGAGAAAATTGTAGTCAATGTGCATAAGTGAGATAGGAAATATGAGAAATCCAGACAGAGGGCTTAAGCGTGTACTAAGAGGCTATGAGGTGTCTGGAAGCCCCAGCGATCACCTAAGTGGATTTTAACCCTAAAGCTTCCTTTGCCACTTCAAAATACCTTACCGCTTCCTCTATCTATTACCTCTGGTTTTATGTGTGTTGTATACCATTCCCCATATCCCATTTTTAGTAATTAAAATTTTTGTTTTTTAAATTAATACTTTCGGTATACTTACTTTTTTAATTTCACAATTCTGTGAAAATATAAAGTGTAAAATTATTATTCCAAGTGCTTTACAATTTTATTGTAATATCAGTTTTTGTGTAATCACACATGTAACAAAATATCTGGTCTAAACACTCACACAACTTTTTCTTTCCAATGCAAATAATGACCAATAAAACCTAAAATTAGTAATAAAACATTAGAAATAAACTAACCTCAATAAACATAACCTAATTTTAATCATGAGTGAAAGACGCAAATTAAAATCAACCTCAGTTTGGCTTAAAAATGCGGAAATCACTCTTTCACGCTAAACTAGGCTCTGTCGAGAAACCTTTTTATGAATAAAAGTTTTAGATCTTTTAATTTTTTATAAATTTGATTCCTATATAACTTTTCGTCGTAAAATGCATACTAAGGCCGAAATCTTTAAAAAAATCGATTTTTCACACGTTTTCGTGAGAAAAAAACAGAAAATCGCTGTTTAAACGAGAACAAAAATAAAAGTTGTAGAATTTTAAATTGTCTACAACTTTCATTACATACATTTTTGCGCTAAAATGCATAATAAAGCCGCAATCTTAAAAGAACAATTTTGTTACGTGAAAACAGGATCACCAAAAATTTCAGCAGACATGGCGCCTATCCTATCTTGTAAAGCATAAAAAATTTAATAAACCAGGCGATTTTAAAAAAAATCGTTTGACCAGTTTTTGAGAAAATCGCAAAAAAGTGAAATATTACACGAATAAACTACTACTTCCGGTTGACCGATTTTTATGAAAATGTTTGTGTCGGGTCCGGTAGTATGTAACTTATGTTTCAAGTTTCAACTTCGTACGATGTTTCGTTCTTGAGATATTCTGTTCACACACACACACACACACACAGACACAAACACAGACCATTCGCTAAAAACATGTTTTTGGGGTTCAGGGGGTCTGAAAACTTGTATATCCGGTGAAGAGTGGATTTCTTAAAATCGACATGAAAACAATACCTTCTTTTCTATATATTCGTATAGGCAAGAGAAAGTAAAAATGCTATTGAAACAATAGTTGTAAGACAAAAATAAACCTAAAAAAACATTGAATTGTTTACTTTTATGTTATTAGCAAACGTAACTCCATATATAAGTCACAAATAAAATAAATTTATTAAAACGTTAGTAACATAAGTTGTAGGGGGTACATAAAATAAGCGAAGAACACGCTGCACGAGTAATCAGCCGAAAGACAGAGATACTTCATAATAATTGCTCAGCACTGACTGTTTTAAATGATATAGTCATATGTTTGGCTGACCATGTGATAAAAAACAGAATTATTTTTTGTAGCCTAAGAACTAACAGATCTTATGCAAATAATTTAACACTCCACTCGCTTGATGTGGGCAGATGATGACTTTTTTTGTCATCAGTCTCTCGACTGGTTTGATGCAGTTCTCCAACCGTTCTATCTTGCGCAAGTCGTTTCATATCTACCATACCTGTAACACCCTACATCTTTTGTAATTTGCTTTATATACTCTAATCTTTGCCTCCCTCTACAATTTACTCCCTCAATATTACCCTCCATTATTGATAGCCCAATACCTGGATGTCTTAGGATATGCCCCACTAGCCTATCCCTTCTTTTGGTAAGATGTTTCCATATACCTCTTTTTTCATCCACTTGCCTAAGAACCTCTAAATTACTTATTTTGTCCACCCAACTAATCTTTAACATTTTCCTATAACACCACATTTCAAAAGCTTCTATCCTCTTCTTTTCTACAGCCCCTATCACCCACGTTTCACTTCCGTATAATGCTACATTCCAAACATAATATTTTAAGAAATTTTTTCTTAAATTTCTGTTTTTTCGTTTCAAAGGCTTTCCTAGCTTGAGCAATTCTACTCTTGATATCACTTGTGCTTCTATAATGACCTTATACAGAGTGATTTTTTAGTCCTGTTACCCAATTGTTAATGTCTGGTAATATTTTTCTAAAAAAAATAAATTTTGTTTTGTGACACTAAGTTGGTAGCCCTACTCAACCAGTATGGATATGGCAGTGTGAGTTGATTCTCCTTGAGCTGTGTAAAATTTTGTGCCATTTCCGGTCGTGCTACGAACAGAATGTCTTTTATCCTAAAAAAAATCTCTTGTTTAAATCTGGAGGCTGAAGCTCTAGAACTAATCGTATGTGATACGGATACAATTTTAATTTTTTAGCAGCTTTCTGAGCACTCGAACATGACAAATCAACATGCGAGGAAAGTTTTTGTAAACTTTTCCATGGAGAATTGAGCAATCTTGTTTTCACATTCTCTTAACGTCATCTGTCAAGAGACGTAGTGGTCGACCACTACGTTTTCTGCTGCAAACCTGCCTCTAAAAATCAGTTAGTTAGCCTAGAAATTGACTAGAATAGAGTGGAGGAACACCAAAAAATTTAATTTGAAATGATTCTTTTACACTCGCATACGATTTTGTAGCAAAATATTGTTCAAGAATGAAAACCCGTTGTTCTAGGGTAAAAGACATTCTGTTCGTAACACAACTGGAAACAGCACAAAATTTTACGCAACTCAAGGAGAATCAACTAAAACTGTCGTATCTATACCGGTTGAGTAAGGCTACCAACTTTGTGTCACAAAACAAAATATCCCTTTCTTAAAAAAAATTACCTGACATTACGAATTGAGTAACAGGACTAAAAAATCACCCGGTATTTACGAAAACGTATACATTAGATACAACTACCACGACCAACTTGATAAATTAATGACGTCAACTAACATGCTATTATACTAGTTCATGCTTTACATTATTAACTGCATTGTGACTAAGTTGTACACTACCAACTTAGTACGGATAATGATGATGATGATGATGACGTTTTGTATTGGATAGGATACTAGATTATTACTGACAATGCATTCAGCTCAAACACGTGTGGTCGCCTGTGGACAATAGAGCTTTCCTTATGATATACAAGTGATTGATACCTTGGCACACACACATTCATCACATTTCAAATTGTTTTCCTTCCAGTCCCCACCTCTCTAAGCCCTTTTCCTTCAATTCTCTTCTTACGTTTTCTTTTTTACTTAGACTTTTTTTTATTTTGACCCGACATTTTTTGATTGATTTCTCTCTTTCTTTCACTATAAAAGTATAATAATAAAAATATCATATTCTATTTTCTCACCGTTTTTAGTTTTTCCTTATTTTTTTTTCTTTCTTTTACTAAAAAGTTATATCTATCTGTAAAAAGGAACACTCCAAGGATATCCGGTAAAGTTTTTTTTTATTCCATTTTTTGATCTTCTCAATGTGTTTTCAGTTATATGTTTCAAATACACAAAGATGTAATATTCCATGATAAAAGGATTGATTCAAATTCTTTTATAGATATGCTGTGTTATATTTTATTTGATATTTTACTTTCTCACTCACATTTTCTTATCTTTAACATGTTGTTTAGGTCATCAGCCGAAAGGCTGGTTTGAACCTGTAGAGGTTTTACTAAGTAAAAGTAGAAGTGAGGTTGTTTACCGTGCCTTCGTCACTGAGTGGAAAAGTATGCTCATCAGCATGCCGGGCCCTCTGAAAAGCACATATTTTTCACTCTGCAAATGACACGTTCACTTCATTCACCACAGGGTCTGGCTGTATAATAAAATTCATTACTTTCAGAGGAGATAACTCTGGTTAGTGTCTTTTACACCTCTACCTCTCCTGTTCTTAAATGATTCAGTCATTTAATTGGCTAACCATGTGATAAGAAACAGAACTATTTATTTTAGCCCCGCAACTAACAGATTGAGTGTAAATAATTGAACACTCCACCTGTCTATTTTTAACATATATTAAGTAAACCGGATAAAACGAAACAAATTCAGACAACTAATTACATACTTTAAGAGCTTCCATGAAGAGCCAAAACAGAACACCAGGTGGGCAGAAGAAAGGAGAAATGCCTACAGTAAACGAGTTTCGAGAATATATGCCGCATTAAAGAGCTTTCAGAAACATTTGTAACCTTATATTAACCCTACTGAGAAAAAATATTGAAATATTAACAAAACTTCTGGTGTGAAAAACTCACACAACTTTCTCTTGCCAATGCAAATAATTAACAAAATAACCTAACATTAGTAATAAAACATTAGAAATAAACAAAATAACTAACCTCAATAAACATAACCTAATTTTAATCATGATTGAAAGACGCCAAAATGAAAATCGACCTCAGTTTGGCTTAAAAATACGGATAATCACTCTTCACGCTAAACTATGATATGAACACGAAATGAAAGTTGTACGTCTTTTAACTTCCTATAAATGTAATTTTATGCACTTTTGTCATGTCAATTTTAAAATGTATGTTAAAATGTATGCTAAGACTGAAATCTTTAAAAAATCGATTTTTTACACGTTTTCGTAAGAAAAAAAACCATTAAATCGCTAATTACCGCTAAACAAACCGTTATACAAAAAAGTTTTTAAAAAAGTAGTAGGATTTTAAATTCTGTGCAACTTTTATTAAATAAATTTTTGAGCTGAAATGCATATTAAAGCCGCTATCTTAAACAAACAATTTTTTTACGACAAAAAGCCTCTCCAAGAATTGCAGCAGACATGGCGCCTACCCTACCTTGTAGAGCATAAAAAATGTAGTAAATGAGCCGATTTAAAAAAATCGTAAGCACTGTTTTTGAGAAAATCACAAGAAAGTGAAAAATGACATGAATAAACTACTTCTTCCGGTTGACAGATTTTGATGAAAATGTTCGTGTCGGGTCCTCTAGTGGTAACTAACCTTCAAGTTTCAAGTTCGTACAATGTTCCATTCTTGAGATAATCTCTTTACATATACAGACACAGACACACACTCAGACCAATCGCTAAAAAACATGTTTTTGGGTTCAGGAGGTCTGAAAACTTGTAAATCCGGTGAAAACTCGATTTCGAAAGATCGACATGAAAACAATACTTTTCTTCCTATTCATGTAGGCAAGAGAAAGTAAAAGATAATTACGAAAAATCATTTACCACAAAATCCGAAAGCTTTACTCGTATTGATCTTGAAATATTGAGCTGAATAAACTGAAGGGAAAGTATTTTTATTTCCAGACCACTTTCAATTGCAAATAGATAACGATAACTTTTTGAATAAAATAAAATAAAAGTTTAACGATGAATTACTATTCTCATAAACTTACCTGAAGATGATTTTATATGAAAGAAAAACCCACTATAGAAAAGTTATTCATACAAGCAAAAGAAAAAGACTATTTGAATTTAAAAATAAGGCTAACAAGAAAAAGGAAAAGGAAAAATAAAAGAAAAAGTTTTCCAGTTGGACAAGCAGTACAGTTTTAATGAGTTCAAACTTTTTTATTCAACGATTCAAGAATTTTTTTCAAGCCTTCAATTTACCTTTCAATATATTTTGCTTTTTTTTCTTAAATTGTTAAAACGCATAAACTTTTTTGACTGAATTGAAAAATGGGACGAATATTCTGGGAAATGTGTAAACGAAAGTGAAAGTAATCTACCGTCTTATACGAATATCCCATAATCTCTTAGAGGGTCATTTTTTGAAAGATTCTGAATTTTACTTTTGTATCTTAAAAGTTTACTATAAGAATTTTGTGATTTTTAATAAAAAAATCTGGTTTGAATCACTCACACGAATTTTTCTTGTTAACTTAAATAATTAATATTATAACCTATTTTTTAATCCCATCAATAAACAAAAAATAATTGAAAAATATAACTTAATTTAATCATGAGTGAATGACGCAAAATTAAAATCAACTTCTCTAAAACTTACAAATACGTAAATTTGTCACTAATTGACGCCTAAACTCTGTGGGAAAACTTCTTGAAATAAAAATTGTAGATTTTTTAATTTTTATACAACATAAATTGTATAAACCTTTGCTCTAAAATACGTATAAAGGCCGCAATCTTTAAAAAAACATATTTTACCGATTTTGATGAAAATAGTACAGAAAATCACAAACTGACGCTAATCTAAGTGTTGTATGTTACCGGATGGCGACATTAAGTGACAAGTTGAAACCTTTACATTTTGGTGGCCCTGAAAAAGGCCGTTTAAGCGGTGGTTGTCTTGATGGGAAGCGTTGATCGTAGTCGTCGTGGCGGTTGAGGAGGTGGGCGACACGGCGTGTCGTCGTCCAGCGAAGACGTCATCTTCTTCCCTCGCAGAAGTGCGTCGATGGCTGCTTCGTCGGGTCCGGTGGGCGTAAGGCTCGGTCGAGGGATCGCTGTGGGTATCGCTCGCGTTAGCGGTCGATGACGGTCCGGCAAGCGGGAGCACCATCTTCTCTCTTACGGAGTCGTCCATTAGTCTTTGCTGGAATCCGGTAGCCGTGTGCCGATGGTGGATGCCTTGTCTGCTGTCTGGATCGGCATTGAATCTCTCAGCTCAGTGTACCGCTCTTTATGTAGTTGCCGAGAGCACTGTGGCAGAGAGCGGTTACTGGCTCGGCCTTGATGACAAAAGCCTCTGTCGGTACGCCGCCACAAGCCTACCGCCCCTCTCGGAACTATTGGCGGCTCTCTCTGTCGCCACGTTGGAAGCTTTGATAGCCAGCAGCACAGTACCTAATCAAAGGGGGCGACGGTGACAAAACATATTTTAAATCACATCAATAAACAAAATAAATTGAAAAACATAACAATTTTGATCACGAGTGAATGACGCAAAATGAAAATCAACTTCTGTAGACTTATGAATACGTAAATATGTCACTAATTGACGCCTAAACTCTGTGGAAAAACTTCTTGAAATGAAAGTGGTAGATTTTTTAATTTTTATACAACTTAAATTGTATAAACCTTTTTTCTACGATACTATTAAGCCTGCTATCTTAAAAAAATCACATTTTTACCGATTTGGATGAGAGTAATACAGAAAATCACTAATTGACGCTAAGAGTTGTATTAAAAGTTTTTCAAAAAAATTTGTTGAATTTTTAATTTTGTACAATTTCAAATGGAGGCGTTTGCCCTAAAATACATAAAGACCGTAACTGTTTTTAAAGTAACCTTTTTCACCAAGAGATTTCCCAAAAATTTCATCAGATAAAATATGACAATTACCTTATCAAGTAGAGCACCGAAAATTTACTAAACCAGGCGAATTAAAAAAAAAGTTGAAGCCGTTTCTGAAAAAATTCGATAAAAATTTTAAAAATTGTACGAATAGACTATTACTTCTGGTAGTCCAATTTTGATGAAAATTGTCGTGTCGGGTACTTAAAGTAATTTCCAATTTTCAACTTCGTACGCTTTCCGGTTTTGAGATGTTTTGTTCACGTACACACACAGTCTAACTGCTAAAAACATGTTTCTTGGGTTCAAAGGCCTGAAAACTAACTATATTTTGAATCTACATGGAAACAATACTTTCCTTCCCTATATATTCATAGGCTACAGGGCAAGATAAAGTAAAATTTCCGTAATTAATCCTATATTTTATGTCCAACAGGAAATGAAAAAGTGGGTTTTACGTATGTTATTTACTTTTAAATTGGATACTTGTTTTTTTTTTATTTGTTAACTGAAAAGTTAAGATTTTCTGTTAAACCAACTAAATATTTTTTTGAATTTGAAAAGTTTTTCAATTAGGATTAAATACGGATTTTCGATTTTGTTTAGAGCTAAAGGGCTTTTTTAATTTTTTTTGCAACTTTGACAGTTCTCTTCTGTTACATCATATTTTAAAAAACGTAGTTTTTTAAACTTCTCTTATTTACTGCAGATTTTAACTCCTCCTAGCCCCATGATTGTTGCCGAGGTCCGAAGACGTAGTCCAACAGAAGAGGTACAGGTGTAAAAGGCACTAGTCGCAGTTATTTCCTCTGAGAGTAATGAATTTAATTATACAGCCAAACCCTGTAGTGAATGAAATTGTGTTATTTGTAGGGAAGAAAGTACATGCTTTTCAGAGAGCCTGGTATGCCAATAATGATATATTTCTACTCAGAGAGGAAGGCATGGTAAACCCTTCACTCTTAATTTTACTTAGTAAAGCCTCTAGAGGTTCAAACCAGTCTTTCGGTTGATGACCTAAACAAGTATTATAAACAAATGAAGCACGACTGATAAAGAACACCGACCTCGTGACAGCAAGGAAAACATACTTCTGTTTTGTATCATATGGTTACTCTATTATATCACTGAACGTCCCGAAATGTGGAAGGACAAATCATGGGTTCCCCACCAAAACAATGCGCCAGCTCATTCCGCGTTATCTGTCAAGAGGTTCCTAGCCAAGTACAGCATCTCAGTGTTAGAACATCCATTTTATTCACAAGATCTTGCACCATGTGACTTCTACCTATTCCCTAAGGTGAAATCTGCATTAAAAGGGGCAAGATTTCAGTCTGTGGAAGCTATTAAAGAGAAAGCGGCACGTGTCCTGAAGTAGCTGACAGAAGATGACTTTCAGCACTATTTCCAGCAATGGAAAATTTCCATGGAGCGTTGTAGGGATAGAGGAGTGTATATTGAAGGTGACAATAAGTGATTATGTGTAAAATTAAAATAAAATTTCGTTACAACTTCAGTCTCGTTATTTCATAGCAACATC